>VKOC01000001.1:31041232-31051496 GCA_009364415.1 Spea multiplicata
TACCTGTACTTATTGCCCCATAATGTGCAGAAAAAAACATAAAAACATTGGGTATTTCTAAACTCAGGACAAATAGTAGAATCTATTTAGCAGGTTTTTTTCATTACCTTTTATAGATGAGTAAAAGATTTTTCAACTAAAAGTTAGAAACAGTCATTTTTTTCTAAATTTTTCACCATATTTTATACTTTTTTTAATAGTAAATAATATGATACAATCAAAACAATGTCATCTAAAGAAAGCCCTTCTTGTCCTGAAAAAAACAATATCTAATGTGTGTGGGTTCAGTAAACGGGAAAGAAGAAAATTACAGCTAAACGCGAGCAGTGCAGAAATGTTAAAACAGCCATTGTCACGAAGGGTACAAAAGTGTATAAAAAATAAAATCAGCCTTTCTCACAAAGGGGGTTAAACAGGGACCCTTTACCTTTTGTTTCTGTAAGTCCATATTGATATTATGTGATGCATTACTTATTATGTACTGTTTACCCATTGAACAGCGCTGTGGAATATGTTGGAGCCATATAAATAAATAAATAATAATACATAATTTTATAATAATCATCTTTCCATGTTATTTTCATTCTCTTATTATTTCAGCCCATTGAATAAATGTACACCACAAACAGATTTGATTTCTGGATCCTAATGTTTTCAACATGTACTACAAATGGGCATACTGTATTTGTTAAGAAAGTACAGGAGAAAATTAGGCTATAAATGTCTGAAAGTAAATACAGCAAGCCAATTACCAGAGCATATAGTAATGGGTTCATCATTGAGCTTTAATGGAAGAATGTACCCAGCTGTTAGAAATATATCATACGTAATAATATTAAACTCAGAAGTGAATCTGGTTTTATGCTGCTGGAAATCGTATGCCATTAATGGATAGGAATGCAGTAATAGTTAAAGAGAATACAAGCCAAATAAATGTAGACTAATTAACTGCTATGTAATCTTTTTATTTTTACTACCATACTTGCTGTGCATCATGGGAATTATTGAAACCTTATAATACATAAGAAGTTTGGGCAAAATAAGGCTTGTGGGACATGAGTGTCCACAGAAACATTGGTGTGGGCTGACATTTTGCCAAAACATGCCTCTTCATGTAGCTGCCTATTGTTGTTTATAGGATGTAAAATCCAAACTGCATTTATAGTGTTTGTCAGCCTGTCGTATGGCACCTTGAGGTTAAGTCACTAGCACTGACAATAAAAAACCCACAGACAGGAATAATCACTATACCTTCTGACTCAATCCAAGGAGGACAACATTAATTTGGGAACAACATTCTACTCTACTCTCACTCAGTCACACTCATTCACGTTCACTCTCCCACACTCTCTAAATGTTTCCATATCTCCTCAGCTGACCACTTCCTCTTCTGCCGACCACTTGCGCTTGCACATCTTCCGCTCTCTGCGTCTTCTCTAAGCAGACAGAAGGAGCTACACTTTTGGTGGCCGAAAGCAACATCATTTTGCCATAAAAAGCAATTTGGTGGCCCATCTGGTGATGTCCTTGAGAGAGTAAGTAAGTGAGTGTAAGAGAGAAGGCTCATGAATTTCAGAGGAATATTCTAATCTTTTGGCTTTGTTTTCAGCTGATTTGTGGGATGTCTGGGCTTCGGACAAATCGCCGAATTTACCACAATTTGATAAACTTGCAATAATATAGAGCTCCATAATTTATGATCTCTGAATTAGCAAGATGCTCAATTCACACTCCCGATACCTGTCAGACATTCACTAGCGCTACTACAGTACGGTGCAGATAGAAACACAGAATTTGATCTACTCACTATCTACAGTTTTTTTATTCTGACATTACCTCAAGTAATCTTTGTCCATGAAATGTCTTAAAATAAATAACCATATCGCTCACTATCTTTCATCTTTAATTTATCATGATATCTATGAATTTAAAATTCAGCACATAAAGTGGTTAAACAAAACAAGTGATCACAAAGAGGTACTTTAACAGTAATATCAATGTAGTTTGTTTGACAAATGTTCAATAACTGTCCATTATCAGAACTTCTGAGCATATATATACACCCCAGGGACATCTAAATAGTTTTGCGTTACAATCTGCCTAATGGTGTTAGAAGGCAGAAGGGCTGCACATTTTGTAAAATGTCTTTAAAATCACATAATTGTATATCTACTATCATAATTACTAAACAAAATAATAAACCAATAATTAAAATACAAAGATAGTAAGCCATCAGATTCCTGACAAATTTACATTTTTGCTCCATCCCTGGTGTCTTAAGAATATAAGAATTCATAAATTAGAGACTCATACACGGTCTTTTAAAGAGAAGTGGTAGTATTTTAGTTTAAGCGACAGTAAAACGGCAATATAGGCTTTATCAAGAGATTACATGAATTAGAAGCATTAGTAACACAAAGAAGGAAGTGGCCATAACACATTATAGGTCACAGTCTCCATCTAGGTTAATGTGAATAGAACTGGATGAAATAGATACTCTGGAGAAAGCAGTTACACATTAGATATGAAATGGTACACAAAATATGTTATGTGATTTTAAAATCCAAGATACTCTGAGAGGTTTAGATGTGTTGTGTTAAAATATTACTTCACGGATTGAGAAGTCGATACTAGGGTCAGCTTTCAACCAGAATTAAGAAATGTAATCATGCATGGAATAGGGATTATGCTAACTAGAACTTTAGACAAAGCCAATGGACAGGTACATTTTGAGGTTTAACAACATGTAGAACATGGGAAGACTAGATTAACTAAATGGATCTAATATGCCATAGCCTACCATAGTCTCCATTCCTACTGTATGTCATATGTTCACATACATAGCCATACCTGGGAACTTCTGGGCTACCTGGAGCCTTCCCTTGCAGGAGGGGGCCAGGACTGCCCACTGACATCAGCGGCCGCTCACGTGACGTTGTGGGAGTTCCCACTGATGTCGGGGGCGTTCCCGCTGACATTATTGGGCATTCCCGCTGATGTGGGGGGCATTCCTGCTGACAGCGGCGGGAAACACCCCCATTTAAAGGGAAAATGGGTGGGGAGCAGGGCGTGTAAAGACCCCGCTCCCGCGACCCGGAGACCCCGAGGGTTGCCAGGTATGCTCATAATGGTACTTATATTTCTGTTATAGCAACTGAGCTGTCAAATACAATATTGCTATTTGTACTGACAGCTAAATGTTAAAGTAGAGATAAGTAATACAATTTTACATGACATGTTTTATTTCAACTATGTACTACTTTGGTAAAACATAGCCAGAAATAAAAGGAAACTCTCAAGTGATTAATTTAAGGTGGAACATCCCTTTGAACCATTTAGTAGCTGAAGCATTGACTAATTACTAGTTTTAAGACAGCCGCATTTCCATGAAGAAAAGCCATTTTTGGACAGGATTTAAATTGCATTAACAGAGATTAAGGTGAAATGGAAAGATTCATGTGAGGCTTTAACACAGAGAAGACAAAACCCCAAATCAATTGCAAATCACGAATAGCTATTTGATAGAGATAGATAGACAGAGAGGTAGATAGATAGATAGATAGATAGATAAATAGACTAAAAAAAACTAAAAACAAATGTAAACAATGATATTACATTTAACAAATGTAGATGTTCTCTGTGGTCTGTACCAGGAAATCTCAGTATTATCCAAAGTCTATATCCAGGATGGATATAGATTTTGGATCATAGAGAGATTTCCTGGTGCAGACTGAAGTCCCAGTATAGCTTTTCAACAAAATATGTAACTGCATGCACACATTTCTGTGGAGAGATGCTTGTCCACCAGGCCATTACGTCTCCTGTATAAATGAGAGGCTTTAATTCTGAAATTCGAATTCAACAATTATTTTAAGGTTTATACCATCAAGCTATTATAAAAAAATGTATAAAACAAAATTATGATAAAATTAACTGTGGATCATATAGCCCATACTGTGATTGGACATTTGAGTCAAACCTTGATATTTCTCAGGTATCAACAACATATTCCTACCAAAAAGTTAATTTGATTCTCGGCCTGTTTTAGCAATTGAAATGAAAGGAATGAATGTGTACAAAGTACATTAGGAGATGCCCAGCCTCTGAAAGGTGATTCTAAAATCACTTTTTTTCTTATTCTTTTAGTTAGTTATATGCATTGGCAGATTGAATCTATGGCAGGGCTGGACTGGGGATGACTAAATAGCCCTGTTGGCTACCAGCCCGTCAGTTTGGTCCTGACCTAGGTTCTTGTGTATTACCGTGGGTCTTTGATTTGGGATTTATTTTCAACTGCCTCCTGATTTAGGCCTAGGATTAGGATGCCACCACCAGAAGTGTTGTAGAAAGCATAAAAATGCTTGGTGGACTGAACTCTACTTATCTGTGCTGCTACAGATTCACCTGCAAACCCCTATATCCTGCATTGATTACTGCTTCTAGACCTTACATTTGGTCTGTTGTTGCTTTAATTTGATATATGTGTGCTCATGCAAGTAAGAGCGGAGTTTTGTTGCCAAAATCACGCTGTGTTCTATTCTTGCAGAATGGAGTCTCTTCATACTTTCCACCAGCACCTTCACACTATATGAAGCATTTGCATCATTTGTTGTTGTAAACCTCAGATCCCTTCTTATTATTATGAAGGAAGGTCGATACGCTCTGATAAAGGTCAGCTGGGCAATTCTTATTGCTTTCCATGTAGCAACATAGACAGGGAGGGACTGTGTACACTGCATCCTACACACAGCTCAGACACAGGTGCTTATTAAACAAGGTCTTACAAAGACTTCACTGACTCCCTGCTACTACAAAACTTCAGGACGGGCAAAGGTTGAGAGCTTCATGATATCTGCCAGTAACAGGCACACACAAAAGTTCTGCACTTCAGAGTGTTTAATACATTTTTCGTAAATACTAAACAGATATTTCCCACTGTATTATGGAATAGATATTATTTAGAGGGAAAATGCCTGATACAGCTAAAGTAAGCCTTATTGCATTTAATGTGTATGATCAACTACCTATACACAAAACATAAAGTACAGCAATCATGGAAATGTTTTATGTTTACGTTGACCTTATGTATATTATGTTAAGCTCAAATATGTTATTACCGGGTTTGTGATGCACAATAGTCGACCTAACACATTTTGATTTCATTATAAATGGATTAAATCATCACTATAAATGAATGTTATGAAAATATGTAAGAATAATCTGTCTATATTTCCTATCTCACCACTTTCCAGTTCGCACCTCAGACTACACTAAACCCATCATTAGAAGTAATCCTGGATCTTCAACTGTCTCATGAATTAAGGCCAGAGAAGGCCTAGTCCTCACATGCATAGACTGTTTTTGCAAGTTTGCTCAATTTACAGAAAACTCATGGAAACTCACCCAGCTGTGTGTTGTGTCCATAAGAGTTGTGAGTTGCTCCGCTAATCATGAATTTATAGAAAAGTCTCATTTATGACACTTAAGTTTTCAGAAGTCAGCTTGGCCTTAACAAAAAGTTTAGTACAAGCTTAACTTGGTGTTTGCTGAAGTGATGTCTGTATCTCTATAGGAAATAAAAAGTTACTGCCATATTGAAAAAGAAATTTCCGAGGCCCTGAAAGCTTATGTAAATTTCTATTTCTATGTTGGCCTGATAAAGGTTATCAAAATAAACAAAAGACTTAGGTATCATTATACACATACTTCATAAGGAGCAAGACAGTTTCAATCACTCTCAATCAAGAGGTTTTGTGAAGTACCATGGACTCTTGTAACACTCATTTGAATAAAGACAAAGGACATGAACAGTTGGGTTGCATCACTAAGTCAAAGTGGAGTCAAGTCAAGTTTGCAAACATGGTTTATTTATTAAAATCTTCAAAGGGGAGGCAAGCTACCCCCAGTTAATATGGGTTCCCTGGGATTCTCATATTTTTTTGTTTTAATTTAATGTATTTTTTACACAGCAGGGTGCGGGAGACACTGTGGCCTATGAAGGCAGCCAGGAAGAAGAGTCGGGGAGATGGGGATTGTGAGGTGTAAGGGCACTGGGTACCAGATCAGGTAGGAGTCTCGATGCAGGGGCAGGCTCGGATTCAGAGCATGGCCAAAGGCAAACTGACGATGCATCCAGTTCAGGGCTGCTCTCTACTTTAGCCCTAGTCTTCCTCTTGGGCACCATCTTTAGGTGTGAGGCCTCCTTCCCCACAGCATAGTTGTTCCCCTGCTAAACTGGGCAGTGCGGGGTTAGGGGTTGCTCTGAGGAGTCTATTTGGTTAGTTGGTCTCGCGCATGGGTCGGTTGTGGTGCAGTGGGGGTGTGGGGCAGAGTGGCAGAACATCACAGCAAGGTCCAGGGAAAGGTACAGGTCTCAGTTAGTCCTTGAGGGTTCGCTGGCATGATTCCTGGAGGGAGTTGCAAGCGCACATGGGAAACCGGGCAGAAGTGCACAGCGTTTGGGGTGCATAGGTCCATGGGGCCACGGGGCAAGGAGGGGCTCTGCCAGTTAGCGAAAGGGCTTTCTTGGTTAGTGGTGGGACATCGGTGGCGATGTAGGGGGAGAGCACGGGGTGGTAGCATGTGGCTCTTGAAGGGGAACTCTCCAACGTATTCATTGAGGATGGGGTGCATCTCAATGACTTGTGCTCTAACTTTTTTTCATTTAGCCATTGCTGGGGATTGAAAAGGCCATTTATTCTGTGTGTGGAGGGACCCATCTGGCTTAAGGGGTCAAGAGATGGACTTGTGGTGGTAGATTGCCATGTATTGGGGTGTTAATGCAGATTTATGACCGGTAATGGTTTGGTGGGGGTTCCTCGCTGGCCGTGATTCTGAGAACCTTTGGTGTGGCCCTAGGATGCTCTGGCAAACCTGGGGATTTATGCTTTTGCTTATGTATGTTCATTTTTAGTGTTATTGTTTATGTTAACCCAACTTTTCAACTCACAGTTGTTTGTGTGTTTATTTGGTGGAGGTATTGGGCATGGCATAGCCCGGGAGTCACGACAAATATATGGACTACTTGTTTCAACTGTAACGACAATGGCTATTGTCTCTTGCCTTGGCAGTTGCCTCCAAACAAATATGTTGCTTGGATGTTTGTTAAAAGATTATTGTATAACAACACTGGGAAAAAAATCTTTAAACTTAAAAATAATCCTGAAAAATTGTGTAGGAGGTCTGTCTATTGATTTTAATGGGATCATTTTCCTGCCATTGATGGACTACTCACAGCAGCCAATCAGTGAAAAGAACAGTTGGATCATGGAAGAACAGGGAAGGTGCTTCAGCAAGGCAGCTTCTTCTGTGACAGGTAAGTGTTTTTTTTTCAGTTCGGAAGAATGCATATTAAATTACTCATAAAGTGGTGGTGTCAGGGACATTATATTCTCCCATTAAGATACACTATTTTAGAAGAGTGCTGGGCTCTTGTGAGTTTACAATCTATTAATCTATTATTATTTCAATGTTAGTGAGCGTATCACACCGTATAATACCTGAAAAGTTGGTAGATATTTAATTCATGGTTCTTCTGGCATTGTGAGATCACTGATAAAAAATGCAATTTGTAGGTACTGTCTCTAATATTGTTTTGATTGTCTCATAAAAGAACCATAGCCATAACCTTGATCTTGTTATTTTTATAGAAGAAAATAAAAAGCATTTTCGAAAACTATTTGCAGTTCATAATGAAAAACTTTGGCTCCCTTGATAGCCCTAGATAGTCATTCAAGAGATACTAAGATTAGGAACATCTGATGTGTCACCCATCTGTGCACTGGGATGAAATGGACCTGTCAGAACTATTTATGAACTTCTCATATAAATAATGTACGGTAGGAAATGCTGCTTATCTGGTTAAGTGATTGCTACAAGTGTATTTCCATCAACATCCTTTTTTAAGAACAAGAGTATTTTATACCGGAGAGAACTGAAAATGTAAGATTCTCTGCGAACACTTCTATCTGTGTTTACTGTGTGGTGAACACATTCAAAGACCATATTATTTCTTTTTTAATTTAATTTTATGTTATTATTGCTTCAGGAGGATGTACTGTACATTGTATAACATTATATTATGATCAAAATGGTGTTGTCCGATAACAAAACCGATAACAAAAGAACATAAGCCAAACCCCAAAATGCCCATCCTCATAATGGTTGAATGTGTCAAGAGTCCAAAAGCGCATGCATAAGCGTGTCTGGCCACGATAAGGACCATATTATTTCTATTAAATAGATTAAATTAGAATAAATAAAATGATTTGTAAAAGAATACAGGCAAATATGTATTAAAAGGATCATGATATTAATTAATGAAATGATATGCTTACTTGTCCAGCAGAAAATTATTCCTTAACTGGCACTTGTTATAAGGATCAACCCTTTAAACCCTTTGGGTATGCTTAGTTTAAAACAAACTTAGTTCTAAAAACTTAATTAACTTAGTGTGTATGAAATGTATGAAATGGGAACAAGATAATATCCCCACCTTACCCCTCTCCCATCCCAATACCTTCTCCCTATGCCAAGGGAGGCAAATGTTATTTACCTATTAATAGGAACATGATATGACCATGGTAGTAGTAACAGACCAGCATGTGCCTAGGAAACATGAGAACTTTAGTTTACAGTAATTGGGGTAACTGGGGTGGTAAAGATTAGCCACAACAATTACCATGGCTGAATATTATTGTAGATGCAATATAGTGTATGTACTATAGACCACAGGAGCTGCAGCACCAATCCATAATGATATAAAAGCTAATCTTTGGCACTCTAGTTATTGAGTACTCATTTTCCCATGATGCTTAATATACCAGATTGTCATGGGAAATATAGTCTCAACAGCTGGAGTATTAACTAACCCTAACTGCTACTTTGTGATTGCAGCATGCCTTGTGTCTGCAGCATGAACATTTGTGAGACTCTGTGCCTGTGAAGGATCAGCTGCCAGCGTGAAGGGGAGGAGACCAGCTAGAAGGACAGGGAAAGAGCAGGCCAAACCAATATGGGCATAGAATTTTCTATTAATGAGTAACATTTGCCTCCCATCAGACAACCCCTCTCCTGAGTCAATAATGATAAGTAATTTGGAGAGGGGCAAGGTGGAGAGGACATTTTGCCCCCCCCACCACAAGAAATAATCCTGCAGATGCCAAACGTACTAATTTTACCACAAGAGGTAATAATTATAGGGTTGGGTTTGATCAGATGGTGGGTATTCTTAAATCTTGAAGGGGATGTCAGTATTCAAATATTATCAAAATAACTAGGAAAACTATAAGGATTCAAATATTGTAAATGAAAAAAATGAATGACTACATGATTGTGTGGCTTTATGTCACAACACAAAGCAAAATAAAACAAAAAAGTCATTCAAGTGAATAATTGAGAATTTCTCCAGTTGTGTGCTGTGGCCAACATGTGATATCTTGATTATACTTTTCATCCTTACATTTATCCAAAAAAAAATAGTATGTAGAAACATTACATTTCCATTTTAGTTCTCAATTAACTCTTTGCTGAAATCAGTGTCAATTTCCACTTATTTATGCCATATTAGCTTTATTTTTCAGAAAATCACATTACAAAATAAATGTCAGCCAGGAAAGTCATTCCATGAAAGTATTTCTGACAGGGCATGAATCGCCAAAGGAAGTAACTGAAATCCCTTCTACAATGACAAATTGGAGGAGACAATCTAAGCAAGAGTTTCCATCTCTTATATAATTTAACAGTTTCTCATTCAACACAATGCAACATAAATCATTTTATGAATAACCCACATAGACATATACAGAATTGTTTACCCATGCATTTTATTAGTGTCCATGAAAATTAAAACTACAAATTGACCCCGGAAAGCAAAAATGTTGACTACGCAGTCCAATGTACAATAACAAGACAAACACTGTGTTTGACTAAAATATTATGGTGCATAATGATGACACAGACACTCATGATTTGATGGGATATATAAACGGATAATGAAGTGTAGATAGGAGGGTTTCTTGAGGTGGATGCTACATGGGGTAAGAATTATACTGACCTATGAAAAAAAAATGGCATGGCTAATGATATGGAGTGAGGTGAATCAAAGAAGATTTTGAAAGAAAAACTACTTTGAACTGTAAAAATTATTATGTTTTTGCTTTTTGCAATTCTCCTAAAATAAAATTACTATTATAAACATATAGTTAAGTTTATGATACAGTAATACCTTCCCCAAACCAACTCTACATTACAACGAAAGTAAAGT
>VKOC01000001.1:31051596-31062489 GCA_009364415.1 Spea multiplicata
TATACGCCACTCTCCCTCCTGAAATGCCTTAAACCTCCCTATATGCCACTCTTCCCCATAATATGCCTTTTTAACCCTCTAAATGCCAGAGTGGCATATAGGGGTATAAGGCATTTCTGGAGGCAGAGTGGCACATAGGGGGTCAAAAGGCATATCAGGGGGCACAGTACCATATAGGATCAAAAAGCATATCATAGGGCACAGAAATACCAGAAAAGGTATTTCTGGGGCAGATGTGCATAACTGGGGGGCAGGTTGGAAAATAGAAGGAAATAAAACCAAAATATTTTTCTCAATCATAGCTTTTATTAAAAAAAATAGTTTACATGAATTAACATTTACTGGGAAAACTTTTTTCCTATAGGGTCATCTTTTCAGGCTTTTTCTTTTTTTCTTAAATTAATATTCAGATTTGGTCGTTAATCAGGGTCGTCTTATAATCGAGCAAATACGGTAATAGGGAGGGAGGGAGAGTAAGGATAGATAATAGGAAGGGAGAGGAAGGGTAGATAATAGGGAGGGAGACGAAGGGTAGATAAGGGGGGGGGGCAGCATTTTAAACTTCGCCCCAGGCGGCATTATGCCTTGGGCCGGCCCTGGTTGGACCCATCCATCACAGCCAACATCATCATTGCAGCCATCCCCCAATTTTTATTGGCTTCCTTTACCTATCAGTTTTGTATTGTGTTCCCTCCTATATACAATCTCTTTCCACTTCCTCTCCTGAAAGAGTCCCAAAACGAGTTGTAATGGTGCTAAACTGGAAAAATGAATGAATCTTAACAAAATGTCACATTTGTTGGTTTTCTTTGGGGACCCTCCACATTATCAGATATTTGTACAAACCCACAGAATAGGCAAGGTTTATTAAAAGTAAAGTTTGGGCAAATCTAAATGCAGTCTAATGGGTAGTCTCTCTAATATATTATATATATATATAGATTACATGGAACAACAGGAAACCTTGGACCTGCCTGCAAGGTTTGATGCATTGTAGGTCAGGTGTTCCGTTCATTTGTTCAATTCCTATTCTGGCCTTGTAAGAGGGACATTAAAAGTTAGTTTTCCCACAGATCAGGTTATTTGTTAATTCATAAAAACCTTTTGGGTTTACAAACTAGAGACATGAAGCAAGTCAAAATATTCAAGCGATATGGGCTATCATGTGATCAGTTCCAGATGTTTTTCTGAACAATACATGAGAAAAAATATTTCATGAGCTCCTTAACAGAAAAGAAAAATAATCCTATAATGAATGTAATTTAGTATTGTGACTTCTTCGGGAAAATGTTTAGCTATGGTGAAATTTAAACACAGTGTTAGCGATTGTAAAATTTCACAATTATTTCATAATTATTCACAGCAGTCTTCTGGGAATTGAATTATAAATCAGTGCTAAGAAAAGTACTTTGCAGACACTTTGTCCAGCAAAAAGACAAGTTTAATTTAAGATTTGATGTATAGGTATCAAACTGGGCATGCAGATATAATGGTGACTATATCAGGCTCTTGCGTGGTAACTTTATGTAAAGACATAGGGATTTTTTAATTTTTTTTTATTTTTTTTTTTAGGGACAATGTTATTGTAAACTGCCTCATCATTGCTCTGAAGACATAGAATTCTGATACTGATGCTGTGCATTGTAGATCTGAGCACATACTCTGTCATAGTCTATTTCTTCTGTGTTTTGGATAAAGTAAGATAAAAAAAAAAAGCATTTGACTTTTGTGAAAGGTCTCATGCAAAACAAAATGTTGGGCCTTCTCTTCTGTTAAAGATAGCCTTATGTGCACCCAGCATACAATTCAAACAACACCTGTGGTGGTCAGGAATCAAAGGCAGGTCAACTGCTTAGAAAGTAGCTACACTTACAACTATACCACCAACACTTAATGTATACATTGTAGATATCTCAATGTATCAAGACAACACTGGGAAATCGAAATATTGAACATTTTCACATCTATCTGAAACATAAATATTAAAGATTCTGTCAGATTATATGGCCATATATATGGCTTAGCCCCCCACAATATGGAAGCACCTCAAATTTGGTGAGACCTTTCTAATTTTACATGGGTATCTGGCATTCTGTGGGACTGCACTGCCTTTTAACCTCCTAGACATCATTAATGAGGCACTTCTGTGGTGTATCTTTAAATACAGTTTTCAACAACCTGATTGGGCTTTACTCTTAAACAATGGCATTACAACAGTTATATGATATGCAACAATGATAATTCTCAGCGATAACAATTATTTAAAAGTTAATCATGGAACAAGCTGAATAAACCCATGTGTCACCCACATACAGTGATGCTTTATGGTAGGGGAATATCCTATGTCTGATCCTGGGCAGTGTGCCAACCACCCCTTAGCTTATCTCAGAGGCCACTGTCATGGTGTCCATCTGCTGATTGCCAGGCTATGATGCTGATCTTCCACCTCAAGCTGGTGAGATACCTTAGTTGGTAAATACCCTTACTGCAGAGCCTGGTCAAATTCCAGCAGGGTCAACTTAGCCCTTCATGCTTCCGAGGTTGATAGTACCATTGATTGGGTAATAATGAAGTATATTCAGCTGCCGATTCAGTTAATTCGTAGAGTGTGTGCTAAAAGTGCAAGGAACACTCCTTCCCCTGTGTTCCTTGCCTTGTTCCCTGTCTTTTGTTGTGCCCTGTGTTATGTATATTTTGTCTGGTTATGTTTATTCCTTGTCTGGTTCACTGAAGTGCCATGTAACATGTATATCTTGTCTGGTTATGTTTCGTGCTTGGTCTCCCTGTCCCTTGCTTGTTATGTGTCTGCTATATATCCTTTGCTTAGCTTCCATACTCCCAGCCTGCAGCATCCTACACGTGATTCCTGTGATATGTTTCATGCCTGGTCCAGGGTGCCTGCAGGATATCATTTCGTTTCATTCTGGACGTCAACCGCTGCTATATCAGGGCGCTGGTGTTTGGCTGCACAACTCTAGGTGCTCAACACCTGGGGGGAGTGTGGTCGCCCTGCAACTAGGCCCTGTCCAAACTCCACTACTGCACTGTGACTCCTGCATACAATCTTCGGGCGCGCTGGGTCCTTTCAGTCATCTGTTTGGACCCAGTCCGTGACAATCTAAAAGTAGAAATATTATAAGTCAATCTCTTTATTCTTGAATGTCCAAAACATGTCTGGAATTTGAGAGAGGGCTAAGGACTAAGCACAAACCTTTTGTGGTTACCTTGAACCCAACATTTTTATTTATAATGGAATCTACTCCAATGTTAGAAATGTGTATAGTTTAAGGTTTTAGGGCCATTTGCAAACAATAACTGTAAAAACAGTGTATCTGGAAGCAATGAGCACAGTTCTGTTCATTGAATACAAAACAGTTTTAGCCTAATGAAGGAAACAGAAGTAAGGCGTTTACTTCTTGTGTGTTCTTTTTTCAGCTTCTTTCCAGTGATTTAATGCCACATGCAAACAAGAGCCCCTCTTATAGTAGAAAAACCATTTCTGATAGTTGCAGCAATTTTCAGACATACTCAGAGCTACTTCATGACAGAAAAGGGATTAATTAGTCACCTTCTAAAATATATATTCTGTGCGAATGGGAGCGTCCACTTACACCCTGTGGATGGACCTCTATGAGCCATAAACAAAAGGAGAGTGTGCAGGCTTGGAATGTTCTGCTTATTGTTCTTGGCCATATTTAAGCAATCCGTTTATGTTCAGAGACTATGAATGACTTAACAAATGCCTAATAATTAGTCAAACAGATATTCTGTGTGTCTCAAAAGAAAAATCATAGTTCATCCTATTCCCATGGTTTATCTAACTGCAGCTAAACGAAGTGTTAAAGCCTCTAGAAGTATGTTTGAACTCGCTGTGTAAATAGCAGGTATTTGTCAGACATTAGAAAAGGGGCGTATTGCTAGAAAAATAGCTTCAATAGATGAACATCATACAATCATACAATCTGTAGCCAATCAACAGATGTAGGACCACACACTGCAGGGGCAGGTTACATGGATTTAGCTTGGCTTGGGGGACCATTGCCCTTGGGCTAATTACTAATTTTGGGCAATGGCCAATTTGTTTTTCTCTTTTTCATACTTTGCTTGCAGTTTCACATATGCCCCCTGTATGTCTAGACTTAACATTGATACCCTATTTTTCTGTGATCATTTTATTGGTGCTCCATGACATTGGAAATGAAAAGGACTGGATAGTCTAGGGAAGACTACAAATGTCACTCTCAGGGGAACCTGGGGTTATCCAACCTGGAATTATTTGGCACTGCTTTAGGTGGTTGTGGCTTCAATTCTAATTATAACTATTTTGCGCATTGGGCCAATATAAAGAGCTCTTCAGTGACCTGTAAATTAACAGAAATGTACAAAGAACAAGAGGTCACCCTCTGAGACTGAAAAAGCAGAGATTACATAGAAAGATATTCTTACAGAAAGGACAATAAAGGTATGGAATTCACTGCCAAGGGATGTTGTGTTATCAAATACATTAGATGCCTTCAAAATGGGTCTGGATATTGTTTTAGAAAGGCATGACATACAGGGCTATAACTAGAATTAATATTTTAGAGCTTCTTGGTCCAAGGAGAAATCTGATTGCCTTTTTGAAGTCAAGAAGAAATTTTCCCCCTGATGGCAGAATTCCAAGTAGCTTAATAAGGGGTTTTTTTTGGATCAAGAGTAAGAAGGTTAGGTAGAAGGGTTTTTTCAACCTTACTTACTATGTAACTGTGTAACAGTATAATGGTGTGTGAGCACGCACAAGCATGTGTAAGTGGATGCGTGTGTGTGTGTATATATATATATTTTATATATATATATAAGTGTGTTAGTGAGCATGTGTGTTAGCATGAATTCCTTGGCGATATCTGTCCAGGGTATTTAAGGAACCTGCTGTGTGTGGGATGTATAAATGGGTAATTTATTTTCTTCTGTGTGCTCATACATCCCACATACTCCAGGGTACAATTTTACATGTGCTGCATCACACTATGTGCAATGCTTATGTATCCTTGAAAACAAATTTCGGGCTTTAAAGGGCAGTGGGCCACTGTCAGTGGTAGGCAATGCTGCCCCTGTTGTCATAGCAACACAGCAGTATCGAGGAGAAGGCCTGCCACATGGACTCTCAGCAGAAGCTTCTCGGAGTGTGAAGAACAGGAGCCTTACAGTCTTTTAGTTGTACACCTGAAGAAATGGATAGATCAATAAGTATTTTCATTGGTGTTTCTTTATAAGTTAAGTGTCATGCTTAGAAATAAATTGTTGGCGCTATATAAATAAAAGATAATAATAATAATATTAAATATTTTAAGTGATATATTTAATAAGTAGTCATTATTGCCATTTGAAATACTCCACAAAATAATAATTGTGATACTTTGCATGTTGACAAATTTTTATATGAATTTTACATAACCTGAGCAGGAAAATTATGCAGAAAAAAAGTGCAGGCAAGCAAAACAATCAAATTAGTCAATTCTTACTTGTTTTAGTGTGTAAATACTTGCCCTTAATAAGCTTCCCTGCCGAGGAATCTGTTTTGTTCAGTAAAATTAAAACAGTAAAACTCCCTATTAATAGCTTGATGGACTTTTTTTTTTTTTTTTTTTTAAACCAAACAGTTTGCTATTTCTCCAGCTCAAGGAAATGGGAAGTTCTAAAACATATGTACATGAATACATAAATATGTTTTGAACTGTTTCCTTATTTCCCTAGATTGGAAGTAAATGGCAAATATTTCCTGACAGCCAGTGAAACTGTCAAGAAAAATGCACTGCTATAAAAAGAGGGCGCTAAACCCAAGATGCAAAATGCATTTTAAAATTGTATTAAAGAAATTAAAATTGAGCCACATGTCACTCAAAGTTTATGAATACAAACTCAATGTACTTTCATTATGTTTTTTTTTTTTGTACCATATCATGAAGGGGTAAAAGTTGAAGAGTGTCAGTAGTAATATCCCAGCATCTGTAGCTAGTGAATGTAAATAATATTTTTGTTCAAAACTGATGGCAGATTCTTCCTACTTATATACATACACACACACACACACATATATATATATATGGAGAGGTTTAAATTCAGCTGCCTCTAAAGTTTGCTAATAACAACTGACATGCTCTGGAATCTCGAAGACTAAATCAATGATGTTTTCACAGCTGCAATTAAGCCACCTAATCAGAAGCACATTTTCGACGGGACAGTTTTTGGAAGCCAGACATTACAATTCCTTATGCCTGAAGCGCAGTGGCTCAGGAGAGGTCCTTATTTCATTTTGGGTTACACACACACACACAAAAAGAAGAGAGGTAATAAAATGAAAAAGACTATTAAAAGAAAAAGGAGGAGGAAAACAAGGTCCCTGAGTGTGGTGTGTTGAAATGAAGCAGGCCTGTGTGTTCATGCTTCGTCGGGGTTAGTTTCCCAATCCCACCCTCCTTCTCGGGCTCAGTGCCGAGTCCCCCATGTCTCCAGTGGCAGCTGCACACAGTGAGATGAAGGGTCCCAGCCAAAATCAACAGATGAGCTGGTCTGAATTGGCTCTCTGTGTGTTCTGATTGTAAATTGTACTAGTGATGATTAGAGAACTCTAACACAGGATGTCGACTCTTTCAAATGGTCCAGAGAAAATATATATATTTCTTTTCTTTTCCCCGGATAAGGACATTTCTGTATGCTTTTTTTTTTTTTTTTTTTACCCTCCGCCGCTCTTTTAAACCTTGTGGTTTTTGGTAGATTCTTGGGTGTCTATGACTTTCAGATGATTTGAAACATGTATTTGGATATGTAAAGTAAATAGATTTTGCTATTTATTTTGTTTAAAGAGCAACATTTCACAACTCGAGCTGACTGGATTTCCTCCTTTGACACGGCCTTGTGCCGGTGTTGTCTGCCAATGGAACTTTTTCCTAATGCAGTGTGAATGCGGGAGTTGTCACTGCTGGCTTATCAGCGCGCCATGAAAATGGAACTTGTAATACAGCTTGCTGGAGTTTAAAGAAAATGTTACGGCTGGAAAAAGTGTGGGGTCATACTCGGGTTCGGGAGGACAATAGTTCATATGTTGAAATACAGTTGAAATACAGCGTTTACTAAATATCCAGGGATTCACAACATCAAGTGTTCTAGCCGCTAACAATCCCAATCGACCACTGAATATAAACCAAATATATGCAATATTACTTAAAGTGCTAATTTAGATATAGTTAAATTTCACCAAACTTTTAGGATCCAATTATGTACGTAAAATAATGCATGCTATAGGATGTGTTTATTTTCTTACAGCAAGTCTATTTTTCCTCTATTATGTAAGTTAGGCTTTCATCCCAAGTCACATCACCTAATGTCCAGAACAGTAAACACCCGCAGCTGTGGCCTGCAAGCTAATAGCTTAATCACATGATCATTGAGAATGCAGGATTGCTGTGAACTGAAGTCAAATAAATATATATACAGTAATATGTTCCTCTGAGATCAGGAACAGGGTAAGGCAGAAAAAAAGAAAAACAACATTAATCATTGACAGGCAAAGCGATAAAGGTCTTAATTCTCTTTTATGGACATTCTTGGATACATACAATAGTTTCTGTCTGCCTGATGTCCGTATGACACAAACACATCTGCATTCAATAAGCCCCTCTGGGACATATCAACACGATCACCTTATTGGCCTTGTATGAACTCATATACAGTGAACTGGGAACTCCAAATTAAAATGAGTCATAACATTTTACCTTAACCTCACTTTCAAAGTGCTCCATGTTTTTGCCATTCTGGACAATCAGTGTGAACATTTAACTGTTTTCTACAAAGTACTATCACGTGTCCCAATTACCATGTTGGTTTTACGTCTAATTAATAACATTCTTGCATGGAAGAGATACGTAGCAGTTTGTATGCTTCATTTAAACAGCTGGGCCAAATACGTTGTCAGCTATTTTGCCAAGAAAACAGAAACCCGTTTTTTCCTCTGTCTTTTATAAAGGCACATAAATCTCTTAGCACCAAATATAGTTTTATATACATATTTTACTCATTGAAGAGCCTATTTTACAAACATTCTGTGGAATCATGCTTTAAATACATTTACATGTGATGTGGTATAACTCTCTTCTTGGACACTAAACATTTCTTCCCAAAGGACAGTAGTTGATTGCTGCATCTCTATGGTTCTGGTAGGAGAGTTAGTTGGCGGTCAGAGGTCCATGTTCGTGCCTCCTTTGGAAAGCCTCCAGTTGTCCGACCTAGTGCTTCATGGCCCATGCATATTTAATTTCTAGTGTTAGATTTTCATAGTGCACAAGATGTGACATGATGCAGTCATGAATTAGCTCACAGTAAGAGCGTTAGAAAATAATTACTGATTGATTTAGAAATGCGCACAAACTTTAGAAAATATATATCTTCTTGCACCAGATACATCTCTATTTTAGCTACCAAAACTTTATCTCCACCTACATTTATTATTTTACTTGCTCCCAAGAACACAGTGAAATGTGGCTTCATTGGCAGATGTAGATGTAGCAACGTACCCTGCAAAGGATGTGAACCTCAGAGGGCTTTTATTCTCTTAATTTCCATTAAGCTTTGCTATATGCAGGCTTTATTTAACTTTTTCTATTACATTACATTACATTTATTTATAAAGCGCCGGCCGATTCCGCAGCGCTGTTACATTCATAGAACATTTTATATACACATAACACATACAATAGCAAACTGGTGCAAAGGAGAGGAGGGCCCTGCTCTTGCGAGCTTACAATCTAGTCGCTGGTTGAGGGGAGTGAGACAATAGGAGAGGACAGCTTGGATGAGGATGATTTGATCTGCTTCTGATGTGTTGA
Source organism: Spea multiplicata (assembly GCA_009364415.1). Taxonomy (NCBI): domain Eukaryota; kingdom Metazoa; phylum Chordata; class Amphibia; order Anura; family Pelobatidae; genus Spea; species Spea multiplicata. The sequence goes on from VKOC01000001.1 coordinate 31,060,458, forward strand.
AGCCGTTTGTTCGGATGATTAGGATGATAGTTGGGAGTACTGGGAAGGAATGTTGTACGCTTCCCTGAACAAGTGGGTTTTCACTCAGAGAGGTTTTGAAAGTCGCGTACGAGGCAGAAAGTCTGACTGAACGGGGAAGGGGATTGCACAGGAGGGGAGCGGCATGGGTGAAATCCTGAATACGGGAGTGGGAAGAGGTAACAACAGCAGAAGAAAGCCGCAGGTCGTGAGAGGAGCGAAGAGGGCGGGTAGGGATGTATTTGGATAGGAGGGTAGAGATGCACGAGGCATGCAGCAACACCAAACACTCACCCCAGGACGGGCTGTGACTTCGCCAACCGCAAGATGGGGTAAATTGAATTGGCCGGGTTCAACAAGGTCCCAATTAACACGGGAGGGAAGGATGGCCACACATCTAATTTCCAATTAGAAAAATGCATGCGTCCCAAATGTGGCCTTTTAGTTCCCCCAAAAAAACATGCATGTGGGGTATCACTGTCTCAGAAGTTGTTGCTGAACACATATTAGGGTGTCGTGTGACAGCGACATATACCAGGAGCTGTAAATTTATACCTAAAGTAGGTGTGTGGGGAAAAATACACAAAAAAACTACTGCAAACTTTGAAAAAATGCTGGTGGTAAAATGTGTGCATGCAAAGATTTTAAATACCAGCATTTAAAATACCCTGGGGTGTCTAGTTTTCAAAAATATATGGTTTTATTTGGCAGACTGAAATGGCCGGGCTCAAAGATGTACCAAATAGGGCATGGGAAGTGGATGCCAAAGTTCAACATTGAAAAATGCACATGCCCCAAATGTGGCCCTTTTGCCAGGCCAGGCAGAATCATTCATGTGAGGTATCGCTGTACTCAGGAGATGTTGCTGAATGTGACAGAACGCTCTATCACTGGGGCCCCTGGAGAGGCCTGAGAGCCAGCCTCCTCCCTATCGACTATGGGCCCAGGCCTTGTAGAGACTTTTGTGTGTGGATATAGGGGTTCAGTCTGCTGATGTACCCCATGTTTTAGCACTCAGAGTCTCAGAACTGTAACGTCTGCTGGACATCCTGTGGTAGGAAGAAGGCTGATTGTCTTTGCATTGTTAATTGTATAGGTGTGAAGTGTTTCCCCTGTTATTGTGTGAGTTAGCCCTTGTCTTAAGACCCTCTGTAGGTATGACTAGGTGTCACTGCTGCATACCTAATTATCAATTACATAACAGGTAGCTGTTAATCCTGTGAGCTCCTGTTATCCCTGTGTCCTGGCCATTGTCTGTCTCAAGCCAATTATATGTCTATCGTCATTCCACGTCTACGTCCCCAGTTAATGTCATTATTTATGTCTCGTGACATCCTGTCCTTCCCCCGGATATTGTGTTGCAGGATTTAATCTAATTACTTCCTTCCTGCCATGGTAATTAGATCATGTGATATTTGTATTGCCCCTTTTCTACTTGTGTATATATACCTCTGTATTTGGCTTTAATAAATGAGTCCTGCTTTCACCTCAACATGAGTGTTGCCTGATGTTTGGGGTGGGTTATAGCCACACTGTGTAGCTAAGCTTCGGATAGCCACAGTGCCAATGCGGCTTCGGTGCAGCGACGTCCCTCCTTCTATCTACAACGCTGGTTCTGCCCGGCGCTGAAGGGGTTACTGGTTGGTGTCCCGGCAGGAGGAAGCAACGTTAGGCAGGAGTACCCAGTCGGGGTAAGGTCGGTCCCGTCACACTGAACACATATTGGGGTATTTTGTGATAGTGACATATACCAGAACCTGTTAATTCATACCTGAAGTAAAATGTGTGTGAAAAAACAAATGCAAAAAAATGACTACCACAAAGCTTGACAAAGACTGGTGGTAGATATAGTGCGTGGAAAGAGTTAAAATACTAGCATTTGAAATACCCTGGGGTGTCTAGTTTTCAAAAATATATGATTTGATGGTGTAAATTGCATTGGCCGGCTTCAAAAATACCCAAAATAGCACATGGGGGAAGAATTACCAGATTTGGAAAAAAAAGGTTTTAAAAT
>VKOC01000001.1:31062589-31132294 GCA_009364415.1 Spea multiplicata
ATATAAATACGTACATGTATGGTCACTTAGCTGTTTTCATGGAAAACAAGGACATTTCATTTCATTGCCAAAGGGTTTTCTAATGATCAATTAGCCTTTTAAACGTAACTTGGATTAGCTTACATTGGTGATGGTTGCTGATAAATGGTCTCTGTAAGTCTATTAAGATATTTAATTAAAAATCAGCAATTTCCAGCTACAATAGTAATTAACAACATTAACAATTTATACGCTGTATTTCTGATCCATTTGATGTTATTTTAATTCTTTCAAAAACAAAGACATTTCTAAGTGACCTCAACAAGGAAATTACTTGTATGTGTATAGGATAATATCACTCAGTATACAGAGAAAGTGATCATGGAGAAATTAAGTGAACATTATAGTTAAAAATCTACATTAATGCATACATTATTAAAATGATAGCTGTACACAATAATATAGAAGTAGTTTGTTTAAGTAGTGTCCCTTTATAACAAAAAATATCTGCCAGAACCAGCGGACCATTTTTCTTGGTAAAATATCTCCAAAGGAATTGGCAGTAAGTTTTTCCCTTATATATGGGACTGATTCCATTCAAAAGACCAAGCATTTGTGTGACGTCACACAGTGAACCGAATGTACAGGGCATGTAATTTCTTGCCCAAAAAACGAATGGGCCAAAAATTGAATCATTTTGGCTCATTTGCACATGTCTGGTAGGTATACGGTTTATTACAACATAACTACTAGGCATAATAGATGAACGAGATCTTGTCCCTTTGCTGATTTAATCTTCTTTCTCTAAAAAAGAAACAAAGCTACTCCACAGGGTAAAAATATAATTACTTTCAAACAGTCCATCTTCTCCTGAACTCGTATATGGTTATGGAACATAGAGAGTTTAAATATGCATGTCATGTGTTAGACATATGAGTATCCTGAATCTAAGATGAGACCAGGGACTGATGAAGGATTGAGTCTTTACATCTGGAAAAATGGGCAGACTCGATCAGCTGCATGATTCTTATCTGCCATCAAATTTGATCTTTCTATGTTTTTTTAACCTAAGCATCCATTACCAAATGTCAACAGAATGGAATATCTTGGTGTAGGCAGGTAAACACTTCAGTGCTGCTCTGCAAACAGGGTGAAGGTATGCTATCCACCCTCTTCCTTTACCTATGACGCCAACATTTTTGTATGAATTGCGTTAAAATATTATGTATTAAATATTGTTCAAATGTCCTTTCATTTTCTATACATAGCAAACATGAGTGAGAATCTGAAGCTGAGTGGCATCAGCACTATTATCCATTAATTTTATTAAATAAGATAAAAAAAATAAAGCATATAATGCAAACATGTATGTTGGACCAGCGGGAAAAGCCAATACTAAAGCCAATGGAAAAATGACTTGCCCTTTAAACATTTTGCATCTTGGTGCCTTGTGTACTAATTGCTGCTGCACCATTCCAGTATTTATTTATGTAGAGTGCTTGTTGTGAGCAGCTATGTGCTAACTGTCCTGTTTGTCCATAGCAAGGGGGGGGGATGTTACAATGCGGACAGGTAACAGTCAGTAAATAGCCTAAGGGCGCCACAATTCATTACTGATAACTATGCATTGTGCCCCTGTCCATGGTACTGACAGTTCATATGGAAAACAGGGTCAGCAGACCCATCCAGACACAGGTTATTAGCAGATAGCTGTGCAAAGAGAGTGCAGGGGTCTAGTGTGCGGACTTGTCTACCGAGTGCAAACAGCAGTGGTCTGATGGGGTGAGTGTCTGGCCAAAATGCACATGGAAATAGACTTTGCAGTTTTCACAGTTAACTCAATTCATCTATCTGGGTACAGCAGATAACCAGAATGGGGGTATTAAAGCACATTTTAAAAATCAAGGATGACATGTATTACGTTTCTTTCTCCCTGATCATGAGATACAAATTGTTTATGATGTGAACTATTTAAGCTGGAATATCCTGTATATCATCAAGCTTTGTAATAGTTTCAAGAATTTCAGGTACCTTTACCACTTCAAAATGCATTTATTGTTATGAATTCAGTATGGAGCCTGTTTTCGAGCTCCTCCCAGTGTTCGCCTTGTTTAATTACCGTATGGTCACACTCTGTTAACCAGCAGTCCAACCATATGCATGACAGGTCTGTTCGTGTTAAATTCCGGGCTGGGAACAGTGGCCTCCTAGCTACTGTTGAACTATAACTGTCAACCCAACTTAAAAAAGTAAACATACAATCCTCTCTTGACTCTTTCTCTAGTTCATTTTATGTCTTCCTACTTCCAAGCTACTGTAGTTTATTCATATCCATAAAACACAAACCTCCATAGCAGAGGCTGTAGCTTATACTGGGGAAGTAAAAGTCAACTAAGGGCATTTAGGATTTACTTGGCTATAATGCCAGAACTATACCTATAAACTTCTTTGCAACAAAGTCATGGTTTTCATTACCACATGATCATACATTTCTAGTTATTTGCGCCTGAGACCAATATAGTACAATATATCATGTGATAAGTTACCATGAAACCTTGTTATACAAGGATGAAGTGCAATCTTCTTGGTCAATTGTGTACTCATATGGAGCTACACGGGTGGGATTTCACAACTTTTATTTCCTTACAATTTCCTTACAATTTGATCCTTTCACTGATTTTTTTTTTAATCTATTCCTTAAAGATATTTCTGGAACAACCAGTCTCATGAATCACTAATGAAAACATTTATTGGCTATAACATTGCTTGTCTGAAACAGTCTTAGCAAAATTCATCTTCTAGCATCCAAATGTTTTTTCAAGTATAGGCATAGTCATATTCAAAGGTCAAAGTATACATCGAGTATCAGAATATGTTGTCATACTCAAGTATTCATGAAGACAGCAGAGTTTATTGATGATAGAGAAAGACAGTTCAGGTTTGCCATGAGATTATACTCACAACAATAGGTAATAGACCCTCAAATTGATTTTAGCCCATAATTATAAATGTAGAACTAGAGCAACTCTGGGGGAGCACACATGGAGTAAAGAGCAGAAAATTGTAGTGGTTTCTATGGTAACTTGTCAAAATCAACCCTCATGCCTTATTCATTTTTATGATTGACCCTTTAGGTATATCGTTTGGAGATTTTCATGGGTAGAATAGTATTAGGATACTGGTATCATTGTTTGACTGCTGGATGGTAGTGGACATGTTGATACTTAGCAAAAAAAACCAAACAAACGAAAATAAACAAGCAAACAAAAAAAAACCATGAGTTATGTTATAAAGATTCCCTGCTGAAGAAAGGGAGTGCCTATGTTACAATGTTGGTGCTCTGGTAGAAAATCCAGCAGCCAGATCAAAAGCTAGTAAGGGAAAAAAAGGAAAAAAAAGTTCCTAGAAGTTCTTGAGCTTTGATTGATTGATTACCCTCACTTTTGTGACGCTACCAGGCCACAGCAGGTGAACAAGGCAGCAAAGACCCAGACATACAGAAAGCATAGCAGGTGGCAAATGAAGCGCTGTAGCCTGTTGTGACCAAACTCTATGGTGAATACACATCTTTTCTCGTGTTGCGCTTTTATTTGACCTAGTGAAATACTACTGAATAAATATATTTTTGTTTGTTTTCTTGCACTCAGGCCTTTTCTTAAACAGTGCTTATTTTCCTTTCTGTGTTTCCAGTGTTCTTTGTGGCAATACCTTAAACATCAAGAAGACATTACTACCAAACCCGCAACGCTGATTTTATTGAAAATATCAATCAATATTTTAATTAAATTTTTATTAACAACAATGCAACATTAACAAAAGTTTATTTTTTGTTAACACATACAAGTTGTAGAGATATAATTGGATATTACCAGAAAAGTCATAATTTGAAGGTGCAGTGGGAACTGTATTGCTATGCTATACAGATGCCAATGGGTTGTCACATGTGTGACTGACCTGTAAATGAGATGTTACTGGAATGCTTTCCAGATGTTACTGGATTGTCAGGGTCAGTGCACTATATAACCATTATTGTGATTTAATTAGGATGGTTTTGAGTTTTCTGTAAAGATCCATGAGAATACGTGCAGCATAATAACCTTCAAAACATACAGTAATCATTCATGAATACAGTGCAAGATGGTTAAAAGCCAAATGAAAGCCAGAGACATTTTTAATAAAATTGTTTAAAAATGAATTAATAACGTGTTTCTAAAATATAATTCTAGAACTTGAACTACTCCCCAACCCACCTGATAACCACAATGATGGTCCGTAAATTACACTTTATTTCAATAAATTAGAAGATGACAACTACATAATTCAAAAGGGACAATTACATTACATTTTTCTATTATTTCACTTTAAAACACGTATTCATCGTCTGCATTGTATTTCAAATCAGCTATGACAGCTTTTCTTTATACAGTGGTGTGCTTCAGAATTTGCACTCTGAAGCTGGAGGCTAATTTTACTGTTATGCCATTGAAGAACGGATTGAACTTCAATGGTGTTTAGCTGCCCGGTCAAACTTCGTGTCACGCAAGTGTTTCCAGTAGTATCGGTTACACAGCTGATGCAACCAGGCACTGACATGGTTTTAGGCTATTGAAAAAATTCCTGCTGATTTCACAAGACTCATTTTAAATCTTTAGGACTGACAAGGTAGGACATCCTCTTAGGTGGGCTCTGGATGTTAAATAAAAAATCGAAATAGAAATTATAACAAAGTGTATCCAGAGGCCAAAAATTTGCAAATCAAGTAAGAAAGCCAAGAATATCAGAAAGAGAGGTACAGCTGTGCCACAAGTGCACTCAACTCTAATTTCAACTTACATAGAAATCTCAATTTAATAATAAGCACATATTCACTGCCATAGCATTATGACCACCTTCCTAATATTGTGTAGGTCCTCTATGCCTTCAAAACAGCCCTGACCCATCGAGGCATGGACTTCACTAGACCTTTGAAGGTGTGCTGTGGTATCTGGCATCAAGACATTAGCAGCAGATCCTTTAAGTTCTGTAAATTGTGTGGTGCAGTCTCAATGGAGGCATCCTGGTGCCATGTGTTCTCCAGGTAAGCGACGCACACGCACCCAGCCATCCATGTGATGTAAAAGAAACCAGACCACCTTCTTCCATTGCTCCATGGGCCAGTTCTTATGCTCACGTGCCCATTGTAGACTCTTTCAGCAGTTGACTCAACAAACTGTGATGTACTGTGTGTTCTGACACCTTTCTATCAAAACCAGTATTAACTTTTTTCATGAATTTGAGCTGCAGTAGCTCGTCTGCCATACACAGCAAATTAGAGAGAAAAAGGTGCCATGGAAAACACACCATCCCAGCACAACATCTTAAAAACACAGAAGAAACCTGAATGAACGATGCGAGGGGGAAGGAAGAACACCTTATACACTTGCCACAGAAAATTCAGAAGAAAGGAACACCTGTAATCATAGAGGAAGAGCAGAAATGGCCGTCTAGAGGAGAAAATGAAAAAAAGAGGGACAAGACCCCAAAAGGAAAACCCTCACCTGTCAGAGTCACATGGCTGTATGTGCCAGCCAAGGCGTCCAGACCAAGGCAGTAGGTGACCGCCACAATTTAGACAACACCTCTGGGCAGCCAGGCCTAGGTAGTTTAGGAACTTATTTTGTCCATGAGCATTAAGCCACAGTTTTCACGCATGGGATTATAGGATGTAGTTTTCACGCATGAGGATATAGTATGTAACACACCACGTACCATCATCGTCATGGTACGCCAGCCCCTATTCTCAATTTCTTTACAAATAACAGAAAAAAGCACAGCACAGTATCAGTATCACAACACAGTATCACAAATGGATAGTTGATAGTCGAACTGTGTACATCAAACTTTGGAACACAATTGAGCACCACGTAACAGATTACCTTCCTTTCACTACCACCAATCACAGTGAGGAAGAAGTTGTTTAAATTGTATCTATAAGTATCATTAAGTAGAAAGATCACTATTGTTTCCGGTGGACTGTCCCGGTTGCATGATTTAATTCAGTAAAATTTGGATATTAGTAATCCGTTTCAGGGTCATCTCCAATTTCCTTTCCCCATCTGTAATTTACATTCCCCATTTGTCCTTTACATTGTCAACAATGGTGTACTTTCTGCATTGTGACTGGATCCCTGCAAGCTACATCCTCGGAGCCAGCAGAGGAAAAGGATTGAGAGACACCCTTTCCCACCCAATAGAGGGTGAAAGTCAGCCTCTGGTAACCTACTCCTGGCAACAACCCTAGTAACCCAATAAATGCCTATTTGCTCCATTTGAAACAGTTGACCTAGCCACTGCTCCTCTAATGTCCTGGATGGCTTGGACATTCTTGTAATCTGGAGACCTATTCTACATACCTTCTGATTCCAGAACAACAGCCCACATGCAATTTTAATGAGAGGCATATATGTTTTTATATATACAATGTGCATGTAAACACGTGTACATCAGCACTGTATGTGTATCATAGGAAGTTCCTTTGTATATACATCTGTATGTTTGCATCTATGTGGGATGAATCAATCTATATTTGAATGCTTCCTTCTCCTGCTTTTTTGGTACCTAGTAGGTCCATTTATTTTAGGAGGGATTGACGGGTGGGGGTGTGATGAGAGCAGTGAATATTTCCTCCTGTTCTCTCTGTGTTACAGAGGCGTGTGAATATGAAGTATGTCATTAAGTCATGATAACGAGTGGATACCGTGACACACTGTGCTGGTTAGACTGCTGTTGGCTCAGGTGTGTGGGCGTCAGGAACTCTTAGTAATCTGGGGATTGCTGTGATTTTAAGCTGTGAGTCGGCTCTGACCTCTATGCAAGAAAAGCTACAGGAAAAGGAAGGATATAGAAAGGAATAGGAAGAGGTATAAGGAACAGAACACTTATTTAAAATCATAGCTCTGGCCATATGGACAGGTTGTGTGGACCTAAGAGGTTCCAGAGTAAGTATGTACGTTAAGAACAAAATGAATATTTACGTCAAAACAATTAATGTGGATTTATTTAGTTAGCCTAATTTCCTTTGCATACACCATTAGCAGAGTCACTGCTGTAATAATTTCTTGTGATTTTCTCCTCAGCTGTGCAGTGACTGAGGGTACTAGGGTAAGATCTCTTAAAACAGCACCCACACTTACTAATATTTGGTAAATGTGCAGTGTGCATGATAAGAAAGATCTGCTCCACCACAGAAAACGATTGCCCAATTACCTTGAGCTAGTCAACACAGGGTGGGTCTCAGGATACGGAATGACAGTTGTTACAGAACTGTATTAATTATATTAAAACGAGTAAATTATATTTGTAAACTCCTGGTGTTAGCTGCCTACTGCTATCCTGTGCCCATCCCCACCACCTCCTGTCTGATCCTCTCAGTCCCTTTTCTGGGGATGGCAAGTGAAATAATGAAAGGAGAGGATATCTGAGGCGAGGGAAGGTGAGGTTTAGTAAGGAAACAAGAACTGAGGAGATGGTAAGTGAGGCGTAGTGTGGGTTAGTAAAAGACAGGTAAATTGAATAGACAGCAGGAGAGGAAGGTGAAGAAAATTATAGGTGAGTTAAAGTGAAGGAGAGAGACTTGGGGAGAGAGAATGAGGAGAGGTATAACAGGGAAGGAGAGAAGGTAGAGCGAGAGAGAGAGTGAACAGGAGAAAAATGGATGGGAGGGAGAACGTAGAGGAGGGGACAATAGTCAGTGAAAGGGGAAAACAGGAAAGTGTAATAGAAAAACGATACACAGGCAGAGTGGCATATAGGGAGGTTTAAGGCATTTCAGGAGGCAGAGTGGCATATAAAGGGTTAACAAGGCATTTCTGGAGGCAGAGTGGCATTAAGGGGGTTAAAAGGCATTTCACAGAGCACTCTGCCTCCAGAAATGCCTTATGCCCCCCGTTTAACACTACCCCTCCCTCCTCCAAACTTACCGGTACTTAAGTCCTCTGTCATGTAGCCGGTACTGAGTCCTCTGTCATGTAGCCGGGGCAGCGTGTAGTAGATGTCTACGCGATTCGCGTAGACAACTTCCGCTGCAGCCGGATGGAGGTGTGGCTAGCAGCGGGGGTTGTCTGCGTCCATCGCGCAGACCTTCCCCGACTGTCAGAGATCAGAGTTCCCCGCACCGGTGCACTGATTCAGCCTTCTTTAATGCGAGGCAAAAGCCGGCAGCACCCGTGGTGGGCCGGCCAGTCCATGTGCCGGCACACCGAGACACCATTGCAGCCGATGTCTTACGGGTGCTTTAAAATCATTAAACGGCCAGCGTGCCTCTACAATGCTGCCCAGTACCTCATTGAGGCTATTCGTTCTGCCCCTTTGAAGACACTCAAGGGGGCGGGCGAACATGGAACAGCTCCTCGTGACAGGGAGAAGCACAGTTGGAGGTGAGCACTCTGCGTGGAAGGAAGGCAGCAAAAAAGTAACTATTTAAAAAAACAGTTGGGGAAGGTGGAAGGGGACCCATTTTCACCTTGGGACAACAATTAAATATAAAAGGGGGTGGCTGGGGGGTTGGGGCATCACATATATTAATACACAAAGGGGGGTGGGTGGCTAAGGGCAATACACATAGGTATATTGACCAGTACAAAAGGGGGCATCAATACACAAAGGAGGGGGGCTGGCTGGGGACATCATATTAATCAACACACAAGGGCATTGGGGCACAAATGCACAAAGGAGGCTGGCTGGGGGCCCAAATGCACATGGGGCAATACATTAGGGTTTGGGGGGAATACATTATAACCAAAGGGGGGCTGGCTGGCATCAATACACAAGGGGGGACACAAAAAAATAAACCAGTGTGGAAAGCATTTTTTATGCTTTGTGTAGATTAACCCGTACTGATGGGGGTGTCAGTGTGGCAGAGCCCGTCCTGGTGTGTGTTTGGGGGTCGATGTGGTAGAGCCTGTCCTGGTGTGTGTGTGTGTGTGTGTGTGTTGTGGTGGGTGTCGTGTGGCAGAACCTGTCATGGTGTGTGTGTTTGGGTTTTATTCTTGTTTTCAGTACAATTTAGTACAATTAATCTGAAAAATGTCTGTGAGATGCAGTGATTCCAGGTTTCATGGGTTGGGCAGAGATGGCCACAGGTGTACAAAAAAGTAGTCAGTCAACACCTGGTATACCTGTCCCAAGTAGGCTGAAGTCAGAACTACTATAAGGAACATCCTGGCTCCAGTAATGCTAAAATTTTGTCCACCCCATCTGAGGAGCAGTCAAGCAACACACCTTCCAGTAATTTCTCTTTTAGATGTGTTGCTCCTACCACGCTGCAGAAGCAACAGCGTGTCTGTGCCACTGGTTCCCCTACTACCATCATCACCACCATCACTAATAATGTCATGGAGCAAAAACAAAAACACTAATACCACTACTACCTCACCTAGTGGGTAACAACATAGTAGAGTGTGGGATCATTTTCAGACTATAGGAGATGAACACACTTCAAGGTTTGTGTCATAAGGAAGAGAACTGGGACATCTCACAAGAGCAAGCTGGCTGCATTGGCGCCAACAGCAAAACCACAACAGCAGCCACCAGCAGCATCAGCTAGAGTAGGAGTCAAATAAACTGACACAGTTGCTTGGGTAGCTTATGGCTTTTGGATGATTAAGGAGCCCCAAAAGCAGCAGCTAGAGCACCTCGCTCCCCAATACTGCCTCCGCTTTTGCATCATCTTTAGCAGGATTATAGTGGCCTCCCAATACAGGTCTTTTGTCTCATTATTGAAGGACAACCTCTCCAAGGGAGCGGACCAACCACTTAAATTCCAACATATGGAGCTCCACCAGTGCACAGCATGCCTTTCTTTTGCTGGAGCAGTGGATTGAACGTCAGGCAGGCAAAGCAGTAGAAATGGGACTGGTCGTGGTGACTGAAAAGGTGTAAGACTAATGGGCACTTCCACCTCAGTGCCAAGGCAAGCCAGCAGCTGAGGATCTATCCCAGCACTGTGTATGCCAGTCACCTGCTGGAACTCTATGCTGCACATAATGGATAGCATCTTAGAGCAGCAACAGCCTCTTCACTATCTCCTCTGAGCAGAACATTGGTGTGCCCAACCCATTTGGCAGAGATGAATGGGCATTGATGGGGCAGATAGTGGCAGTCCTTCCTAGAATACAATGAGGTGGCAGATTATACCTAAAGGCTGAAAGAGGAGCTGATAGGTCACATGCAAGCCATTATAGACACCTCAGAGTACATGCTGGCCACACTCTGTGACCCAGGTGTTAAAGGCATGCTTGTCTGGAGGGTATGTTAGATGTGGCACAAAAGAGACATGCTGAGCAAAAGAGACATGCTGGAATTGGAAATGGAAACTCCCAGCATGAGGGGCAGTAGCACCACATGTCCAATTCGCAAGTCTTTGCACCTTTGCAGAGCAGCAGAACTAGATCCACCAAAACAGCAGCCGTATGGATAGAGGCCCTTGTCACTTTGGTGGGTACGGCCCAAGCTCCCCAAAGTCAGACCAGTGTCTCTGAAATGGTCAAAGCCTCTCTTGAAAGTCAATCAGCTCAAATTAGGTCACCCAGCACTCTAGTTTCTAGTACTGATGCTCTATCTTGTTTTTTGCTCTGGGCGATTAATTTTTTTAATTTTTTTGAGGACATTGGGGACATGTGTATGTATCTGTTTGCCATTGCCTGCCCAGGTCCATACTGCTGCAGCTCAATCTCTGTCCTTACTCTGAGGGATCAATTTCTTTCTTTTTTTTTCAATTTTGGGGAAAATGTAGTTCTTTACAATATGTCTGTCTATACTTGCCCTGTCTCTGCTGTAGCCCAGTATTCTTCCTTACTTTGTGGGATCAGTTTGTTATTTTTTTAATTTTGGAGTGGGATTCAGTCTTATATCACATGGCTGGATGTGTTTGTCTACCATAGCCTGCCCTGTGCCCTCCCTTTGCTGCTGCTGCAGCTCAATCCTTAAGGAAAATTGAGTCCTGTACTGTGGGGCTGGATGTGTTTGTGTGCCAGGGTTCTACTACTGCTGCTACTTTCTTTATTTTGAGGGATAAATTCATTAAAATAGTTCATTTTATCGAGAACTTCAGCCCCATAGCATGCTTCTGGATGTGTGTATCCATTGGTGTAGTGCTGATGCTGCAATGTAAAATAATGCCTGGATCTCGTCCTAAGCCTTGAGATGCTGCTGGTGTAAGTGAAAAGTAAGTAAAGAAAAAAACCTCCAAATGTTGTCTAAACAAAATGGACAGGAAACAAAATTAATTGCCTGAAAACTAACACGGCAGAAACGAAACAAACATTTTGTCTGAATCAGTTTTGCTTGCCGTGTACAAGTCTACTACCCCTCTGTATCTTCCCACTCTTTACATCATAACTTCAGTTGCCTTTGCTAGAAACTTCCTACCTATTTGTGACATCTGTCTCCTCCAGTTAGCCGGATTCTGCTCCTCTCTTATATTGCTCAAGCCAGGGTCAGATTACACCTTGTCCTACTTTATCTCTAGATTCTCCTTTAATCGTTGACATTAATTCAATAAGCAGTATTCAATATAGTTATAACTATACCTACCATATCAGCCCTTTCATTCAAATAAAAAGTTGAGCTTCTTCAAGCAAACCGTTGTAGTGGTTTATAGTTCTTACCCTCATTTAGAACCCATGATCAGGGGAGAACCCAGGGCTCCAGGTTACTACTCTAGAGTAGTAAGAGGCCCTGAGCCTCTCATTCTGTAGTTGACTTATTTAGTAGCTTGAGGTGTTCCACGTGTGTCATAAACTATACTTCCTGTGAGTTTAACATTAATGTGATGGATTTTGCACCCTGCTGGTGAGAGAGCAGCGTCCCCCAAGTGTCCAAAGTCACAATGGCTTAGCTTTGTTGTGTAGTATATGTAATTTTATGTTGTGCCATACATTATATATTTTGCCAGTTGTCTAGATATGAACGGGAAAGTCTTGACCAGGACTTGTAACACTAACTAACAGTCCTGTCCAATGCCACACCACAAAGTGGGACATAATGTGATGCCAACGTGCAATATGAACAAGGTGCGATACCATGAAGGATCATAGAGGAATCTGCAATAAATAACGTTTTTGTTTTATTTTTAGTTGGATGCATGAACCAAATTGTCCCTATTCGGTTTAAGTGGACCTGGACTTCAAACTCTTAAATCTGACCTTGCCTACAATAATATGTTATTAACCCAACATTTCTGAATAACCTTACTATCAGTAACTCTTTTAATACTCCATGTATGTAGCTTTAGGTGTTAAATCAGAATTTAGCATACATGTGTCTGAACTAATCCTTTCCTCATCGCTGTCCACTGAATAATGCCATTTGAAACATCTGGAAATTATACAGTTGGCTGCTGTATTGTATGTTGTTCAAACCAAAGAGCTCCAGGTCTCCCTGTCACAGGGTAAGGCATTCTGCTGCTCGTGAGCAATTAAGAGGGTAGTCAGACACCAGGCACCTTTACCACCTATTATGAAGTCTTTTTTCCTACAGCAGTGTCAAGTGAGTTAATTGGGTGAAGCTGTAGAGCATGTTCGGGGCATGGTAAAGGGTTTGCTACTTGACAGCTGAATGTCAGTGGGAGTTAGTCATGTATGGCTGAGTGACAGAGACCTGCCACAAAGTTCATGTGGGCTGCAGAACAGTTAAGGAGCTAAAAAATGACTCTGTCTCACTTTTTCTACCTCATTGCGTTCAAGCGTCATGAAAATTTCACACTGAATGTTATCTAACTGTTTTTCTTCTAACCTTTCTGCATTTATATGATCAGACAAAAAATGCTAACGTTTGGTAAAGTGAATGCAAATGTACTTTGTTTACAACACTTCACTCATTTCTGACACTACAGAAAACTATACTGAGATACATGGGATATTTGACTGTTTTCAACCCATTCTTTTCAAGAACATATTAGGAATGTCTTCTTTCATTATATGAGTGGATTCATGGGGAAACAAAAGAGGAAGTATGCAGGAGACATATTTCAACTCCTTGATATCATTTCAAGCAAACTCCTGCAGAACTTGTCGTACAAGAAGGTCCAAGTTGGCCCTATATAATGCATATGAAATGTAGAAGATTTCTTAAAACTCTCCTTATTGAATTAAATATCCATCATACAGAACCATTGCTTGTTAACACAAATAGCTAACCAATCAATCACATGCATTTAGGCATGTAGATGTGGTCAAGACAACTTGCTGAAGTTCAAACCAAGCATTAGAATGGGGAAGAAAGGGGATTTAAGTGACTTTGAATGTGGCATGGTTGTTGGTGCCAGACGGGCTGGTCTGAGTATTTCAGAAACTGCTGATCTACTGGGATTTTCATGCACAAACATCTCTAGGGTTTACAGAGAATGGTCCGAAAAAGAGAAAATATCCAGTGAGCGGCAGTTGTGTGAATGGAAATGCCTTGATGATGTCAGAGGTCAGAGGAGAATGGACAGACTGGTTCAAGATGACAGAATAGTAACAGTAACTCAAATAACCACTCGTTACAACCAAGGTATACAGAATACCATCTCTGAAAGTGCAATGAAGCAGATGGGCTACAGCAGCAGAAGACCACACACCGGGTGCCACTCCTGTCAGCTAAGAACAGGAAACTGAGGCTACAATTCGCACAGGCTCACCAAAATTGGAAGACTGGAAGTACGTTGCCTGATGAGTCTCAATTCCAGCGGAGACATTCAGAAATGAGTGAGCAAATGTAAGAAGGGGAATCACTATAAACGTTGAAAGTAAGAGTCAAGATTGGACCTTGTCTATTTATTTAGAATGCAATGATATAAAATTCCCTGTTGGTGTAATGGTCAGGTTTCCCAATACTTTTGCCCATATAGTGTATTTAGGGCACAGAATCCTCCTTAGCCTGTACACCTTCCTTTCAACTGCTCCTTATTAGCAGGTGCTGAGACTTTAACTAGCAGGCCCCACTGCTGAATGGCAGTATGGAGTTGGAACTGTTGACAGCAGGAGTGTGTAGCATGTTGGTTAAAATTATCCAAATTGTCGATTTTAGAATTTACTCTGCATTATAGTAGAGAAGGATCTACTACATGTTTAGTCAGTGCTCAAACAGAGATATGTTTTTACACCCTAATAAAGTTGGCAACAAATATATAAACATAATATATATAAGAGGTTTTGGTTATATAAAGCATTATAAAGCATAATTAAGCTCACCCGCCATATCAAGTTGAGAACCTACTTTTACCTCCTACATAGTGGGCACACAAAGCAGTTTATACTGCTACCAAAACCTTATTAATGTGTTGGGGGAGGTGCAAGTAACCCCTGGACAGCAAGCTGCAACCACACGAAAGAGGAGCCAAAAACCTCAAATATGTGCATACAGTGAATAGAATAATGCCAGTGCGCTAAGCTAGTTCCGGGCTCAATTGTCTGGTTGCAGCTTGCTGTTCAGGGAATGATTCAAATTTAATTCAAATTCAGGAATTCAAAGGAATGGTACTGATGGAAATATTGGAATGCCTATATAATTCATTAATTAAACAGGGCAGCCGGCAATTATACAGATTACAAACAAGGTAAAGGCAAAAAATGTAGAATACCTAAATGATAGATTCATTAAGCAGGACAGCCAGCAATGATGCAGATTAGAAACAGGAGTAAATGCAAAAAGCAGAATACCTAAGTAACAAAACATGACAGCCAGCAATAATGAAGATCACAAACAGGGAAAGGTAAAAAAGTAGAATACCTGTAGATGAGAGAAGATGAAAAGTTTCTGATGATAAGTATGGGATGAGTATCAGCAGAGCATAGAGTGGAATGACTCCATTGCTAAACTTCAAATTATTGAAACTCAGGAAAGTGGCACGCAGATGGAAAGTGGCCCACAGATGGAAAGTGGCACAGAGGACATGAGACCAAAGTCTTTACTGTAGGAAAATGGGCACACTTGATGGTCCGGGTAGCACTTATCTCCCATCGAATTCTATTTTCTGTTCAGGTTTGACTTTGCATTGCAAACAAATGGCCAGGATGAAATAACAAACGATCATTGCAATAAAATATTTACCATGTAAGTACTGTGCTGTTGCTGACTGTAGTTATACTAAGCCAAAACACATATTTATATGATGTGCTAATGCCACATGTACCTCACAGATAAAATGGTTATAGATCTTTCTATAGACTTTCAGTGTCACGGGAAAATGGCACATAAATCTCAAAACCATGCTGCGGAGATTATTACTGCCCAATTATTTGCATGTATTATTTTTTGTTATGCTACAAAAACAAGCAGAAACAGCTGAAATACCTTGTAGGGTGTAAAAAATATTAGGTAACACTATTCACTATTCTCTTCTCCTGTTGTCATTAATTCTAAATAGCGTAAAAGGTTTTGAAGAGCAGGTTTGAGATTAAATAATACATAGAGTTTCTTTGGACATGAACTGCAGCATACTATCTGCATTTTAAGTTTCAGAATGGCAAAAAAAGAAGAATTTCCTAGGGAACGAGCACAAAGTTGAAAAACCGTTGTTAACTTTGTTAGAAGGAAATATGTAATGCAGAACTTTTGACCTCAGACGTAGCGCATTTGGCAGCTGGCATGTGATTGGAAGGAGGGCCACAAATCGTTTAAGGCACCGTTTTATTACAACAGCCTCAACTACCGTACTCCTAACAATAATAATAAAAAACCTTTATCCTATTTTATGCCTGGGGGGTCATAGAGCAGCAGACTATGTATGCCTAGAAAGAAAGTGTCATGCACTCTGAGTTGTAATTACAATAGCTGTTTTGGCTGCCAGGTGTGCAACACGTTAAAGTGTGGCAGTGTGCCCTTTAATTTGGTTTGCATCCCGTAATAAATGTAGAAACACGTGCTTTATGGTAAACCTAGTCATCTATACAGAAGGGTGGCGAGTCAGGGGGGACAATCTATACATAAATTGTTAATTAGTTTTTGTTTTATAAAATTATTTCAAGTGAAAGTAAATACCTCAGAGCCCTACATTGCGACTGTAAATACTTTCAGAGGCAGCAGCCCAATGAAAGGATGTTACTTATAATTGCTTTCTTTTAGCCTGCATCCAGTTTTCCCACAAAATTGTTTAGGTCACTATGGATATCGCTACTTTAAGTTGGATCTTGGAACTACTATATGGGAGACCTAGCCAGCTGCCTAGGACCCAGAGCTGGTAAGGACATCTCCACAAAGTCTTTCCTATAACCCCAACCACCACCCAATGTGTTCTTGCTAAATATTCTTGTGATGCACAAATTTTACAAGTAAATACAAAAGACAGAAGAAGAATAATTATTTTAAGTCCATTTCAAAAATGTGATTTCAATTTAAATAATGCAAAGTTGTTATTATAGTGTGGAAAATATATATTTATAAATTGGTAGTGGGCCAAAGTGACTTTAGTTGTAATTTAATTTTGTTTTTCTGTTGTTATTAAAGATTCTAGTTTCCGACAACAAATCCAAACATAGGCTCATTGGGCTATTAAAATCCCAGGGAGCTTTCCTGGGCTGGTTCCTGAGAGCTCTCCCTGCAACTCCTTAGAGGAGACAGGTACAGTATGAGTTGGTGGAACCTAGGCATGACCAAACATCGCTCCCTCATTGGGAACACTTTCCTCTAACTGATTGCTTTAGGTAGCTAAAACTGGTGCAAAACAGCATCATGGTCACGTTGTGCACTGAAGTTCTGTAGCTGTAGCTTCTCCTTAAGTTAAGCAACTTTTTTCTTCGGGTAGAGAATCAATTTCAAAGTATTTACACAGTGAGGTTGCAACTGTCCCTTATTATATATTCAGTACTCTAAACTAAACATAGATTGAGCCCCTTTGAATAGCTTTGCAGACTGAAAAAACAATGTTTAAACCTACATAAATCCAAAATTATAATTTCCGCTGTTCAGAAGGTCTTTTTGTTTCAATTTTGCTCATAACATGAGGTACTAGAACAGTTGCATGAAAAACCTTCCATCAACTTCCCACTGAATGCATTCAGTATTCACCAAGTAGCAGGAT
Organism: Spea multiplicata; assembly: GCA_009364415.1. Classification (NCBI taxonomy): domain Eukaryota; kingdom Metazoa; phylum Chordata; class Amphibia; order Anura; family Pelobatidae; genus Spea; species Spea multiplicata. The sequence goes on from VKOC01000001.1 coordinate 31,079,607, forward strand.
TCAGTGTGTACTTGGGTGCTGCCCTAGGTCTGACCAAAGGCAGCACCCCAAGCTGCCCCTTCATGGTCGCTATCCTCACCTTGAGGCGCTGAGGTATGATGTCTTGACCTTGTGCTTTGTGACTTAAAGGTATACAACACCTTTTAAAGTAGAAAATGCATGCTCTGCCTATTGAGCACAACACATGATGAAGCCTATCGGCCCGAGAGGGCATTCTGTCCCCTGATTTTGTAGCAGGGTGATTGTTGTCCCCTGGAACTCCCACCATACTGACTTTGTCAGCCTAAGCTAGAATATGCCGCTGTTAATTATGTCCCCGCACTGGCTTCAGTTTACCCTTGTTTAGCTATATAATTATTCAACCTGCCACTTTAAGCAAAATCGAAACTATAAAAGTAGTGTATATAATTATTCTGTGTCGGGAAATACATTTTTACCTATATCCAGACTAGGTTGCTTTCGATATAATAAGTATCATGTAACTTAAAAGTTAATTATCCTTAAATCTCTTATTCTTGCTGACATTGTGGTTTGACCGCTCACAAATATAATATATGTAATATATAATTAAATAAAACTTGACCACTAACTAGTTTATGACAAATGGTTCCAGGAAACAAGAATTCCAATTCTGATCCTGCATTTTCACCTCAAAAATCAGCAGATTATCTACGAATGTAAAGAAACATGAAACATACATATAGCAATAAATGTGGGAAATGTTTTCCTACCTGTGTTATCACTTTAGAGCATTCATTTCATTGCAATAAAGGCTGGCTTACTGAATTCCTAGTTCTCACGGGCACTCCCTTGAACTTACTATTGCATTAGATGTTCTCGAAATGCCAGCACAACCTGTGTTTTTTCTTTGCTTTTATAAAGCTATAAGGTAACAGCTTCCATGGAACTGGGAAATCAAAAGCGTCAACATCAAAGAAAATTGCTGAGTTAGTTGTTAGATGTAACCATTGATTTTTCTTCCGTAGTGCAAAAAAAAGGCATACAATTGTGGAATTCCAAGTACTCTCTGGACTTCAGAGTGATTTTGCTGTTTGAAGAGTAGATGTAGTGCGAAGGGTGTGTGCATTCATTATGTCGTACCATATACTGGACACTTAACCAACTGCAGAGCAACACTGAATATTATTTCACATTTATTCAACTTAAAAGTTCTAGATCTGATAGCTTACCATCAAAAATGGCAGAACTACCTGACACGAGGGCTAATTCAGACTCAGTTTAGGTACTAATGTTTATATTTCAGTAACATAGAAGCTATAAAATGCATGCCAGATTTTATCGACTGAACATTTTTGAAACATTCACAAACTGTTCAGGTAATGCTAATAACTTAATAATTAGTATTAGTAATTTAAGATTCCAAGTTTAATGTTTTTCATTCAGATTGAAGTTATTTTTTTATCTGCATTCATTCGTTCCTGTATTATCTTACCGCAATCTATCATGTAGTATACGGTTCCGGAAGTGTTCCTGCAAAGAGATTTAAAGTTGCAATATGTAATTTTTCCAGGATATATAAATTCATGGTTTAATTTTACTTGTTTGTATAAAAATAAATAATAGATGTTACATTTGTTTTGTTTGTTTGTTAAGAAGATTCTTCTAAAGCTAATCCTTTTTGTAGTTGAGGTTGATAGAAATTATTTCTGACACTTTATCTGGTAAGTTGAAAAGGTAATGTCGCTTATTTGTAGAGCTAAATAACTTTCTTATTTGTGGTTAAATGAAAATATATTTAACTGAGTACCACTTGTTTCTTGAAAGCGTTCTCTTGGCGTGTAATGGTGAAAGGATGTCACACTAGGTTGGAGACCATAGACTAAGCAAGTTATTATGCTACTATTCTCTTTTTTTACAAAAATATCGTGCCACTCAGATAATATAGTAGCGCCCTACCTGTCTCGTATTGGCGCAAAGCAGCAGAACAACTTGGATTAATGATTGCTAAAGAATAAAAAATATATAAAAGCATGATACATGTAACATATTAATATAGTATTTGGCTAATACTTAAAATAAATTATAGTGGTCATACCACTTATCCTTACAGGATATTTTTTTTTAACAAATTAAACCACATGCATCTCTTGAGTTGACCCATTACTGTTTTATACATGACTATAACTTAACAAAAAATAGTTCTTATACTGTTTATGCAAAGTGGGAAAGATTTACGCATTTTGGGGAAACTGCACTCACTTAGGAGAAAAAAAAATCAATAAGCCAATTTTAGTCTCTCTATCATAGTTGTTTCATACTTGTCCATTATAACAAAGGCTGCAATACTTTAATGGGATTGAGAGAACTCTGTGAAATGTATGCCAATGATTCCTGTCATTTCATAGCAGCTCTGTCACGGTTCAGTGAATCCCACTCTTCCTTTCTTGTCAGCTCAACTGAAGACAAGCATTTAGTTGCAAACTTTAAACAGGTTGTGCAAAATAGAAATGATGTGACTGCTTCCTCTCCCCACACAATAATGTCACTCTGGGTCAATGTGAGAAGGTCAGGTTGCGCTTTGTAAAACTACATGATACCACTTGCCCATTTGAACAAGTTAACGGCGGAATCTGGTCCCTGCAGACATTGAAAATTCACCGTCCTTAACCGCTGCTTGCGTTTCATTTAGACAGAGACAAAAAAAAAAGATTTTTCTTTAAATTCTTATTTTTGTGGTGGCGTTTTTGTATGATTTAATAGGACGCTTCCCCAAACCTCTGTTGCAGGTAATAACATATAATATTTCATTTGCAACTTAAAAGGGCATCTTGACCTTCAAGCCTGTGTACTGTTTTTTTTTTTGTCTATTTTTTAATTTTCCCCTGTTGCAATTGGTGAGGCCCAGGAGTGATGCCTATCTTCAATGCTGACAGGATTTCTAGCAAAGCCATTGCCCTGAGTTCTTTCTGCCTTGTAGCACACAAAAGTAAAATTGTATGTCAGGCAAGAAATGTCGGGGAGCTGACAAGATGCCCTAGTGACATTTCAGCTGGAAAGAGCAAGTGTCTTGCAGCCAAATGGTCAAATATCAAATAATAGGTCAAGCAGGAAGGAGCTGAGTTTTCACCACAGAGAGGCTAGCGGTAGCTTATTTGACAAGCTTTGGGCCGATGTGTGCCTTGACAAAATGATGTTCTGTTGGGTATCACTCGACAGACTGTTCTTTATCGCCTTCAGGAGATCAGACACTTGACATGGATTAAACCCTTTTAACCCTTAAAGGTTAAAACATTGCTACTGGTATCAGAGAACAACAGCAATTCTCTAGTCTTTGAGGAAGCACACTGGCAGAAAAAATACAATATCTTAATTTTTTTATTGCATGGAGATTAGCCAACAATAAGCAACTTAACTATTGCACTTTGGGTTAGTTAATATATACTTATTATACTTATTATATTTGCATTATGAGAAGTCCCCATTTTTGTTATGATGAAAATTGCATTACTGAAGGAGCTTTCATATTTTTGGGGAATTTTGAGGGCCCTAAATTTCTATATGAGCGCGGCTTACAACCTTCCCAAATGACATAACTGATAAAGGCAGGGACAGATTGGTGAAACAATTATTTGCAGCCTTATTTGCTCACTGTGCTCCATGAGCTGGCCAAATACCATGTTTAATCTCCATCCATTTCATCACCTGTAGCGAATCACCTAATCAAGGCTCCCGAATACCTATAAGAGGCATAGGGCAAAATATTTTTCAGTCCAAGCTCACAAGACACTCTTCTCCTTCTGTGCTAGTATGTGTAAACATGTTTTAATGTTATGCTCATTCTGATATATTGTCATACAATTGTGTAACAAATGAAAATCTGATTTCTCACTGAATCTACAAGCTATAACTAATCCTATCTTATATCACTGTATACAGGGCCAGCCCTACCATGGAGCAGAGTGGAGAAATTGCCCCAGGCGACACTTTTGAAGAGGGGGCACTTTGTTTTATTTTCTTTTTTTTTTAAGCACTTTTTTTTTTTTTTTTTTAAGTGGAGGAGAGAGAGGGGCACCGAGTGGTTTTCGCTTACCCGCTCGGCGCCCCTCTCTCTCTCCTCTGCGAGCCCTCTAACTTGTTCTCGGTGCTGGCTTGTAACGCTGAGCGCCGGAAAATGACATCATTTCCGGTGCTCAGCAGTAAAGCAGCGCGCACCATGGCAGAGCAGGGAGACTCGCCGCTGGACTGCTGAAAGGTAAGTGCAAGGGGGGGATAGGGTAGATAATAGGCAGGGAAGAACGGAGAGGAAGGGTAGATAATAGGGAGGGAGAGGAAGGGTAGATAATGACCTGTCGCAGCGCGGGGGCACATTTTAATTTTATATAGCCCATATTAAGGTGTCTGTCGAATTTGGTAGCACGACATCTGTGGCTTGTGAATTCCATGTCTTTATCATTCTTGCCGTAAAGAACCCTTTTCGCTGCTTTAAGTAAAAATTAATTTCTTCAGGTCCGAATGAATGACCTTGTTCTTTGTACAGTCATTTTACTGAGCACGTCATCAGAGAGAGTTTGGTATTGTCATCGTATGTATTTGTATAATGCTATTATATACCCTGTAAGATGCCTTTTTTCTAATGAAAGAAAATTCAACTTCTCCAGCCTTTCTTCATAACTAAGGTGTTAATGCTGATAACTAAATTAAAGCATCCATTAATACGTCCAGCTTGTCCTTATGATTATTTGCAAAGTTCCAATGAAGATTCTGTTGCTTTGATCAATGTCCTGGCTCTGTTTTGTGATTCTTGAGAGTCATCTGCAGACCAGCAACCTCCAAAAAGTATGGCTGATGGCTGGATATGTCATCATGTTATGTTTTTATGCTCAAGCAGTGTGCAGCCTTGTGGCCGCATGCTGCAACACCCAATATGCCGCTGGAGTGGCAGATTTGGTGAGTATGGAGCTATGCCAGCCAGCGATCTACCAGGCCTAGTCCTCTGGTTTGCCTTTTCCTAGTCCTCTGGTGTGCCCACGCAAAAATATATGGCTTATGGATGGCCCTTTGTCTCCAGTGCCTGCTTTGTGCATACAATTGTAGGTAAATTTTGGAGAGAACATGGTGATTGTGCCCCAGCCAGCTGCCTAAGTAACCTAAATACAGTAGTAAGGCTGGCCCTGATAATTGACAACCGGAGGCTGTACTAGTATGCAGCAATTTAATGCAGGGCAATAGGGAGGTCAATATATAAGATATACATGTATAACTGTCTCAGTGTATTATTTTATACGGATATTTACTTTTCCAGTTTCTATGGAAAACTGGCAATACTACTAACATGTCTGTATATTACCTGAATGTTGCAAATCAGCTGAAGTCAGGGTACTTGGTTTATTTTATCTAAAGTATGTTCCAAGCTGGCACTTGAATGTATCCTTTTGTGCTTTTGTAGAGTAAAAGACAGACTATACAAAGACCTCTTGCTCTTTATACCCACAGAGATATCAACCACACCTTTCGGAAAGTCCATGAATGCCAAAAGCCACATTCGGCCTTATTGACTCTTTTGTGCAGATGAAACTTGTCTTGATTTTTGCGTCTAGACTACCAGTTCAAGAGGGATCAGCATGATACCCAAGAATCTAAAGGAGAGTTCTCATTTGTAGGGAACTTCGGGGAAAGGTGCCAGCAATGTCTTAACTATTAAAGTGGCTTACTTAAAATCAAATATAAAATATTAAACAAAAAAAGTAATATCAAGTAGTTGAACTGAAAGAACCTATTCTTATAACTAAAATAACATCCTTTATTGCCAAATCTGATCAGTTGCTTTCCAATGCTAACATGGCACTATTGTATACCTCTAAGTACTCAATCATAACAGTTTAATTTGATATGTACAGTTTTCATGATGATAAAGATATGCAAAGACATACCCAGGCCCGTTTAACACACAGTTGAATAGAATGTAAAATTAAATTAAACATTTAAACTTGTTTTTATAATTAATGATGAATTAAACTTGGTCCCTACCATATAAAAATCTAGGCATAACCGCTAAACATGTTGTCCACTTAAGTGGATACAATCGTTTTTAATAATTTTACTATAGATTTATCAATCCTCTGTTCTCTATTTCTTAGAAATTGCAGCATCTCTAGAAATAATTAGTTTTTAGATCTCTTGTTTTTAAATATTCTTCATAAACAAAATGACACACAGGAGCGAGCAACGGAAGGTGAGATGCAGAGACAGGATTGAAGGAGGAGGTAATTATCATGTGAGCAAAGCAATGTCAACAAAACAATGTTTTGTAAAAGTGTGTAATGAACTCTTTGTTCCTGCACTTCAAATCTCAAGTGGGACAATTGACCTAAGCTGACTATTAGGGCTGATACAGCTCTGGTTGAATGAATTCTATCTTGGCTCTCTGGTGACAGCGCTGCCAAAAAATAACAAGGACTAAAATGTGCACGGACAGCCATTTCAACACATGTCCTCTTCAGCTGACTTAAATATGAATTGCAGTAAACAACAGGATGGACATACTAAGCGGATTTATGCATTTTCGCTCAACGGTGAAGCCTTCTGGGTTTGTATTTTTCTTTCTGACTTGTTTGTAAAGAGGAGATGACATTATGGAAGCATCAAGGAGAGGAAGGCAAAATCTAGCATGCTATAGACCTCATTGAAGGAGGTTACTGTAGTGATTTCTGAGCAATCACATTTACGTTAAGTTAACCCATGGAGCTAATTTATCAAAGTATTACTTTTTATGTTTTACATGCTCCATGACAGTATGCTGTATGTTTTTAAAATTGTTTAAATGCTTTAATTGCTAGAGTGACATAAAGCATATTACAAAACAGGGCACTGAGCTCTGAGTTCACTAATGCTGTGTGTCAGTGGTGTCACAACCCGGGTGCGGGGGGTAAGGACCGCACCCAGTTGACATCTTACAGGGGGTGACACCACACCAGACAGGGAACTCTTCGTCCGGGTCGCGGGAGCGAGGTCTTGACACGACCCGCCCCCTGCCCATTTTTTCCTTCAAATGGGGGTGTTTCCCGTTGCCGTCACCGGGAACGCCCCCAACGTCAGCAGGACCACCCTTGACATCAGCGAGACCACCCACCGTCATAAGCGGGAACTCCACCGACGTCAGAGGGGCCGCCCACCGGCATCAGCGGGACCGCACCGTGTGACACTGCTCTGTTGTCCACCCTTCTGTGCAGGGAATCACATATTATTTAGAACCTTATGTGTGGGAGGGGATCTTCATGAGATTAAACTAATAATGTCATGCAACAGAACCTATTACCCTTTCAGTCAAAGTAGGCCCAAAAATGTTTAGTTCCAAATGTGGAACACGGGCCATGATATAAAAAACAAAGTGTTCAATTTCGCATAAGATAGATTATAGTCTAAATGCCAAATGTTGTAACCATAGATGGGATCCATTTGCATTTCCCCTGGATACTACAGAAAGAAGAGCTGGTCACAAGGCTTCCAAGCAGTGGCATAACCACAGGGGTCACAGCTGCGGTGGGGTCCGTGCATCTAGGGGCCCCCGTGCGACCTTTGTGACCCCTTGTTCCTTTCTCCTCGTACCGGTTCAAAATAGAATAGAAAGGACCCTTCTGACCTGGACCGCACTGTACCGTTCCATAAAAGAACACAAAGAAGACACAGTCAGAGTGTAAATTGTTACTCTCAGTTCCACAGTGGGTAAAAAATCCAAAAAGTTCATATGGGGCCCTAAATCTTTGAATTGGAGGAACGTTGGTATGTGTTGCCTGGACCTCTTTCCAGTCCTCTCTTGTCTAACTATACAGACATAGACATGTTGTTTGGAAGAAATATTCACATTTAACAAACTAAAATCTCAAATGGGACTGAAATACCTCTAGTGTGATGTTTTCATGAGAAAAATGATGAGGTTGAGAAGGCGTGATTTTAGATAAAAAATTGTATTCCAAATGACATTATTGCACATTTTAAAGTACAAAGTCAAAATAATATTTCACATAACAGTCTTCTTTTCTCATTCATTGGTTGTTTTTAGCAGATAATGGCAGCAAATATTAAAGAATTGGGCAATCACTTTATGATGTGACATTTTGTGTACTCTGAGTAAGTATTGTGTGAAAGGTTATAGAAAAAAACCTGTTAATGTGGTTCTATAACATGGACATACTGTAGCTGCTGTAGGTAAATGAGACCAGTAGGAAAAAGTAATATATACCAAACTAAACCACTGTGATTCATCATTAAATAAAAACCATTGTCTCTTGTGCTGAATCATATTAGTCATTATGTGTTGTATTAATATGATGTGGAAGTCCCTTCACAATATTAAAATATGTTGTTGAACGGTAATATCCAAGTAGAGATTGATTGCTATTAATTAGACAGAGAGAGGGAAGGGCGAGCGACCAAGCTATTATTCAACTTGCACTAATGTTAGTGGCTTCCCAACACTGAAGAATTTTCCATAATGAACCTAAAAGTAAAACAATAATAAAGTTACTCCAGTGGTGTATTGTAAATGTTAATGAGAATTATTTACAAAAGAAGGCAACTGGGCACTGACAAAATTAAAACAGTAGACTCTTCAATCAACAAGATGTCTCCAGTGTTCCCTCGAAGGTGCATATTCCAGAAACAGGGGCTCTCTCTGTAAAATAATAATAATAAAAATAACAATAAAACATATTGTTCAGGAGAATCTGTTATGTGTAACTAAAACATGACAAAACACTCTTCATGACCAATATATACAGTAAGTACTAAATGATTTTGCATATGTTTTTATTATGTAAAAGCTGAAGCATGAATTCTGAAGGGTTAACGTAGTATGCGTGAATGTTGTTGAGGCGAGTTTGATTAGCAATCTCAAATGAATTGGTCAAAATATCCAACTTGCATTTTCAGTACTGCATCTACATTCACACTCACCTCAATCTATACTTGACTCATATAAACTCAATAAAGGAAAACCGGTCAAGTCGACGCAAAAGAGTATAAGAATATATGGGCATTATGATATTGACATAGGATATGAATGTCAGGACTAAAAAACAATGTACTTGGGAATTATGGTGTAATCTTCTGCCACAGAAAGTCCTTATTCCGATGGCCTATGTGAGGGCATAATGTGGGCCTCTCTAGAATCTGTAGTGCAGAGTGGTCCCTGGATCTCCATTGAGATCCATAATAAAGTAAGCAAATTAAGATGGGGTTCTTCCAACAGACCTGGCTGGGTTGGATAACATGTTACATCTGTGTTTTACTTATGAACATTTTTTATTGAGTTTTCAAATAGTAAAACAAAAAAACAAGGAAACCATGGTACAAAGGAATAAAAAACAAGTTACATTGCACAAAGACACATTACCCCAGGAACATCCCCCAAATTACATCTCTGTGTTAAGAAAAGGAACATATCAGACATACCAAATGTAACAAGACAGCAACGTACAAGAACAACCAAAATGCATGCTTCCTACATTTAGAAAATTTCACAGATGTATGACAGAACATGTTTAGGATATGGAAGTAAAGACAATGATGTAATGTAAGGAAGTTTAACTTTACTGAGAGGGTAGTGTATAATGGAACAGCCACCAATCAGAAGTGGTAGAATCACTGGGAATTTAAACATGCATGTAATAGGCATAAAACTATCTTGACTCTAAGACAAGATCAAGGACAAGATTTTGCATTAGTCTTGCGTTAGGAAAATAGGCAGACTAGATGGGTTGAAAGGTCTTTATTTGCTGTCAAATTCTGTTTCTATGACATTAAATGATGAATTATAGTAATTTCAGCTTGGGAATACAATAGGGCTATTGCCAGGATATTGACCCTGACATTTCTTTCCCAGCCTTTTTCGTTGTGAGGTATAGAGGGAGTGCAGATCTTGCATTTTCAGTCAACCTTTGAAATCACAGACATGGGACATTTGGGAAAGATCCTTTGATGTGACTTAAATCTCCAAATAAATACCTTAAGCTTGTGCTTCTCCGGACAGACAGTAAATTGATCATTAAAAGACTTTAAACAAGGATTATGTCAGGAAAAAAAAAGTGCAGAGGCGATGGTTTATATATCTTTAGTTAGCCATGAAAATACACTCTCCACTCTTTGCAACCACCAAACCAAAGCTGACATTACAGAATGCTGTACTTGCACTGGAGCCAGGGTTCTCTCTATGAAATGATCCAGACCTGTAATTACATGGAAATGTTTAGTGCTGAAGTGGCCGGCTAGTAAAGTGTAACTGTATAAGTAGGAACAGACTGGGTTATGTTGAGTGTACCACAGGCCATGCTGTCTGCAAGGTTCTGGAAATTATACAATACTGCTTATGAATCACGGCTGAGTTAATAATGAGGCAGGAGGAGCTGGCCAATAACTTTGTTAAACCACAACCAAGGCTCTATGACACATCATAATTAAATATTAAAATTAATCTAAGCTGATATAATTATAGGCATAATTCTTCTAGCGAGAAAGAATGTTATATATAATTCTTGCTATATTTTGGCATTGTTCTACCATTTTCTACTTCCAAACTCATATCAGCCTTTTTTGGCTCTACTTGCTCTGGAAAAATGTGTTTGCTCAGTATACTTTCCAAGCATCTTTCTTTTTATTCCCTTAAATGTGAGAGTTAAGTAAACTGTGATGAGATAAAAAGAGGCCATCATTAAATATTTACATGAAAGTTTCTCTTGCAAGAAGGGCCGAGTTAAAGTGAACTCCACCACTATCCTCTGTGGCAACTATCCTCGGAATAGACCGCTTACATAAGACACCTTTGGAATAGCTCGTAAATTACTGTTAGATAACAAAATAAATCCTAGAATGCAACAATGTGAGTATAAACTAAAGGAGTCCCATACCCATAACCACACAAGAGTGGTCCAAGTTGGGAAATCTGTGTTTCAGGTGTGCTTAGACCCTGGAAGGACCTGGTGGGACCACCTGCCTAACATACCCAAAAGAGCCACTTGATTTTACAGATCTCTCCAACTGGTTCATGATCTGACAGTACTAGAAAAGTGGGACCGTCCCGTGAAAATCAGCACCCTTGGACTTAAGCCCTCATGACAGGAAAAATCATTAATTTTACATGACTAAATCATTATGGAAAGAGATTGGACATTCAACAGTAACATGGATGATGTTTCCAGTGCTGCCTTAAATTCATCAGCGTAGGTGGAAAAGTATCTTAACAGTGTTCTCATATTTTGCATAGATTTACCATTTCCATGAAACTTGATGTGTAGATAAATCTGAGTTTTTAAGGTCTAAGAAACTCTTTCTACATTTGAAATTCCATACAATCCTTTCTTGCCTTCTCCAATGTATACAAAATCTATTTTATGTTATTATAATCCAGTGCCTTCAAATAACATAACTTGCACATATCTTTATTTTTCCAACTACTATAGTACAATTTTTCCTACTGTAACTGTAAACAGGGGTAACTTACACTAAAGACTTAACAAACCAATGCTATAATTGCACTAAAAATATTGAAACCATTTAAAAGCCTATGACAAAAATCCGAATCACAAAATTGTACATATTTTACATACAACCTCAATAAATATTTAAAATAAGGTCCAAAGATTTGTAACTTTCCAGTAAGGCTGAGGTGATGTTATGAATCTGAGACTCAACAGTACGTGAGAACTATTGGTTATTTACAGTTTTAAAGAAGCAGCTTGGTCTTCAAAATTGTATTTTGATCCAACCACGTTGGAGTCCATTTTGAATGGATGCAGTGCATTTTTAATGCTGAAATTGGGGAAGGTAAGCAGGGAACAAACTTCCTGCACATACTCAGTAGTATTCCCAATGAAGTCAAAAGGAGCTGGGCTCCAACTGAGATCAGAGGAAATAGCAGCAACCAATCACATATATGCCAGCAAAACAGCTGTGTTTAGATAGCATACATATGATTGGCTGATGCTACTCCCATTGACTGAAACTGGAGTGCTACTGGGCATGTGCAAAGCGTGTACTCATGAATGCGCCCATCTTTCAGTAGAGGAACCTGAGGTAGGAGTTAGTAAGACAGACATGTCAATTCCTAACAACAAGAACTAAAAATTGCACGCGCTGCAGTTCTTTCTGAAAATAGGGCTGGAAATATCCTATTTCTATTTAGAGTAAAGGAAGAGATTTCAAATAAGGTAAAATACAGTTTTAACAGGATTACTTCATTAACTACAGAGCAACAATGTGTCTATAAAACTACAACGTAGTGTATATCATTTGTATATGCCACTAATCTCATTAATATAACTGCATTAGCTAATTATATATATATATATGTTTTGTAACACTGGAGGTTTCTGGCATCCATCTTAGTATTTTGTCTTCTGTCTCCTCAGCACTATTTCATCCTCGTTCCTAGCCCTCTTCTCTCCAATCCAAAATGCTGGAATTTGACCCTACAGATGAACTGCGTAGGAAGGCAATATGTGCCTCTGGGGGTGCAAATTAGCAACACACTGCTCCATCACTGCACCCAACTATTTTGATCAATTGTTTTACTATTTTGTCAAATTTAGTCATTAAAACTCATACAGTGCTCATGAAAACCAAGATATAGCAAATATTCCTCCACATCCTGTTATCTCCAGCTTTAGCCTAAGACCTCTTTCATTTCTCTACTCCCAGTACCCTGCAGCGACTGACGTACTGCCCTCAATCACAAGACATATGCTTATAACATAACTCCTCTCTCCAGTAACATCTGGCAAGGGTTCCTAAAATTAGCCAAAGTGTTTGTTAAAGGGGCCCAAACATTACACACACCACATAGTAATGTTTAGCCTTTCACTGCTTTATGCAAATGTTTTAAACCTCGGAAACAAATTATAATCATAGTTACATAGTTACATAGGCTGAAAAAAGACATGCGCCCACCAAGTTCAGCCTTTCCTATATCTGATAATTTGTTGCTGTTGATCCAAAAGAAGGCAAAAAAACCCCGGCTTCGCTCTTCCAATTTTGCACTAACCAGGGAAAAAAATTCCTTCTTGACCCCAAGAAATCCTTCCCTTTTACGTTCGTTCTGCCAGCATTTGACGGTTTACCATGATTTTTTTCCCTCGCACAGGATGTTAATTACTTTGTCACGTTGTTTATTACAAATGTTGCTTTCACAGCGGCCAAGCACTGCTACTTATAAAGAACACAAATTCACAAACATTTAACGTGCCCCCGCGGCACACTCGTTCCTAATCAATCATAACAGTGAATTATATACATTTCCTGCTCAAACGGTGGCCAACCATTACTACCAATGAATAACCAGATTAAAAAATAATGTCTTCCATACTTTACAAATCACTTGTAACATTTACAGCAAACATTGCCTGCTCACTAGCCAAACATTGCTGTTCATACATACTTACTTACATACATACACAAACTAATGGAAAAGGCCCGTTATATAAAAGCAATTGACTTTGCCGCCTTTAAAAATAATTTCATAATTCTATTTATTCATATCAGTAAAAACTTTCTTTTGTACAATAAGCTATATAACCCAAAGGACTAGAAATATTTTACAGGATGGCTCAATAGAGAAACAAATAATCAGCTTTAACTGTTTAACTCACATTTTTTTTTTTAAAATTCATAGATTAAACCTTTATTTCTGCTTCAGGCGAAATCTTATCATATGTTTTTTTTGATTCTTTTAAAGTTAATACACGTTTTTATGGTTAGCCAGCAAGGGAAATAAAATTATTATGCTTAAAAAAAAACAATTGATGAAATGAAAAACATTAAATTAAATATTATTCATCAAATGCTTTAGAAATTCCTTCTGGGTTGCTATCACTAAAATCCAGCAAGTGTATAATAAAGGACACAAGTTAATTAAGCACTTGTACACTCTCTGTTTAATTACGTCTGAGTAGATCATTAAGCTACGGCCATCTCTTTAGTTGTCAACTGCTTTGGAACTTTGCAACTTTGTTCATATTGGGCCATGGTTTCAATCTAATTGTTGGACGGCTGCTAAGTGGGTATTCATTGCTGTTTACTTTAAAGATAATGGAAGTACCTTAGTGGTCAGGATATCACTGAGCAATGCTAGTCAATTTATAATTCTCACTAGCCTGATCGCAGAGGAAAAGAATATTACCTTTCTATGGGGTTGTAATGTATCAGGGTCAATCCTGATGAAATATTATTTCATATATGGTGAAATATGATGAGGGATCAATTGCAGATAAGTGAAGAAAACATCACAGCGTGATGATCTTATTCATATATTAATAAACCTGAGCCTTGGAACATATAAGCGTTAACCCTTGTGATTGTTTGATAGCTTTCAAATCTAAGTCTACTAAACTATTGTGTTTGGCAAAGGTTGATACATTAAAAATCAACCTTTGCGTCCTTGTTTAATGCAATGACAGACTGATGAATAATTGACAAGCATGCACAGCATTTTGTCTGTCAAAAACAAAATAAAGGACATCTTGAATATATCAGCCAACAATTTTAAAAAAAAACAACGTATGTAAATATGAGGACAGGCCTGTGAGCTTCTTAAGTCATAACAAAAGCATGAAATACTCAATGCACCTTCAGTGGAGGTTATTGGGATGCAAACATCCAAACAGAATTCTTCCCAGTAAGAGTATGTGCATGCACTTGGACATGATGTAGATCCAGGATCTGGTTAACAACTATAGGTAAAAAAATATTTGATGGTCTTGTTAGACCACTTGGAAATCATGCACTAGATGGCGGTGAGTGCCTTGTGGGCTGGAGTGTACCTTAAGAAAATGTTCTTGTTTAATCATGTTTACTGTATCATTTACTGGCTGTTGACATATTACACCAAACAATGTTGGGAAGTAAAAAAAACTGTAAAGCATATAATTTGGTTTGCATTACATAATAAATACTATGCTGAAGGAGCAGCATATTAAGGAAAAACAAAAAAAATGGGTTATTAGTCAAAATACTTCACTGGTGGTGGGTTACCCCTAAGCTCTTCACCTTTAGAATCAAATGCCTGCCCAAAGGTTTCCAAGCAGGGGCGTAACTAGAAGCCTCAGGGCCCGGGTGCGAGAATCTGTTATGGCCCCCCCCCGCCCCCCAAAAAACATGATTTTTACACAACAATTTTTTTTCCAACAAATTACATATTGAATCATATTTGTCAAATTTTTCAACTTTTTACAATAACAGAATACCACATTACAATCCCAGGAACCAAAAGTGTTAAAAGGCCAAAATAAGTAGCAGGGAATGGACAGAATATTAACTCCTCACCATCCATGTATGCTAGATAAAGATTACATCAGAGCTCGGCAGATGTATGAGATAGAATCTTTTGTGATGGTATTGGAAGTACATCGATACACTAAAAAAGTCATGTCACATCTGAAGCCACAATTTAGTGCCACTAATCATTTTTAATAAAATATGCAGATTGAATATTTTGTCCACTGAAGTGACTACAAATTCAGAAAGGGCGTTTTATCTCTGGGTAAAAAAAATTGCCTAACATTAGGGTGCAGTCTTTCCTCCTTCTGACCCTGACCATGGTACTCTCCCCCTTAATCATCCCCAGAGTCCCCTTGTCCCTCATTCACTAAACCATACCTCTTACTCCCTGTAGTTCGTGTATAGATCAAATAAACAACACATGTAAACAGTACGTTCATGTATAGATCAACTGAATAAGACATAAAAACCCTGTATTTACAGGTATACATAAATAAGGCTTAAAAACAAATATAAATCACCCTATCACGTGATATGTGTTCAAATTAAAAAGTGAAAATTAAAAATAATAAACAAGACTCCCCTAGCAATGCACTGCAGCAACCCGACAAAACACTCCTCAGGATGTTCAAGACCAGACGTAATCAAAGAAAAAGGGACGCATATACATAGGGCGTAATCAAAGAAAAAGGGACGCATATACATAGGGCGTAACCAAAGAAAAAGGGGCGCATGTACATAGGGCCCTTTTGTACATGCGCCTCTTTTTCTTTGAATACATAAATAATGTATGGAAGCATAGCATAGCGGATATAGATCAACAGAATAACACACAAACCCAGCATTGCAGGTATAGATTAATTAGAATTCACATAAAAACACGGCATTAAAAGGTATAGATAAAACCCCTAAATTACAGGCATAGATCACAGGTTGCACACCCCAAAACCAGCCCTGGCCTCCACACTGTCCACATAGATCCTGACCAGCACCCAGATAACACACGTAGGGTTTGCCATCTTTGTCCCCAAACAGCCCATCCTGTGCCTGGCTGGATGGGGACAAAGGTGACACTGGGGAGCTGAACTCGTGTGTCTATATATAAGTGTTTATATATGTGTCTAGACAAATATATCTATATAAAAAGAAGTCTAGTAATCTCCATTTTTTTAAATAATTAAAAAAAAAACTTTATGCAGTTTGTCCCCCTCCACAGACACACAGATAGATTTCTTTTTATGTTTATAATTTAATTAATAATTGAATAATAATTTAATGACATATACACACATACAATTTTTTATTTTTTTTTTAAATACATTATTTTACTGACCTACCTACTTCTACTTTGGGGCCCTGATAGATGCAGACTGCTGTATTATTTTTAAACAGAATGTCAGTGAGTGACAACATCTGGTGCTCCAGCTCCAGCAGTCTGTGTGAGGGGGCGGAGCTTTCACCCCTCATGCTGCTCTCATTACGGTGCTCCTGCAGTCTGAGCGTGAGGGGGCGGAGCTTTCACCCCTCACACTGCTCTAATCACTAGGCGGCCGTTGCCAGCTCCGTGGCACGGCTTGCCTTATTAAAAAAAAAAAAAAACGTAAAAAGGTTTCGGGGCCCCTTCTTGGCCCCCCTTCCACCGGGCCGATTTCGGCGCCCCTTGCTTTGGGCCCCCCTGCCGCCGGGGCCCAGTCGCAGTCGCGACCCCTGCGACCCCGGTAGGTACGCCACTGTTTCCAAGGCACTAGGCAGACTATGTTGTCAGCTCCTCATGCTCTATAAACTTGCATGCTAACATATTAGTGAACAAATCATTATGGCGAAGTGTCCTACCAACCCGGCACCTGTAAAGACTGACCCTGTTGAGATCTAGACATGCTATCATGCCTCCCAACTGTCCTAAAAAGCGTTAGAGGTATAGACTTTGAGGGACAGTAAGATTCTAGACACCAGAGAATGCGTACTGCACAGGAGCAGATTTGTGCACAGTAGTGCTGCCAGTTTGAGTGACACTCTACCTCCAAAGCTCCGCTCCCGGTGTCACGGAGTAGAAGTTGGGAGGTATGTTCCATAGATACAAACGTGAAGGAATTTTTTCAGCGTGATCCTTTTTTGGTGCTTTAGTAGACACTTTTGTGTTTGGAAATTTTACTTCATGAAAAGAGAACTGTTTCCAGAAGAAGTCTCGGCAAACTTTCAAATAAGGGATTTAGACTTTGATTTGGACATTTTGTTGTAATCTCAGTCTTCCTCTTTACCTTGGCCATGCTCTAGGATAGAAACAAGAGTTCCATTGCCTTGGGTGACTCACGGTACAGTGAAACGTGAGCTTTGCTTCCTTGTTGAAGTGGCAGTAGCCTGATCTTTGTTTGCATTTCTCTGTAAAGCATGCTTTTATATTTGAAATGGCAAAACAAAATTGTCTGGGGAATAGTATTAATGTCCCCCCCAAAACATCTAGCTAAAATCACAACATCAGAACAGTATGTTTTAGGCTTAACTAATTCAGCTCTGAATATGAAACCATGGGGATGTTAGCACAGAATAAGGGAAGTTGTGTAACATACTTTAGCACTGGTAAATTTATTTAAAATAACTTTAGAGAAAGTGGGACGCTATCTGTCATGGATATTCTTCAATTAGCACAGGCCGAATTATTACAAATAATTTTTTGGATCAATATAGATGCCAAATTTAAACGGGAAAATGTTGGAATATATTTTATATAACTGGATTGAGTGATTTATGCACATGGCTGTAGAAAAAAAATGGAAAGCCATGCCAACCCTACCCAAACACAACCTTTAATAAACACACAAAGTTAAGGTGTTATTTTTTACATAAAAAGTAAATTATCCATTGCAGACCAATAATAGTAATAATAACTTTTGTTACCACTGCATAAATCAGGGTTGACTTGTGCTGGAGGAGAGTTATGCCCAGTAAAATTGTATGGGACGTGGCATTTGGAGGGGCTCAAGCATACAGTCCCACGGACTGTACTTTTGTAGCCCCGTATGCAGTAGCTATTTTTGGTGAATGTTACATGATAAAAACCTGTTTTGTAACACTAATCTATCTTATTATGCATCCATCTGCAGATAAAAAAAACATTTTTCACTATTCCTGTAATTTTATTTTGGATGAAAACTTTATTTACTGGGTGATTGACAGGTATGGGGAGCATCTGTGACATCACAATGTCTGATCCTCATATGCAGTGATCATTATTGTTTCTAAATCCTGGCAAGCTAATGAAACATGCAGACATCTTTTTTGTTATCATAGTGATTGGCAGGTACGATAAGCCTCCAATTCAATGCACTGGTCTAATATGCTGTATATTTATCATAAAATAATTGTATTTTTTAATGTCATTTATTTTAAGTAAATAATACAATTACATATATTTTAAATTAAATAAATAATATAGTATGGATATCTATGTATATGGAATGTGAGCATGAATGTCTATGTATAAGTGTGTGTGAGCATGAATGTATATGTATTGGTCTGTGTGTGAGCATGAATGTGTATGTATAGGTGTGTAAGCATGAATGTGCATGTGTATGGGTGTGTCAACATGTATGTGTAAATGTTTGTGTGTGAGCATGTATATGTAAGTGGTGTGAGAAGGAGTGTGTGTGTTCGTTAGAATAAGTGTGTAGGTGTTTCTTAGTATGATAGTGTGTGCTAGAGTGTATGTTTGACAGTGGGCAAGGGGCAATGATGGCATAGACATGTTTCCAGCCAAATATGGCACAGATAAGCTGTTTGGGGACACTGATAAGCTGGGGCAACTATGGCACAGGCAGGCTTTTTGGGGGTTAGGATGGCACTGATGCCTGGGGCAAAGGTGGCACTCACAAGCTGTTCGGGGGCAAAGGTGGCACTCACAAGCTGTTTGAGGGTAAGGATGACCCTGTGGGACATGTTGCTGGGTGTAGTTTGGGGGCCCCGGTGCAATTTTTGCACCTGGACCCTGTGGTTTCTAGTTATGCTACAATGTCACTGATATTAAGTAATACATACACTCATTTGCAGGAGACATTTCTGCCCATACCTTTTAGCTGTATCCAAATAAATTATTCTGAAACTGTAATTGTCTGGTTTTCATAACTTTGGTGTCATATATCCCTCTTGGCCAAAGTTGGGCATGTTGGTATTCTTTCTAAAATAATATTCATACATCACTGCCCTATCTTGTTTCCCAAGGACTGGGATCACCTCCAGTGTTATGATTTAAACTTCAGATCACAGTGCCAAATAAAGCTTTACCTTAGTAATTTTGATGTCAGGACTTTATCAGATTGCAATGATTGCCCCTTAGTAAGCTTCAATAGAAAATATTCAGCATCAACTGGAAATGGTCAAATTTGGTGTAGTAATTATATATATATATATATATATATATATATATATATATATATATATATATATATTACTACCGTTTAAGAGTTCAGGGTCACTTAGCTGTTTTCAAGGCCCCTGGGAATTGGCATAACTTAATGTACAGGGCACATGTATGAGTGTGGGTGAGTGTGCATTCAGAGGGGATATGGGGGTGAACTTTGGGTGACCTGGGTCATTGTCATTTTGGTAACTGGCTAGCAGTCACTTACCTTGTGTTGTTGAGCTTAGGATAATGCCTAGGAGTCATGGATCTTGAGAGCATTTGTGCGGCTCTTAGGGCTCATGCGAAAAAAGACAGTGGCAGGACGATTAAGGAGCTGTTCCCAGGCTGCTCTGTGTATCAGTGCGACATCTGGTGGCGCTGTCCCCCATAGTCACGCATTAGGAATCGAATTTTCACCCCTGTTCACGCCACAGGCGCATACTTCTCCAGTGGCTACCCGAGAAAAACTGTGGCAGTGGCCAGTGGACACAGAGCTTTGAACACCTCAGGAGTGGTGATGGCGCCGCTGGGGCCTTGCCTCCCATACTATGTTTTCTGCGGGGTTGGAGGATATGGGATTGTCGCAGGGCTTAGCGGTAGGGGATTTTGTTAAAAGGTTAAAGGGTTTCATTGAGACTTGGGAGAAGGGAGCGCAGGCAGTGCCCTTGGGGGCCCGGGAGAAGGATTTAGATGGGCAGGTTCGCTCTGTTTGGACGCAGATTAGTCTGCCTGGTCCAGCATATTGTTTCTCTCTTATCGTGTTTTAGTCTATCTCTTGTCCTTCTTGTTAAGACAAGGGTACATGGTGACTTACTATGCTAAAATAGTGTTGAAGGGGTCATGGTGCCCGTATTTCAATGTAGTGGAAAAAATGCAAAACATACATAAGACACATAGAAATCTTGAATATTTGGACCATAGTGTTTAACCCTTCAAAAAACCCAATGCACTACTCACATGATTAAATGCTTTTTTTGATTAATAGCTTATATTATATTAACAATCCAAAGAAGAGTTCTCACAGATACAAATGATCCTCCTTTAGAAGTAATAGGTATTTTTAGTTCTAATAACCATACACTCGAACATTATGATACAGTACTGCTATATGGCATATAATTATTATTGTTGCCCAAATACAAGTTATCACAAGATTATAACGTCCTATAAAAAAATAGGACATCTATTTTTTTTAGCAGCAAAAAATGCACATAACATACTTTATTTCTTGAGAGCAGAATATCCTATCAGCACCCTGTTTTCTCTGAGCTGTAGCTTAGCCTGCATATCAAGACTTACCACCTCGGTACTTACCACCTCGGCTGGGAGGCAGGTTAAATCAATGTAAACATCCAGGGGACAATTTTTTACACTTTGGATAAGCCATATAACCTTTTGCTAGAAGGAATGTTTAAAGAAAATCACCAGATTAAAATGTCACTGGAAAATTAAACGCAACTATTGTTCTGTTGTTCAATGAAGGCCGTGAGTAAAATAAGTGAAGATAATTGAATACTTAGTCAAGTAGATACACCCCAATCCACTAGTAAATGAAACAAATAGTCCAGCCAAATGTGATTTAGACAGATATGTGAAAAAATATATAAAACAATATATGATGTTCAATTTATAAGATATTCAAGCAAAATTACTAGACAACCTACACAATTGTAGTTAGGTTTTTTTAGATATTTTTTCATATTACAGTTCAGTTCCAGTGTGCTTAATATAATTTCTTCAATTATACCAGCATTGCTTCTAAATTTACAATATACATTTTGACTTTCTTTACCAGCATCCTGGTTTGTATTGTTATTATTTCTTTCTAAGCAAATACACTGTAAAAAAGGTAAATCACTTTGTATTCACTTTCACCCGCCTTTTCCGAAAGAATACAGATAGAGGAGAATTTTATTGACACTTGAAGTGTTTCCAGTCCAATCACTAAAATAACGTCTTCTGTGAAAGTATTCTTTGTCATTTACTTATTGAACTGAATCTTTATGTCATTGGTACTTTAAAAGCCAAAAGCCCCATACAATGATGTGTTTCTAAGCTATCCGATATGCTATATTACCAGAAGTTATTTTGTCAGAGGTAATGTAGCCTGTGCCACTAAGAAAATTGACTGTAATTTATTTATCAGTTGTTTTGCTACTAAAGGGAAAGAATTGTCCACACACTTTCTCGCTGGCACTAAGGTATATGAGAGCCACTGAAGTTTATTGTTTTCCGGTATTCTAAGTCCTGCTTACAGCTTTTCCTGTATATGACACTTAACACCACCTCTGTGGTCTTGAAGACCGCTCTCTTCTTTACTTTCTTTAGTCGCAAATCATTCTGAGGCATCCCTTAAGTGCATTTGTGTTGTTAAGTGCACTGGCTTGATTTGGTGTTAATTCAATTTGAGTGCCCTTAATAACTTGCAGGACTGATGCAATGGATTCAGCATGCACCTTGTTAAAAAAGGTTCCAGGTCCGCAGCAGAGAGAAGCACCTATCCCACAGCAATTTACCAAAGTTGCTAATAAAATTTTCATAAGGAAACCTTTTTAGTTTGACCCTATTGTGTTATTTCCTACCATTAAGAATGGGGGAACTGAGACTATCTTGCGGTGACATACATATCACATTCTCCATTACAAGACCATTTCTTTGTTGGGGCAGTTAACAATTAATGCCAGTATACCCATTATATTTGCAATCTCCCTTATGCTGCCATTTTTCTATTGTTGATTGAAATTATATAAATTGTTTAATCCATTAGACCATGAACACATTGCAGTATACTTATGTTCCCTGGAATGTTGAAAAATAAAAATAAATACTGCGTATATATATATATATATATATATATATATATATAATATATATATATACACAGTATTTATATATATATATCTATATATATATATAGTAGATTTTATTGATAAACCCTTTGATGGAAAATGGAACAGAGCTAGGTCATCTAGCAACACTAGAATATCAGGGTACATTGTGCCAATGTGACCAAATAATACTGTAATTTTATGAACAATAAGGTAATATACCATATACACTGTTGATCATATGGTAAGAATGTATCCAGATTCCGAGTTTCACTCTTAATTAACAAATGGTTACTTAAACGTGCACAGTACACTCGGTGTTAAAATGTTTCTGTTAGTGGATCACATTTACAGTATCAAGTGGCTGGGTGAGAACACCATTATTATCTAACATTATTATCTCCTGAACAGTCTGCATGATGCTTCCTTGACTCAATGGGCTCTATTTACTAAGAAGTTCAGTTAAGACTCTCTCAGATATAAGTTGTTTGCAGGGCAGGCAAATGTCTGCAACTTTAAATTTTGCCAGTTTCAGGACATGCAAGTTCAGTGAGGACTTTCAGGTCCTCGTTTAAACTTTTCAAAATATTCAACCCTCTTGCAAAATATATAAATGACGGGTCATAAATAGTTTAAAAAATGGAACAGTGATCCAGGCCCTATTAACCAAGGGTAAGGTGACAATTGCATGTGTGATGGGTCAGGGGTATTTAAATCAACCTGGGTTGAAAAAGTGCCCCAGGATGTGCCTTCCCCTCTTCTCTTTCCCTCTGTTTCTGATCTCCGTCCATCTTTATTTTCTCTCTCTCTGGGACATGGGCTGGCGCCTACCTCCATACAGCAGACATTATAGCAACACATCAACAAATAAATTAAAGAGATCTTCTCCAGGTGTGAGATACTTACCCTCATGCCTATATGTTGCCAAACCTCCTTTCCTTCCTTGCGTAGTTATTAAGCTACCTTAAGTGTATTTGTTTACTGATGTTCCTGTTTACTGATGTCTTTATATAGAAAATTAGCCGCCAGTCATGACCTTTGCTACCGTTTTGATATACAGATGATTGGGGCGCAGATACATATAGGGAAAAATAATAATATAATATAGTGCAGAGTGTATAACCAATAAATGTGACTTGTGTTATGATTGCACTCACAGACAATATAGATGCTTCAGACCCATCCAAATTTGGTGAAAAGATTCCTTTTATTTCTCTTCATAGAGAGTCTATAAAAAAAAAAACTAAAATAGTGCGGTATCTTAAGGCAAAACAAGTGTAGATGGTAAGATTGTACTCACAGTTAGTCTATGCACAACCAGAGTAATGTGCATGCAAACTCGTTATACCGAAAGTTCTATAAAAGTTTAATCGAAGAAATGATCCAACGAGGCTCTTCTGATGCGTTACGCCGCTTTGGCTTCCTCAAGAGAAGTAAAATCGATCTGTTTTACTTCTCTTGTGGAAGCCAAACCGTCGAAAGTATCATTACTTTGCTACCGTTTGACAACAGTATCCGCCTCTCTCCCCCCACTCTCTCTTCTGCCTCCTTTTTTCTCCATCTTGCTTTCTTCACTTGTCCTCTCATCCCCCACCTCTCTCTTTCTCTCTCTCTTTCTTCTCCAAACCCTTTTTCTTCACTTTTCTACCACCCTACCACTTACCACTATTTGGCAGTCTTAATCTGCCCCAACTCCACATAGCATAGCCAGCCTCCTGCATTTGCTGCATAGCATATCTAAAATGTCTTGGTATGTCTCCTTCAGCATACCAAGACATTTTGAACACAAGTATAAATTAAATATGGTTAATTGGTTGATTTACCTTTTCACAGCACTGTATTAGGGAAATATAAGGGGATATTGGGGGTGAAAAGGAATTTTTCATTCTCCTGTTAGAGAATCCCTCCTTTCTTTTTAGACATTTATAATAATGTCACTTATACATATAAATAGTGAAACTAACCTCACTGCTGGATAGTTATTTTATATTGGTAGTTAAAGAGGTTTTGTTTTGTTTTAATAAATAGTTTATTTATCTTAATGAATAGCATAGAAGATATGTTTTACATCATTTGGGAACATCTCTGGTTTTCATTGTCCCATTAGGGATTTAGTTCCTACAACTTTCTATTTTGTCAGCAATAATTGTGGTAGTATTAATGTTTTGAAAAAACAAACCAGTAATAGCAGTATGTGAAGGGTCCCATTTCATATAATAATATTTATTTTTGCAGCATGAATGTCCCTTTAAGGGTTACAGAGATATTTATGACATACTTTAGTGTTCCTGATAATACTGTATTCATTCACTGTGACTTTTGGCAGTCTTTATATACCAGCCATGATCGCATAATGCTGCCTAATTATACTGGTAGGATGTGCTCCATGTGCATGTGAATGTTGTCCAAAATTTTTAAAGGCTGTTATTTATGTAGTGTTTTAGAAGGAAACCACACTGTTCATCAGTCTTCTGATCACTTCCTTATTTTCGGATTCCAAGTTCATTACAAATCTCTGTGCCAGACCAGTCTGGGATTTTAAGGGCAAAGGACATTTCAACATTTACACAGGTTTTCATCAACTGAATTGTAAACAGCAAACAAGATTTAAAAAAAAAACAAAGCCAAAAAAAAACAAGTAAGTAAATATTAATAATGTCTACCTTCTTTTTATAACAGACACATGGTTTGGAAGCCCAACCATTTTTGATTGGTTTGGTTATACTGCATTTTAGTTAGCGTTCCTTTCTCAATGGGTGCCTTGAGGTGGCATGTGGACTTTAGTGTATTTATAGCCCATACTGTAAGCTGAATAGATCTTACAACATTCTTAGCATCATGCTAAATGTAAAGAAAATAATACAAATAAATATAAACACATATAATTACAAAAATTTACAAGAAACAAGTGACTTCCTAAGAAATGTAATGTAGCATTGTACCAATTTAAACCAAGTAGCCAAAGTTTTACAAAGTTCAACAAAGCCCAAACTTTTCTAAAATCATCTAAATTACAAGTGCATGGTTCATTGATGGCAAAATGAAAAATTGCCATAAGGGAAAGATAGCCTCATGCTTTGCCTTGCAAATACTCTGTGAGATCAAGGGCTGTTGGGTTCATCTATTATATATTCCACTGTAACAGTGTTCTTTTGACCAGAGCCTTTACCTCTCTCTTGCCTTAAGCTCTAACCAATATTTCATTGGGCAATTGAAGTCAAAGATACATATTACTTCGTATTCTCTTTTTTCTCCATTCTGGTGGAGTCCTGTACTTAGACTTTAAACACATGCAATGTGGATAGGACTAGAGTAGTCATTTTTCTGAGTGCCCATGAATTATATTAAATTGTTCAACCTGCTATAGAGGCAGAAGAGCAAACAGAACAGAAAGAAGAGGTTTAACCAAATAATTCCCAGATAGGTAACTGACATATGAAGATTGTTTCCCTATATGGATTGATAAAGGCATATTCAAGCACCTCCTGTTTTTAAAGTAGCATAAATAACTAGTGGCAACAAATAATCACTATAATTGTTTAAATGAAATATTCTTAATTACTAAGAATCAAAACTGGTGCTTTATATTAAGGGTATTAACTAGGCATAATGTTAAACTAGGCATAAAGTCTTAAATAGAATGCTATTAGTGATATATAACTAAAAAATGCTATACAGCAAGTAGTTTATGAATAATGTCGAAGACATATACACCAGATTGTAAAGATGCCATGGGTGTTTTATCTTATACCATGGCTGGCTCTATGTTGCATCTTGTGAGAAGTTCCAAAAAGTTTCTGCACTTTTATATACAATGGAGCTTTTGGATGGCATGCAGTAACGGAGGACAGCAGGGGAGAGCAGGTAAGAGTGAGAGGGGCATGACACCTTTTCTCTGAAGTTTGGTGAACAACCAAGTGTACTTAATTTAGGAACATATAGCGCTAAATTTTTAGAATAACAAAAGAATCACATTTTTCAAAGGGAGAGGCAAGCCAATGTTTCTTGTTATAAAATGTTATGATATTAGTTAACTAGCAATGCCAGTACTGGAACAGTAAACTAGCCAACAAAACCCTGCACAAGCAGTGTTTCAGGAAAATGCCCCAAAATAACCATTATCTGTTACATTGGGTCAGGCACCACAGGTGCAGGAATGGCGTGACTCGCCAAGGAACGGTATAAACCAGCAGAGCGAAAGGGAGTGATTCCAAAAAATGTCAGGAAACAACAGCCGAGGTCAGGACAGGCAGCGCAGGATCAAGGTCAGAAGAACGAAAGCCGAGGTCTGGTACACGTGAAAATCAAGCAGAAAGCACTGGCAAACAAACACCCTGAGAACAATAATATGGACTCGTTGGACGGGCGCAGAAACTCAGAACAAGGAAGTTTAAATAGAGCCAATTGCGTGAAAGCGGGCATGGAAACGAGAGACACAGAGAGGCGCATGCACAGCGCGTGCAGGAATCCAGGACCGGTTCTCCGGACCGTACACCCGCCAGTCGATAAGATACTGGAGGGAGCCGCGGTGCCAACGAGAATCGAGCATGCGGCGGACGATGTGCTCTTCATGGCCGGGGCAGGAGGACGAAGGAACACAGAATAGCGGTTAGCAACGCAGGGTTTAAGGAGAGACATGTTGAACGTGTTGGGAATCCGCATTGAAGGAGGAAGAGCAAGGGACAAGGCGACATTGTTGACACGCTTGATGCGGAAGGGAAGAATTCTCCAGTACCTGGATACAAACTGGGGACCTCTATCCGATACCATGTGGAGCGGCAGGCCATGTCACCGAACCACTTCTTGAACATGTCCGCCAATTGGGACTCCGAGGGTAGCTTGGGTAGGGCAACAAAGTGTGCCTGTTTGTAGAACCTATCGACCACAATGAGGATGGTGTTAAACCCACGAGAGACAGGAAGATCGACAATGAAGTCCATGGCTATATGAGTCCATGGGGTTTTTAGAACGGGAAGAGGTAACAGCAAACCAGAAGGCCGGGTGTGCACGGACATGTGACGGGAACATTGCGGACAGGTGGCAATGTATGCGCTGACGTCACGTGTTAAGGATGGCCACCAGAAGGTTTTTGGATATGGTACTCCGTTTTGCTGGCCCCTGGATGACCGGCTAGTGGTGGATTATGACCCCAATGGAGAACAGCAGCTCGAAGCCGCTGTGGGTCGTAGAGGTGTCCTGATGGAGTACGTTGGGATGCTGTGATGTGAGCCTGTTGCATATGGATCCTGTGCATCATGGAAGACGATAAGGAAGAGATGACACGTGCTTGTGGAATGATGGATTAGTTTTGGGTGGAGTCCCAATGGCTGTCGTATTGACAGGAGAGAGCATCTGCTTTGACGGTTTTTGGTCTGGGTTGATATGTCATGACATATCAACCCAGACACACAATTGAAGCGGGTGAAGAACAAGGCCCATTTGGCTTGTCGAGGGTTCAGTCGTCGTGCAGCTTCTATGTATTGTAGGTTCTTGTGGTCAGTCATGACCAAAACAGGTAGTTTGGTACCTTCGAGTAGGTGATGCCATTCCTTTAAGGCAAGTTTGACTGCGAGTAGTTCTCTGCTTCCCACGTCATAGTTGCGTTCGGCGGACACGAAACCGGGGAGACACTTGGACGTTTTCGGGTTGTGTTGAGACAGGACTGCCCCTGAGGATCTGGACGTTGCAGAACGGGAGCTGAACAGAAGGCTTGTTTCAGTTTCTCGAATGCTTTAACGGCCTCCACGGACCAGTACTTGGGGTTAGCCCCCTTTTTGTGAAGGCAATGATGGGTGCTGCGATGGAGGCATAATTGTGTATGAAACGCCGATAATAATTGGCGAATTCCAGGAACCATTGAACAGCTTTCACGGTGTGGGGGATTGGCCAATCGGTGATAGCCTTCAACTTGTTGGGGTCCATTCCGAGGCCGTGAGCGAAGATGATGTACCCAAGGAATGGAAGACTGTGTCTTTCAAAGTCGCATTTCTCAGCTTTGGCATAGGGACCGTTTTCACGCAGTTGTTGCAAAACAGAATGTAGATGCCTACGATGAGTCTCGATGTCTGGTGAATACACAAGGATGTAATCGAGATAGACGGTCACGTGGGAGAGCAACATATCCAGGAACACGTCATTGACAAAGGTTTGAAAGACAGCAGGAGCATTACAGAGGCCGAAGGGCATCACCCTGTACTCATAATGACCGAATTTCGTGTTAAAGGTGGTTTTCCATTCGTCGTTTTTCTTTATACGTACTAGGTTGTATGCTCCTCTCAGATTAGTGAATACTGTACCCTTTCAATCTGTCATAGATCTCCGTGATTACCGGAAGAGGATACCGATTTTTTACGGTAATATGGTTTAGTCCTCTGTAGTCTATACATGGCCGAAGGGATCCCTCCTTTTTGGAGACAAAAAAAATCCGGTCCCTGCCAGTGAGGAAGAGGGTCGAATGAAGCCCTTCTCCAGGCTCTCTTAAATTTATAATTCAAGGGCCTCATTTTCAGGCTCAGACAGTGGATACGTGCATCCTCGTGGTGGTGTGGTACCCGGCAACAAATCTATAGCACAGTCATAGGGTCTGTGTGGGAGTAGGCGTTCTGCTTGTCTCTTGGAACACACATCCAGAAAGTCCCAATAATGTTTAGGCACTAAAAGCCTGGGGTCTGTAGGCTTGATCTCCAGAACGAGGTCTACCCGTGTGCAGGGTATAGAACAGAAGCGGTGACAAGAAGAACTCCATGCAAGTATCTCGCCTTTG
Source organism: Spea multiplicata (assembly GCA_009364415.1). Classification (NCBI taxonomy): domain Eukaryota; kingdom Metazoa; phylum Chordata; class Amphibia; order Anura; family Pelobatidae; genus Spea; species Spea multiplicata. Next base: position 31,108,819 of record VKOC01000001.1, read on the forward strand.
TCCCAGTCAATGCGTGGGTTGTGCAGACGTAGCCAGGTGAAACCCAGTATTAACGGAGCATGAGGTGACTGTATTAGTTCAAAAGCGATGGTTTCTCTGTGGGTTGCCCCTATGAACATAGTAAGAGGTTTGGTCTCCTGGGTAACCACTCCCTGACCTAATAGGCTACCGTCAACAGCAGTCACAACAGAAGGAGTCCTTTTGGGACGTAGTGGTAACTCGTGTTGTACGGCCCATTGTTCGTCCAACACCCCAGCAGCTCTGAAGTCTATGAAAGCTTAGGTGACCACAGAGTGGTCTTGCCACCTAAGTGAGACGGGTATCAACATGCGTTGGGGAGGAGAGATGTTCTAAGTGCTTAGGGGTTCTCCTCCATTGGTCCCTAAGCACTTTCGTTTCCTGGACGAAGAGGACATGTACATAGGAGGTGATCCGCTTGGCCGCAGTAGAAACAGAGGACTTGACTCCTCCTTCATGTTTTTTCAGCTTCGGTTAGGTGAGAAATGGTGCCAATCTCCATAGGTTCATCTGGTGGAGGGCTAGGAGCGGTAGTTAGAGGTTCTTCATCGCGACCGACGCAAGAATAGCAAGAATATACGCTGCGGCACAGCGACTGAACAGGACTGTCACTGGCCGGGAGGCGTGACTGCTCAGTACGCACGCCCCCTCGTGTGCGTGCCGAGCGTACGTCAGTACACGAGGAGGACGCGTGAGATGGATCGCCACGGGACCCCGGCAGGACATGTAGGTGCGACACAACCCCCTCCATCAGGAGCGCGCTCCAGACGCGAAGGACCAGGACGGAGAGGAAAGCGGGCATGGAAACGAGAAACACAGAAAGGCGCGTGCACAGCGCGTGCAGGAATCCAGGACCGGTTCTCCGGACCGTACCCCCGACAGTCGATAAGATACTGGAGGGAGCCGCGGTGCCAACGGGAATCAAGCACGTGGCGGACGATGTGCTCTTCGTGGCCGGGGCAGGAGGACGAAGGAACACATAGCGGTTAGCAACGCAGGGTTTAAGGAGAGACATGTGGAACGTGTTGGGAATCCGCATCGAAGGAGGAAGTGCAAGGGACACGGCGACCTTGTTGCACGCTTGATGCTGAAGGGACCGAAGAACCGGGGACCCAGAGTCTTACTAGGTTGACGGAGTGCTATGTTACGCATGGATAGCCATACAAAGTCACCAACCCTGTAGTGGGGTGGCGTAGCATGATGCTTGGACAGGTAGGCGCGACATTATTAAAGATTATTAAATAGATTTTTTTAATCTAAAGAATCATGTGGAAGAAATCAATACACAAAATAACAAACATACTAACTGTGATTATATGTTATGCTCACTATATGTACAGGAATGCCAAAATATTACAATAATTCTGATCATGTGATGAGAACAAATCTTTTATATGTAGAAAACCTTCTGTAATAAAACAAGTCAATAAAGCTAACATTTCCTAATGACATTTAGGAAATGTTAGCTAGATCATTTATATTAGATCTAGACAGACACTGACAGTTTTTATGTCAAACTAGCACTAGCACCATGTAGGCTGGACCGAAATTTTGATCCTTATTGACTTCAGCTTTGAATCATTGCCTGTAGTTTTTGGGAAGACCTACAGAGTTCTCGCCAACACAGAAATTTACTGTATCACAATTACATTGTTGAAACTCTGGTAAATCAGTCGTAGTCTATTGCTTAAGAAAATATGGCCCTGTCATTCTTTGAGTTAAACAATGCTTTGGTTGCCAAATCCCTAGTCATGTGGGGAGACACAATATAACCTAAAATCTTTTGTAAGTCTGAACAGAAGTATGGATACAAAAACCCGTATTAAGTATTTCCTCAGAAGGAAAACAACCTGAAATGTGACCAGTAGGCTATATATGTTGTCCAATGTCCATTTGAGCGTAAGAGACAAAACACCTTAATTAAAATAGCATAGTACAATTACTAAACAATAAGGATCTTTAAAGAGTATTTGCATTTTTGATTTTTACAAATGGAACTTTTGATGATTAATAACAAAATGCACTGTTAAGTTTCTGCAGTTAGCTAGAGTTCGGCTCTTTTTTGTGTGGAATTGGTGAATCTATATATTAATTTATCTTAGGAACATTTTGCTGGGCAGATCCTACATATTTATATAACATTGCAATTACAAACCTAGAAACATTCTTTAAAGAGTCATCGTGGGATTGTTTACCCAATATCCCCAGCAAAACCCAGTAAATTTACTGCATCAAAACATTAAGCATTGTATCTCTGTATATGAAATGCATTTCTGCGGCTTAATATGAATTCTTAAATATTTAAATCCTGCATTTATTACACATTAATTCAGATGAGCATCCAAAATATATATACAGCAAGTCTATATATTCTTGATTTTTTCTTCTTCCGGGAATACATTTAGTAGATAAGTCATAACATATATTAATTGGTAAGTATGATAAACAGTGTGATACTCTATATAAATATAAAACATTAACTAATTATCTAGAATTATCCACTGAGTCATTCACAGTAAATGGCTAATAAATGCTGTTTGTTATATAGTGAATCAGCCTTTTTATCACTTTCTCATTCCAAGATTTAACATAATAACGCCAATTAGTACAGTGTATTATTATTAACACTCTTTATGATGAGTTAGTAGGGTAATAATAGTAGGCAATAGATTAGATTATCTGTGGGTGAGCAGGCACTCAATCCGTCAAGAAGATTGTAATTGTTAACGTTATATGATATAGAGATTAGAAAGTGATTGAGGTCAAATGATATTGAAATCCAGGCATGCTGAATGTCTTAATAATGCTTTGTGTCTCTATTAGAAATACTTTCATTTCTTTTTCCTGAATGTTTATACAGATGTTTTCCATTATACAATACAACGGCTTGTTCTTGTGGACCCTGCTATGTTAATTTCCCATCCACCACACCTAACCGCAAGGACATCAATCTTGGAACACTGTTGTTCTTCAAACAACCAAGAACAACTTCTAAGTTTAATTTTTATGGCTAGTTGGGCTGCCCAGTGAAAAATTATTTTTAAATGGAATATTGGCAGACATAATGCCTGTGCTTTTGGGATGATGACTGAAAAGACCAAAGAAATGTTCATAATTTAATTGAAATTGTGCAAAGGACAAAGTAGATTTTGTGGAAGAGTGAGTTAATATAACTATACAATGCTTACTCTTTTCGTTAAAATGCGGCAAACTGACACAACACTATAAGTCCGAGGGGTGCTCTATGACCAAGTCAGTGTTCCCAAAATGTGCTGTTAAGAACTGACTTGTAGCCCTCTGGAAGTTGAAGGCTCCAGAGAGCTTTTCCCCTGGTTTCCCAAACTTAGCTCCTTTTCTGGTCACAGAATTAGTGGAAGTTAAGAACTAGTGTGTTTGTTTCCACTACTGTAACTTGCCCAAAAGTATGTGGACAACCCTAATAATTATTAGTTTTAGGTGTTTCAGCCATACTTATTGCTAACAGGTGTATAACATCAAACACATAGGAATGCCATCTCAACAGACAAACATTCGCAGTAGAATGGGTTGTATTGAAGAATGAGTAATCTGATGCCACCTTTACCGCAAGTCAGTTTGTGAACTTTCTGCCCTTCTGGATCTGCCATGGCCCACTGTAAATAACCGTTTCCTTGTGCACAAAACAAGGTCCAATAAAGGCATGGTTTGATGTGGAGGGACTTGAGTGGTCTGCATACAGCCCCGACTTTAACCCTGTCGAACATCTTTGGATGAAGTGCAATGCTGATTCCAAACCAGGCTAGTTCCAACAGACACACTCCAAAATAACTTCCCAGAAAATTGGAGGTTGTTATAGACACAAAGGGGGTCCTTATAGATGTCTATGGCTATACAATATGATGTCCAATAAGCTCATATAGGTATAATGGTCAGTTGTCCATATACTTGTGGTCATATAGTGCATTTGCAGTTTAATAAATAAGCAAATCTCATCTATAAAAATCTTTGTTGCTTTGTAACAGTACTCATTTGCTAAACAACATTCAGATTAGAAACATCTTTTTTTGGAAACATTTTTGTCGTACTGGTGGATGATAAGTCTGTAACACAATATTCATGTCTAGGGTTTGCTACTACTTGTGAACTGCAAGGAAGGGTTGGCAACATTCTTCCTATGGGGTAAATGCTCTGTTACTTTAGACACCCAAGTGACAGTATGTGAAATTCCACAAAAAAAACATACAATATAGCGTACAAAATTGGAGCAGTCTGGGGGACAATATAGCATACAATATTGGAGCAGCCTGGGGGACGATATCTTCTACCCCATTTGCTAGCCCTCCCCTTGCAAACTGAAAAGTTAATATTTATAAAATTAATATGAATTGCTGGATTTTTCAGTGACCATTTGTAATAATTATGTATGTTCTTCAACGTTTAGAAATGTAATAAATATAATTTTAAGACACTTTCCATATTCCATAAAATGGGCAACATCTAAAAACAACAAACTGTGTGTAAATTATTTGATTATTTAACTATTTGATTTGATAATTGTTCATCAACTTGGCTTATATCATTTACAATCGATAGAAGAAGCTCTCACCAACAAGTAACTTTAACAGCGCCCAGTGGATTTCTTTATTACTGCTACTACTTTGCTGTGGCAAAGTAATTTGTCTCATATTTCATACTTCTGAACTAAATTTGTTTATTTATTTTATTTTTAATAGTCCTACAGAGGTAAAACAAATGTTTTCAGTAACAGCTTAAGAAATACTGTGGCTAGCACAGGAACCCAAAAGCTGATTTCTCTGCACAAAATCTATAACAACACTGTGTGGAGTATTAGTGCTCAATGGTATATAAGCCTGTGGCACAATGCATACTTTTATACAGGTCAGTAGTCAATGCTAGGGAATGTAGGGACATTTAGTTATGCCTCCCAGTGACAAGTACACCAATCTATATCTATAAAGCCTTAATCATACTATTTAGGCTACAAAAACTATTGTAGAGTTGGAGAAACTTAAGGCTGAAAACCTATCCACCATATCTATCAGATTTAAGAGAAGACTTAATGGGTTAGCATTGCAATTTCCAACTTTTTACTCTTTCACTTGTCTCATTCAGCAAACCTCATTGCGTTAAAGTGGTCTTTTCACCTTCACAATCAGTAGAATATTTCTGATGAGTGAATCCTTTTATCAGTTGCAATTGCTATAAGAGAACATTTACAAATTTGCACTACAAACACTTTATATACGGATATATAAAGTACAATCACAAGGAGTTTGAGTGCAAATTCTAAATTATACTGTGGTTGAAAATAATATTATTCCATACATAATTATCTAAAAAACACAATGGCAAAACAGCAACAAAATTTGTCAGATCTCTTGTATCTGATTGAGCAATCATTTTCTAAAAAATCGTGAAACTTGATATTATAGTTAATAAAACAGCTGGAAACATGTTTTAAAATCTTCAGGTTCACGGTCAGTGCAAACTCCCTTTCTTTTCCATATTTTTTATTGTGGCTTTGCTGTTTTTGCTCAGCATCTCCACGTAACAAATTAACAACTAACCCCGTGCGTAACACAAATGCATGTTGAAAGAAAGGAGTAACTAGTGCCCAACTCTAGTTCTTGTAGTTTGAAAGCTTTTGATAAAAAAGATATTTAAATGATCTCAGTCTGTTTTTGCAATGTGTTTGGGTCACCATAGCCATGTGACATCATCTAGGAAAACATTACTCAGGGTCACATTGAGGCAGCCAAATAAAACTTCAGCATTTGTAATATAATTGCCGTTCAAACTCCAGACAAAAAATAGCAAGCTATGCATTGTGTTGGGATCTCCTAAATCTACATGAAGATTGTCATGACTGCCGTCACCCAGAAGCACACACTACAGAAATTCTTCACCCTGAAGCACCTAGCAAGAGGTTGAGCCCCAAGACAGGAACTTTAATGGTCCCAAAAGTGTGGAGGCTCAGGTATAGGCAGAGACTTAGCTGCGGCTGGTGGCCTGGAAGTCTGTAAAGGGTCTCAGCAGGATGACAATGTTATTAGTTCCATTAGTAGTCTACAAGCCAAGATGCATAGGACTCAGGTGGTGTGTCTATTTAACCCATAAATTCATCATAAGAAGCTGGCTAACTCTATACTTTTCACTGCAGATCAAATAAATGATCCCCTGAAGCCGATCATCCAGCAAAATAACAAATGTAAAAAATAAATTCAAAGAAACTAAAAATAAATATATAATGGGACCCCAATAATGTCATTATTATATCTCCAGAGGGTTCCATCTGGTTATATCGCAAGAGGATCTCTAGTCATAGTGTAGTATTCTCTGACAAAAAAAGTAAAACACAAAATAAAAAGGGAATATTTTTTTTTAAAAAGAGAATAAAAAATCTAAATCACTAATGCTCAAAGCTGTGCAAGCTGCAAACATTTCTTAGATTCTTAATACTAAGTAGTAACATAAAAAAACACATTAATATTTACTGTGTTTCCCCGAAAATAAGACATACCCATAAAATAAGCCGTAGCAGAATTTGCGCAATATAAGCCATAACCCAAAAATAAGACATAGTGATAGGCAGGGCCGGCAGCTCAACCTTCAAAACAGCCACTGAGCGGCTGTGAGCGGGATTGAAATCGGCACCCAGGCCGCCCATTGGCAGTGCCTCACATCTTAAATGGGGTGGGACGAAGAGCTGAGGCACGGCCATTGGGCGGCACCATGCGTGAACACAGTTGGAAACTTTTTATGGTGGTGAAATGACTTTCATTTTAGACAAATTCAGGGTATGTCAGAATAAGTACTCGTCCAATGTATGTTATCCTGCTTCCGTCAATTAGCAATTAAAATACATATGGCACCTGCTGATATCACTATGGCTGTTACTAATAAATGTAATATACAAATGTACGTGATATATCTCAAGTATGGGCGCAGAGCGAGTTATTTTATGTATTTGTGCATTTATCAATTCTTTCACTTGGTGCTTGGTTCAACTTTTGAATTGTAAAATCTCCCCAACACTTCAACTGATTTAATACTTGTCACAACTATGAAATTCACGTTCACACCTAGGTGACAGCTGTCTGCTATGAACAGATACTATCTGTGGTTTTTTCCCAAGTAGCAGGGCCGGCCCTACCATGGAGCAGAGTGGGGAAATTGCTCCAGGTGGCACTTTTGAAGATGGCGTCATTTCCGGCGCTCAGCATTACAAGCCGGCACCGAGACCGAGCAGGGAGACTCGCCGCAGGACTGCTGAAAGGGTAGATAATAGGGAGGGAGAGGAAAGGTAATGGGGGATAATGGGGGGGCGGCAGATCAAGGGTAGATAATGGGGGCATTTTAAACTTCGCCCCAGGCGACCCTGCCAAGTAGTATTAATTCTCATCTCAATGATGATCTTATTATGGATGCAGGAACAATATACTGGAACAATATATACTATGTGCAGGGCATAATTTACATTCCATCTTCCAGTGAGCAAAAGGTCTCCTAAGATTCCATCCACTGTGTAAAGAAAATAGATTTAAAGTGATTTTGTGTGTAGACTATGTTTTGTAGACTATGTTTTAAACATGATGATGATCACACAAAACGCGTGATGCATGCTTAAACACGTATGCCCCACGGGCAGAAATGGGTATAGATTTAATTAAGGGCATCTACTACATAAGGAGCTTCTTTAGGCACATTCTACTTTAAGGTGAATTCAGTCATAATTATATGTAAAATGGAATGGATGATTTTTCTGGATTATGAAGTGACGGCTGATTTAACCTTTACATCATGTCATTTTTGTAAGGCATTATGGCAGCTGACCTCTTAAGTGGGGGACATACATTTTGAAGAGGGATTCTAGTATTAGGTTTATAGACTTTACATAACTATAATGGATATATTTAGTCTGTATTGTCCATACAAGGTTAATTTTCAAGAGAAATCACAGTTTGTCTTGAGCCTTCAGAGTAAGGGCTGTAAAGCTTTGGAATACACTTTCCATGGAGGTTTTCACAACAAGTACTATCAAGGCTAAGATACACTAGGCGGTGAGAAATACATTTACTGTCGCTTACAAGTTGATAGCACGTGTCTATGCATGAGTGGAAAGCTAAGGGGGAATCAAAGGAAAAATGACCTAGCCTGTTACAAATGAAATTAAATCATAACAGCTACACCCTGCAGTGAAGCAGTTTTACCTGTTTTATTTCTGTAATACGTTGGATACTTTGAACTCTCCATCTAGCCAGTATGATGTCATCTAAACACGTACTAAGTTTATTTATGTCTGCCAAATGCAACTCTACGACGTGCTGGAAAACCCCCAGCACATGACACACAACTCTACAGACATGTTCTTGGGGTCACCACAGTTTAAAACTTTGTATTATTAGATTTTATATTCACTAGAACATTGCTATGATTAGGGGCCAAGTGTACCGATCTCTTGCTTTAATTATTTTAATTGAACATTACCTTAACTCTGGGGATTATAAATCTACCAGCTCTGCAAATATACAGGTAAGTCAGAGGATAACTGTCTCAAAAAGAGTTATGTGGTATAGGTTACAGATTAATCACCATCATAGTTAAATATGAATTCTTCATAAACCCCAACAATAATATTAACTCCAATGGGAAAATAGTCATATAGACCAATATTGTAGTACAATGTTAATGCAAATAGAAATGTTTTAATATATGTATGTAACAGCTTGCACGTTTCAGCTAATATTTCTAGAGGGAGGCATAGAGAAAGAACCTGTCTCTTGCAAAACTTGCATAGCTTTCTGCCTCCACTTGCTTTCCATCTAAAATATATTGTAGTATCTGGCGACTTAACATCAAGATACTTGGAATACAACTATATTCTTTACATATGTTATGTTTGTGTTCTGGTTTATTTGAGCTGCATAACTTGGGCATGATGCCGCAAAAAGTTGTATGCCCATTTTACAGTAAAACTTAATGAGCTGACATTACAATGTTGGCAATATCTGGGCTGAACTTACTGATGGCTTCATGTCTAATGTCATAGTGGGCAGAAACGGGCAAAGTTGGGGACCACAGATGCAGTGGTCGGCCAAGGAAACTTGTGCAGCAGATGAAAGACACATGATGCTTACTTATCTTCTCAATCAGAAGATGTCCAGCAGTGCCTCCAGCTTAGCATTGGCAGAAAACAGTGGTACCTTGGTACACCCATCTACCGCCCAGAGAAGCCATACAGCCGGCATGGAAACAAGGCCAAACAATTCAACTATTCATGAAAACACAGGAACTGGGGTGCAGAAAACTGGCAGCGGGTGCTCTGGATTGATGAGTCAGAATTTGAAATATTTGGCTTAGAAGCAGAAGGCAGTTTGTTTGCCAAAGGGCTTGAGAATGTTTGAAGGTAGTAGTGAAGCATGGTAGGGGTTCCTTGCAAGTTTGGGGCAGCATTTCTGCAAATGAAGTTGGGGAATTTGTCAGAATTAAAAGTATCCTCAATGCTGAGATACACAGGCAGATACTTATCCATCATGTAATACTATCAGGGAGTAATCTGATTGGCCCCAAATTTATTCTGCCCCATAACAACGACCCCAAACATGCAGCCAAAGTCATTAACGACTACGTACAGTATAAAGAAGAACCTGAGAGTGATGGTATAGCCCCCCGCAGAGCCCTAATCTCAACATCATCGAGTCTGGCATTAAATGAGAGAGAAGCAACTGAATCCACATAATAACTGTAGTTAGTTCTCCTTGATTTTTGGAACAACCTACCTGCCAAGTTCCTTACAAAGCTGTATGCAAGTGTACCTAGAAGAATTGATGCAAATCGATTTAGATTTGTCTTATGTCCACTTTGCATTTTGTTGTGAAAGCATTCTTAATTTACAGTATTTTTTCATAGCTGTGAAAATATATATAACACATTATAGTTTTCATACCATGGGCCACACAGCATAGTAGTCTGAAATACACATCTTATTAAGTAAAAAGTTGGACAACACACCTCATTGTGATTCCTTAAACAAAACTGTAGTATACAGTGGTATAGTAGTGGTTTGCATTAAAGTGGCCCAAAATACAATCTTTTAAGAAAAGATGGCTATTTCATTTGTTTGCTTTGTTTCGTCCAGCATATGACCACTGACCATTCATGAAAACTAAATAAACATACATTGCTGATACATTTTCCTTCTGTTGACAGTAGAATCGGCATGATCATACTTGTACCTGACCACTGGAAAGTTGATAATCAACACTCAGTGTTCCCTCTATTTATCTTGGAGTCTTGAAAATGTTTCTTTTAGTTGTAGAGGATTTAGCTCACTGAGTACAGCCAAAACATATTAGTTTGTGTTATTTTTTTTCTACCATGCAGTCACAATTCAAATGTAAGGGGTGCTTAAAAATTAGAAACTCAGACACATTTGAAGTATAAAAATAGTGGAAAATTATAAAACCAAATCAGCTCCAGAGAAGAGGGAGGCTTTAATTGAATTGATGCCGCATAAGAAAATATGTCTTTTAAGACCTTTTGATGTAGCCTTACACTAGCTAATCTACCAGCTATTTTCCTCTGCAGGCATATTTTCCTCTGCAGGCCCGATAAAAGGTGTTACCTATGACTAAAGGTTATCCGTATGTATGTATTTTGATAGCTTACCTTGGCAATAAACTACTTGATATGTAATATGCCTAAAACCACAACTAAGTAATAGTTAATTGAAACTCAGATCAATGTATGGTCACATTGACATAAACATATCATTAACAATGCCTTTTAAGATCCAAGTCACCTTCTTTTTTTAAGGTAAAGATGACCAGGGTTTGCCCTTCCTTTAGGAAAGCGTATAGCTAAAAATAAAAAAGACATCTTACCACAACCTACCGATACCTCACCGTTAAGTGAATAAAACCCAGTGTTTTTTTTAATAAGAGTCCTAGAATGGGTCTTGGAAGTGTCTAAGAGCCAGAGGCTTCTAATGTCTACATTCATTGACACAGATTTAAATTTGTCTGGTGAATGAAGAACAGGCCCGTCCTCAATTGCAATCAAAGTTGCTGTGCAGAAAACCCAATGAGACTGCTTAATCAGGTTGCTCCTCACAAATCCATTAATCTCCTTTTTCTTTAACGGAAGCCAAATGAGATAACTAAGGGAAAAAATATATGAGTCACAGTCATTCCTCAACTGACCCAGCTTGCTCAGAAAAATAAGTAGTCTGGTTAATTAAGCATGATTATAATCGACCACCGCAAGTGAAAAAAAATTGATTGTACAGGTCTCCTTAATTTAAGTGCTGTCTCTGCCACTCATCATGTGTCTTAGTGTTCTTCTCAGGGACAGTCTGTACTGCACAATTTTGTATAAATTAACTGTGTACAATAGTGGTAATGTTCTTTATACAATTACAGCACCATCACGATCAGTGGCAAACCTTATGGACAAGACCAAAGAACTGCATTTAACTATTTTATCCCAGTTGTATGCTATGTGGGCATAAAACATAGCAGTACATATCCAGTTGTTGCCCAGACCAAAGACAGCCACTGATATTAAAATGGGCTACCTCATCAGTCCAGGGCAGCCCTGAAACCTAGGGATGCTAAGGACTAGGATGTTTTTTATCTTGGGTATTCCATGACTCTTTAGCATAGATCTGTATGTGTTTGTGATTCTTTGAAAAATATATATGAGCAAAAAGTGCCTCTTTCATTTTCATATGTATAACTCCAAAGAGGAGGATTAAGAGCTTTATTTGTGGTCTGCATTCATATGTGTACTGCTTCAGTTCACACACTAAGGTCAAGCCAGGAGTTCCTGCATCAATGCGTTGCTTTAACTATGCTGTCTTTCCTTAGGTTTCCCGTTAGGAAGATGACATCAGTGTTCCTGCTCCCTGCCTTCGTCTTAACCCCTGGGACTGGTATTTGTTAGTGCTGAATCTAATTGCCTTAGATTGTCAGTGTGCACATTTGGACCTAGTTCAAGACTCCATTATTTATTGAGAGAAGCTGTGGTATTGATTTTGGATGGTCAGCGGAATGCTGGGGATATTAGCAAGAAACAGGGAGAATGCAGCTCATAAACCTTTATGACGTGATGTCAAACTAGATTGTACAGACACAAAGAAAAAAAGACAATGTGTGCTGTGGTATGTTAGTGAAACCGTTCCAGGCGCTGTGTATCATGATCTGCTTCTTCGTACATTCTGTGAAACTCCAAATCAGTTTGGCCACCCATGTTTTTTTTTTTCTACCCACTCCCCCCTACTCACTGTCTACCCCCTCTACTACCCTTCTCACTATCTACTTTCTCTCCCCTTACTCACTATCTATCCCCTCTCACCCGTTCTTACTATCTACCCCCCTTGCAGTTCACTTACCTTTTAGTGGGAAGTCCTGTGGTGGGAGCGGGAGGCTTCATTGGCATGCGACCAAGGCCTCGACCAAGGCCTCAAGCTCCCACCACCGCTGTCAGGGCAGCAATAGGGAGCAGAGGAGACAAAGGGGGCCAAGCGGTTGCTAAAAAACTTTTCATGTGCGAACACCCGGCTCCCCTTTCTCTCCTCCTCTCCCTGCCGCCCTGGGCTTGGTGATGGGACGGCCATGGCACCATGTGTGGCTGCACAGCTCCCACGCCCCTAAAGCGGGTCCTGGGTATAGAAATAAGGTAGATGTCAAATACAAATATTTTAATCTGAGATAACATTGCCTCTTTGTTTAATGTACTCTACTGTGAAATATAGAAGTTCTGAAACATGGTCAATCTAATTAAAAGAGTAAACTTGATTTGACTCAACTAAATTAATCTGACATGCTACAAAACAACAAACAATTTGAATATTAACTAAAAGTGAAATTGTTGTTAAGTTAGTATGTTCCGCTCATACACTAGCATGGATAGTGAGTCAACATCAATTGAGTATCCTGTTATATAAAATAAGTAGGCTTCAGACATTTCCTGAGGTATGAGTCCTGCTGTCATGAAAACGGAGAAGAGAGTACAAAGCTGTGGGGCAAGTACTTGTTTTAATTTTTGGTAGTATACGTTGGACAAGCCGCCTGGAGCCTTGTGCGATTTGAGACCGGCAATAGTCCGCTCCACTTTTTCTGTCGAAGGTGGTTGAGTAAGGGTGTCCCACTGCTGTCTGGGGAGCTTAGGTATCGGTAACGAGTCTAGAAACTCAGTAATATCTGCAGGTCGTGGTTGTGGTAGGCCCTTCTGTTCTCGTAGGTTATATAAAGTCCCGTAAAAGTCTGCAAATTTATCTGCAATCTCCCTGGGGTTGAATATTTTACCACCCTGAGGGGTCTGGAGACAGTGAGTGGAAGAATGGGCTTCCTGAAGCCGAAGCCGGCGCACCAGGAGGGAATCAGCCTTGTTGCCCTTTGAATAGTAAGCCAGGTGTAGTCGTTGTAGTGCGCTGGACTCTGCCCTCCCGTACCTCATGCAATTTATTAAATACATAATCCAAAAAGGTCAGTTGGCCAGAATTTGGGGCATGGTGGTTAAGAATGGTATAAGAGGTCCCTTGTATGGAATCTTTCAAAATCAACATATTTATGAAACAATATTGTCACACCACAAGTCTTCCCGGATGCACGAGCATGATTGGACTTAGACAGGTGAGTTTCTTGGACCACGACCACTGATGCCTTTAACGGCTTAAGCTCCCTGAACAACATTTGGCGGAGTGTTCAGACCATGCGCATTAATGGAGACCACAGTAAGTTGCATTGTAGAGGACGACGTGAACAAAAAATAAAACAAAAAAAAAAACACCACAAGGGGGGAGTTAGAAAAATAAAAGGGTACGAAAGGAAAAGATACAAAGAAACAGCAGAGAGTGTGTTAGAAGGACGCCCTCGTCAGACACTATGTCATTGAGCCCCACGGAACACACAACACCAAGCAACTGACGGGGAGAGATATGTTTAGTACAAATAGTAGAGAGAGAGGATCAAGGGCAATTCCATGGAATTGCTGCCACACCATGTAGTATGCAAGGAAAAAGAGTGCTTCTGTCTGAGGATTAATTAACATGTACAGACCAACAGGCAAAGCAATTGCATGTGAGGTGAGGACACGTGAGCATATGAATAGGAACGGCCTTCACATAAGTGTATGGATATATGAAGTCATAGAAATGTGGTGAAGGGAACAACACACCTCCCCCGCACATGTGAGGCCAAAAAGAAATAAATAAAGAAATAATAATAATAAAAATAAATAAAACTGTTGTGTTAAGGCTGAGTGATGAGGAGAGGTGAGTGGGTGTTGTGGGTCAGCAAGAAGACAGCTCAGTGTATCAGAAATAAACAGGTAACTTAAACTAAAAACAGAATCATAATAATAAAAGCGGAGCCGATCAGACTCGTCCCTGGCATTGCACACTGGGTGAACGGAGCTGACTCTTATCGGTCAGGTCGATGCAGGAGACAGGGCTGGGGGAGACGCTGCCGCAGATGTCGTTGCTGTGTCAGAGCCATATTTGTTGTGTCGCTGCAATGGAAGTCGCCATTCGGATCTCACTGGTGGTTGTAGCAGAATCTTGTTGAGCAGGTCGGTCAGCTGGATCCTCAGTAGTAGTCCCGTCGTCATGAACCAACTCCCACTGTTGCAAGAGATGGAGACCTTCTGCCGGTTCGTGGATGATGTGTAGAACCCCATTTCTGGATATCAACAGCTTGGTAGGGAAGCCCCATCGATAGGGAACGTGGTTTTTCCGTAACACCAATGTTATAGGGGCAAAAGATCTGCGTAGGGCGAGGGTCTCAGTCGACAGGTCAGCGACAAGATGCAGTTGATCATAGGGCGTGGGAAATGGAGAGCACCGTCGGGCCTGGTCCAATATGGCCTCTTTAGTAGAGAAATAGTGGAAACGGAGGACCACATCTCTCGGAATTGACACCGGCAGTGATCACGGCTTGGGCACCCTGTGGACTTGGTCAACTCTAAGCTCCGATTCGGAGACTTCAGGTAATAATGTGTGAAAAAGTCATGTACATACGACCTGAGGGTATCATTAGGCACGTCCTCCGGTACTCCTCGTATGCGGAGGTTGTTATGCCTGGAGCGGTCCTCCATATCTGCCATCTTCAGGAGAAGCTTATCGTACTTGTCTTCCAATGAGTTGTGTCGGTCCACCAGGTCGTTAAAAGTTGTGGCGAAATCTTCAAACTTATGTTCCATGTGGTCAGTTTGGGCGCCAAGTTGTATGATATCTTGCTTGAGGTCCAACAGCATCCCCTTCATCGCCTCCGTCATGGATGTCTGCATGGAATCTAGCAACTTCCTTAGTGGCCACATTTGGTCCCATGCAACATACAAGTATTAGCCAAAATCCTAACTAGAGTACTAGACCAATCATTCCCCAGGCCAATAACTAATATATATTGGTGACAACATAAAAAACTTAAAAAAACATTATATGTAGATCATATCCAAATAGTTAACCTTGCTTCTCAACAGTCATTCCAGTGAAACATATGACATCAGCTATTTCAATATGAGCCAGATTTGATAAAACAGACTAGGTGGAACCACACCTCGGAAACCTTCGGATCCGTCAGAGTCAGGGTGTTGTCCCAAAAAAGAATGCATATTAAAGTAAGCTGTTTAATATGTATTCATTAAAAAGGTAAATAAAATACCTTAAGGAGAATTTGCAGCTCCTTGTCTCTTACATGGTCTGATGATTCTCACCTCTGATTGGCTTGCTGAAATTAATACAGAAATCCCGATACATTCAAAAGGGGGACACCATGTCAATTTAAAGGGATCTTGTATAAAGGATGCTGGATTCTGTAGCATGTAACTTCTGAATCCCCTGGCAACATGGCAGTAAAGATTATGCCCAGTCCCAACAAAGTGAGTTGTTTTGCATCCTAAATGCTGTGTTTTGTCATGAGTGGTGGTACAGTTCTCTGGGAGACTTCATCCAGAGGACCATAATTTACTCTGAGAATCTGAGCAGCTATGGCTCAGACTGTGAGGAAGGTGGCAATGACAGACAGGGATGACCTCTGTCAACCCTAGTTCCTGTTGCAATACTCCTTTTTCTGGCTCCTTTCCCAATATCTAGGGACAAGAGCCTCTCCATGTTTGACTCCACCTTAAAAGAGACATCACCCCATCATGACTACTATGATGTGCAGGAGAAGGACAATTCCAGGGGCAGCCCTGGGAAGTTCCCAGGTGTTGGTATTACCCAATTTAAGGGCTTGGCTTACAAAAGGAGGAAATGTTAAGATTTATCTTTTCCCCATGCCAATTACATACAGTATTTGCTCGATTATAAGACAAGGTTTTTTCAGAGCAAATGCTCTGAAAAATACCCCTTGTCTTATAGTCGAGGTTGTCTTCTAATCAGACTTCAAACAGAGGTCCGACTATGAGACTAAGATCCAGTTCCAACGCTGCAGGGGGCCTGAAGGAGAAATCGCTGGCAACCGGCGAACGTCCGCTCGATGGACGCAGACAACCCCCGCTACTGCTGGCACTTCTGCCGGGCTTCTATGACGGAGCACAGGCATCACATGACCTTCCGGTGCTCAGTCATAGAAGCGCTGGCGGAACTAATGCCGGCCTCCATAGGCATTTCTGGAGGCAGAGTGGCATATAGGGGGTTGAAAGGCATTTCTGGGGCAGAGTGGCAAGCCTGGGGGCAGATGTGCATAACTGGGGGGCAGGTTGGCAAATAAAAGGAAATCAAAACAAAAAACATATTTTTCTCAATCATAGCTTTTATTAAATATAAAAACATTGTTTACATAAATTAATATTTACTAGTAAAACTTTTTTCCTATAGGGTCATCTTATATTTGTTTTTTTCCTAATTAATATTAAGATTTTGGGGGGTCGTCTTATAATCAGGGTCATCTTGTAATCGAGCAAATGTGGTAATTTTTAAATTATTTTTTACATTTGCTAATGCTCCAATCAGTCCCAGCCAATGCACACCTTTTAAGATATTTTATACAATCATTTATTTACATTTTAGAATGCAAAAAGCTTGGTACCAGGGCACGTCTCACAAACATATTAATTAGTTTCCTTTGGTGACAGTCTGTATCATATTTTTCCAATTATTTTTTTCTAAAAATTTAATTGTTATGTTTAAAAGTAAATGTTTTATTTTTTAAGCCACCCTACTCCGTCTGTCTTCACGTATAGTATAAAAACATAAAGATACAGCCAAGTGACCATTCATCTCTGTGCATTCATCAGTGAACTCACATATGTGAAGCTGCGTCCAATTTGTGTTTCATGCTCTGTCACCTTGAGCTTGGTCTCTCGATACCATCCCTGCCACAGGCTTGCTTTCAGACACAGAGCCTGCAGGATACACAATTGTTTAACAAAATGTACGTTTTGACATCCTCCACAAACTTAACAGTGTTCATAGGTGTCAACTGCCGTGCCAATTTTTTTAATGTCATTTTTTCTGGCAGATTCAATTATCAGGAGACTTCATGCCTTTCTGACATCTGTGACTTAGGTCTTTAGGTCACCTTGTTGTGCTTAGCAGATGTGATTAAATGCGCAGTTATACGCTTCCAGAACTTCACCCTGCCATGCACGGTTTTTCTGTTTGCTTGTTATGCGATCCCAAGAGAACACGCAATTCTTACTTGATTTTATTTGCAAGTACAGACCAAAGCTACATGCCCTGTCATCTGTACTTGCGATCTGTTGTTCGGCATATATTTGAAGAAGACTTTCTTAAACAATTTTTTTATCAACTGAAAAGCTGAAAATGGCTCAACGGGTTTCATGCAGCATGAGGAGTATCATCCAAGCTGTGGGATCACAATATATGTAACACTGTTGGATATTTTTACATATTTCTGAGCTAGACACACTGCTCCTTGACATGTACTTTTTGTTATTTTTGTCACATTGCCCATACCCAAACAAGTCTTAATTGATCTTATTTTTATTGCCCTGTACATCTTGTACACTATTCTTACATTATTTTAAAAGACTTTGTAAACTGTGGCATGACAATTGACTATAGGTGTGAAGTACTGCACTGTTGCTCTCAGATCCTTCTGGCCCTCTTTGCTCACTTTAGTCTTATATTTCTTTGTAACAGGTAAGGTTCCTGGGATCAGTTTCAAAATATTATATTAGACATCTTTATCTCTAAGGGGATTGTTTATATCAATAAAAAAACTGGAATAGACATAATTTCTCGGCATGCAGTGTTGACGAGGGAAGATGATTGCCACAGATTGTGCGACCAAATTGTATCGCTGCTCAGTGAGGGAGCTGCAGGTCACAAGGAGCATACAATATAAAAGTGGAGGATGGGGTCAGTACTATGTATATGAATATACATGTACATTATGTGTGTGTAAAAATATATGTGTGTATATGAGTGTATGTGTGTGTGCGCGCACTAAAAGCCTATTGAAGCCACAGGGTCTGAATCGAAATATTAGGGGAACTTAAATGGACCAAAAAGATAATTAAACATTAGGGAATCTCCTCAAATAAGGATATTCACTGTCCAAAACTACCCAAACTCAAAAAAAAATTATCTTGAAAAAAACTACCTAAAAACGTAGGGGAGGGCAAAGCGATTGAGGCAAATTCCCAAGTGATAAATGAATTCGATATAATTTTTTAGAACTTTTAGGAATTTTTTAGAACTATTTTGAGGACTAGAAGGTCTCATTAAGGAAACAAAAAAAATTGATTTAGGAAGTTTATTATTTAATAACTAAAATCATTAAAACAACACTTTTTAAGACTATATAGTGTATTTTCAATAATTATACATGATTGGTTATTATAAGAGAACACATCATGTGCACATGCCATTTTTTTTAGCCATAAATATTAAGTTAAAAAGGTTCTAGGGAACAGTTACCTCTCTAGTGTTCAGATTCAGCTCCCAGAAGAGAAGTGTAATATTTTTCCTGGAAAGATCCCTGAGTATTTAAGCTGTAAAATAAATTACTTCAGAGAATTAGCTGCTATGTAGGAAATAGCTAGATCGTTAGGGAATGAGATGCTACGATCACTTTCTGAAAAGTCAACAATAGGAAAAATGAATATTACTATACAGATAAGTAAAGTAAAAACCTATTAATTTATACATTTCTGAAAATCCTATAAAATGATTAAACAACTATCACACTGATTGCAGAAAACGGCACCTCTTTTCTAATTATCCACCATAAGATAATAACTGAAGGCGATTAAGGCTCATTATTTCACTGCTCTTGAAATTTGTACAGTAACGATAACAGAAATTGAGTACATTTTGCAAAAACAAGTCCCGTTGATCTTTGGATGGTGAGAGAAAAATTGTTCTGCAAAACACCAGGAAAATTATACTCACAAGTTACTCATGTAAATGATCAAACATGCCCTTTTGGGAAGTTAGGACTCTTATGAAAAATATATTAATGTATCTTCAAAAAGATTTCAAAGTTTTGTCATCATATTGCTTTATAAATGTATTTATTTTGTGCTTGTAGCAGTCCTAGTAGTACTGTTGTAAATCTTTGCATACTGTATAGCAACAAACAGCATTGGATATAGCTTTTGAAGACCTTGCCATTTCCCTAGGCAAAGGAATGATCACTATGGGCAGCTCTATACACAAAAATGCACGTATATATATGAATTGACAGAAGATAAAAGCTTGCAACAGCCAATTTGCAAAATCACTATTATCAAGTTGCATTTGTACTTGGAGAATTTGTCACTAGGCTAGCACACAATCAAAGAGTCAAGTGGATTCAACTTAAAATAAGCAAGCCCTCACATTTTTGTTGGGGTCTTACTCTCAACAAAAATAAACTTAGAATATAATAAAAGTATATAAATATAACTGGGATGCTGACAATTGCCCTCTCTTCCCCCACTCCATGTGCAATGCGGTGGTGGTAATTATTGGTATAACCCTCAAAAGGTATATAGCCCACCTGTAACCCTCATCAACACCATCCTAGGTTCTATGGGATAGAGGATCCAAGGTAAAAAAATGCCCATTGGGAGGCACGGAGAAATGCCCTGCGAGGACATACAACCCATCTATGCCCCAACTTCCTGTCCAGGGGAATGGAGGAGATGACAAATACCTTCCTATCCCCTTTCTTCTAAATTCTCCTAGTAGTGGGGATGAGGAGGATGGAGAGCAAAAATCACTTGGTATTCAAAGGGCTTTGTAGTATATATCTTCTGCTACCCTCCCGTAACCCTCATGAAAGATACTTATGTGACTTGATTTGGAACTAAAAAGGGGAGCATGCATTAAAACACAGCACTTGAATAAATGCTATTCATTAACACAGTGTAAACCTATCAAAGTGTTATGTTTTTGTTTTATCAATGGTTTGTGATTTCATTTATTTGTAAGTTCAGTGATGAATTCAGGGACCCTTCCCTCATTCTTTCTGTTTTTGTCCATGTCCCTCTGGTCCTTTTTCTTTGTATAGGCAGTCATAAGCTGAGCAATGGATGTTTCAGTAAGTGCCCTATAGACACAGAAGCCACAAGTACACCTTTCCTCATAAAGAGGTTGCTTACCTTTACCATATTCCCACAATAACAAAAACTGAACACATCCCTTTTCCTTTTTATACTTCAAACATTCAGATATAACATTATATATACATATGACCTTAATGACCTTCACCTGCTACCTCATATATATTTATGGCAGTACAAACCTTGCTTAGGTTAATCTGCTGCTTTGTATGGGTTTACTCCATACTGCACTGTTTATGTTTTTAGAATAAAATAGACAAATGGACACAATGCTGGAGAGAAGTGAGATGGTAACTTTATAATTTATTTACGGAATAATGCTGGGAAACAGATCTAGTCAACAATCTGATGCTATTTATAGGTATGTATTACTCTATTGTATTTTCCAGCTCATAGTGTGATACTCGACATAATGCATAATTACTAGAATGGTAATGGAAATTAACAGTTCAGGACGCAGTCCCTTTTTCATGACATTGATTTCTTTTTTTTTTTCTTCCCATTGAAATGGCACTTAAATGAAGTCATTACATTATCTGCTTTCATCTTATTTGCCATTTTGTGTGCCTGCAACATTTTAAGAGCTAATGCTTCAACTAGTTTAATATAGTAGGCCTTATGTTTTCAGCGTGGAAATACATTCAACAATGCAGTGCTTAAGAAGAAAAAAGTCAAACATTTTGTACCTTTTCTTATTCCATACACATTTTCCTTCACTTGACGCAAGAACATGTTTATTTTCATGTTGTATGTTCTCTTTCTATCTTAAATTAACTTTTCTTTGCATAATGTTCAAAGATAAAACCTCATCTGCATCACCAGTTGATTTTTGCCCACACTCACATACACACTGTCCCAATACACATCAATTGTTTCAAAGAACTGTGGCTCCTTTAATCATAGGAAGTGGTCTCTTGTTACCTGCTCTCTCTATGTGGTGAAGCCCTTTTTCCCTTGTGGTCAGGTTCTTCAGTTGTAGCCCTTTATGTTATGTTTAACCAGAAAAGCACCCAGACCTTTCTTAAAAATATCCATAGAGTTGGATAATACAACATCCTTAGGCAGATAATTTCATATTCTTAGTGTTCTTACTGTGAAGAACCATTTCCTCAAGTCTAAATTGATGACCCTGTGTCTTTTGTAGTGAAGTGTAGTGTAGTCTTGGTGAATAGATCACTAGAGAGCTGTTTATACTGGCCCTGTATGTATTTTACAATGTGATCAGATACCCTCTTAGACGTCTCTTTTCAGTTTTTCTAGTCATTCAGCGTGAACGTCGGCACCGAGACAGACGCCTCACGCTCCCGCCACTGCAGTCGGGGCAGCGTTGAGGCGGGTGGCGGCAGGTAGCAGAGGAGACAGAAGGACACCGAGCGGTTGCTGAAAATGACCGCTCAGCACCCCTCTCTCTTATCCTGCGGCGTTTCTATTGGGGGAAGTTCCTACTGCCCTGGGGGGGGGGATTTCTTATTTTGGTCCCCCCTGCATGAGTCCCCCCCCCCCCGGTTCCTACGCCCATGAATGTAGGCTTTGTGAAAAGTGAAAAATCTGCTTTTATTTGTATTTTTATATAGCATTTACATAGTATTTGTCTCCTCAAATGCATGTACAATCATAAATAGGGATACGTTTATTATTTCTAGTAAAGCTCGTCCAGATAAAGTTGCTTTTATAAAAGTGGAAGGTGCTGTTTAAGCAGAGTCAGAAAAGGCTGATCTGTGATAACGTCTTTGTCTTCGGTTTCAGATGTGTCTACAATGTTGTGAAGCAAGCATAAGTATGAGTCAAAGTACCTGCATTGAGACAAGCCTCTTTACAATCCTTAACCGGTCTTTCACACAATGCAACAAGAGACCTATACGGAGGCAGCATTGAGCTAACACATTGAAGGTAATTGGATTTCTTTATGGGTTTCAACAATACATTGAGGAATGGATTGAAAGGAAAAAAAAGTGATTCAATTTTGACATATGCTCAACTAATGATTATTTTTTTTTATTTCTTTTAAAAGAATTCTTTTCAATCTGTCAACCAAACAATCATTAAGAAGAAATTGAAAATACCGTTTATGAACAGTCCTCAGTACTATTTTGGACTGTATGGAAAAAACATATTTAAAGCAAAACTGATTATGTCATTGTCCCAGAAAAAAGGTTAGACACAAAACAGTTTTTGCATAACAATGACATAGAAAATGCAAATGTAAAGAGCATTGCCTTAAATCTCCACATGGCTATGAAATATTTTCTGTCCCAGATTGTATCTGGCTACAACAATAGATGTCTTTTTCTGGTGCTCAAAATAACTATTTCTCAATAAAGTTAGTGCTTTCTCTGGTTTTTATTGTTAAATATGTGTTTGTTCTTCTTTTGAAATGTATGACACTATGAATAAAAAATGTGAGAGGACCAAATTGTGGCAGAAAGTTAACAGTCTTCAATTAAAAAAAGGAAAACCAGATATTTACTCAGGATAAGGATATATACACTCACTGGCCACTTTAAGTACACCTGTTCAATTGCTTATTAACACAAATAGCTAATCAGCCAATCACATGGCAGCCGCTCAATACATTTAGGCACACAAATCCATGTGGCAGATTTACCCAAAGAGGTCAGATGTCAGTTAAGCTTTACCTTTTATAAACCTCTTTATAAACATCTTATTGGGGGTAGTAGAAGCATTATACTTGAGGCTCAAGTATTAAGCCAGTATCACAACCTCATGCTGACGAGTCCCAAGGACAAAACAGCTGTCCATGAATGGTGATCTGGCTACTGCATCTCCTACTCGAGTTTTGTCTAAAGGCTGTCTTGTACAGCGGGCAATTACTTTCAAGGGATCCATGTATAAAGTGGATATAGAGGCAAAGGTGATAATTGTTAACCTTATTTGCATGTGCCTACCCAGAATCCCTTGTGGTTGTGAAAGCACCATGAGATTT
>VKOC01000001.1:31135207-31145844 GCA_009364415.1 Spea multiplicata
AAGTAGCAGCTGAGTTTCATTTACTGAGACCAATTGATACGCTGGAATTTCCAATCTCATGGCAAAAAATTGCTATTGTAGTGTAAAAACATTACCACATTTTCTATAATTAGAAATCCTGGGAAAATGTGACAATCTCTTCAATGATTGCTCCTCAAAGTCATAAAAGTCACAAGTGCAATCTTACTGCATGTTAAAGACACTTTCTTTCAAAGCTACAGTACTTTAATAAGTTAGCCATAATACATCCATATCTACCTCCATGACCTTCTTCTTCATTGAATATGTGACTATACTCCCTTGTCTCCCTCCTTCGAATCTCTCTCACGGAAGCTTGCTTCGACTGTTAGTAACTTGAATGAGAAATCCTAACTCAGACTTTGTTGGGTATACTTATAGACATGTGATACTACTCTTATTAACCCATTCTGTTTTAACACTGCGAAACGATTGAATGTTTTTGTTATTTGTTTTATTTTTTTATTTTTTTTTTAAAAAATACTCTTAATAAAGATTGATATATAAAAAAAATAAGTTAGCCATTAAAAAGCAGTTTATCTACAAGTAAATAGACATCTTCCTACATACCGTACTTTCCGGCGTATCACACGCTCCGGCGTATAACACGCACCCTCGCCGGAACCGGAAATGCGGGGGACGCGGCTACAGAAAATTATCGGCGTATAACACGCAGGTAGGATTTAAACTTATTTTTTTAGACATAAAAGTGCGTGTTATACGCCGATAAATACGGTATATATGGTGTTGGTTTTATTTTCTGGTTTCTCTTCCGTCTATATTTATACTGAACATTTTTTGTCTCATCTGGTTCTCTGAAGTAAAGGAAAAAACAGAATTCCTTAATTTCTGGCATCTACATGCTCAACCACAATTTCCTGTAATGTAATTGTGTTGATTTAATTATTGTAAAGTTGTAGCAGGCCCCGAAAGTGTGGTCATGTATAAACATTTTTGCACCATAATTTCCAGAACGTGTTGTAACAAACAGTTAGGTATATGAACAAAAATGTATATGATCATGCTTTTATAAATGGGTCTATATGCTAAGAGGTCAAGTGGTCAGTCATGCTAACACTTGAAAAACATCTTGCTTATTTTTTAATATTTTTTTTCCTTTTATGTTCAAGGTAGAGGGAATCTCTTGGACAAGAGATTCGACAAACAAAAACTAAACAAATAAACAACTGCTAAACAAAATCACTTAACTTTTATATCAGTTTTGTTTTATCAGTTATAGATTCCAGAGGATTCTGTAATATGTATGTTAAAAATATACAATATTTTTTAGTATTGGAGTGTATGCCAAGTTACTGTTTTTGAAACAAGCTCATCAGGAACCAAAAAAAAAAATCAAGAAGCTGTATATGAGAAAATGTGAACTACAAAAAAGTTATTCCAGACAAGCTCCACTGAACCAGACAGTAAACTGGAAAAAGCATAGAATTTATACACATGCATGCAGAATGCAAAATAAACAGCAAAATACATTAAAGAGCACACAATTATAAAACAGTATAGTTTACTCTTGCCTTGTTCCAAAGTAAACTACTAGTTTCATTTTAAATTCTGAATTCAAGGGTAAATGGTCTACGTGAACATCCAATGAAACACAATTTGAGATTTTTTTATGGGATATATCTGGCCACTTAATTTGATTATGATCTTATAATCAGGTGATCTCGACTCATTATTACATTTTGATTTCATTTTTTTCTGGAACTTGCTCCCCTCCCCAGTATTGGTAGGAATTCAAATTCTATGGGAATCTTGTTGCATGCTAACTATAAAGATTGATGCAGGAATATAGTTTTTCTCCTATAACAGACATATTGGCATGATGAATGTTTTTCATATTTTTGTATGTTTTTTTTCCATACTGCCAAAATACCAACATTTACATTGCATATTGTAATGGCTCACAGTGTGTTGTTTGCTTTATGCGAACATGTACCTTGTTAATTTATTAACTCAGCTCTCTCCAGAAACGTTGGTCCTCCTATTGTGGAAGAAACCAACCATTGGGCAAATATAAAGGACATATAAATTAGAGGAATCATTAAAATGAATGCGTATTATTAAAAAAAAATTACATTTAACTATTCGGTTAAGTGTTGACCATTATGTTAAAATTTTCCTTAAGGCCTTGACACTTAATTAATATTATTTTGATTTCTTGTCTGTGACTTAATTCATGATTTTATTAATCACCCCAAAATGGAGCAAAACAGAAATTCCATATATCAATTGATGCCTAATCAGACTTCTTGGTAGCAAGTGTGCCATTATAATATAGAAATAATTATAAGATCTCTCGACAGATCTGCCTTAACAGGGAAATATCTATAATTTCAACTAAAAGAGATTAACATAACAAGCAATGAAGGTTAGAATGTCACAGGTACAACAGAGAGGGGGTTTGTGGGAAGTATTTAGCGGTTAGCTAGCAGTTAAGTGAGCTATAGATCAGAGGCATAAAAATATCAGATACAGCCATAATGCTGCAGACCTAAATTAAGAGAAAAATGAAGCCCAACTATAAAACACATAAAAACTCAAGCAGTCCATTTTTTCTCTTACCTACTTTTAGTTCTTCAAAAGAAATAAATAAATTGGATTTCAAATAAAAAAAAATCCACAAAATTGATACTCCACTCTCAAAGTGAAATTGTCGATAACAATAAAACATATTAACAATTTTTACAAGTATCTATTGGCGTGTTAATATTCCGCACAGCAGAGATTCATTTCAAGGGAAAATAAATTGGTTTTAGTTCATGAAAATGCGGTGAAGTGGTCAATTGATGATATCTTTACTCCATTACTGCTGCTATTGTAAAGACATCAGATCTTCAAGAGCGAAATTAGTCATGTATGTAAATTATAATCACCAAGAAATAGTTGTATGTGCTTGTTTAGGTCTTTTAGCAGTATGCAATGTTATTCTCTCAACAGGACTAATAAGCATTAGCTTTAATGAGGTCAGCCAGTCTGTTAGGCATTATCCTGGAATATAATTGGGACACTGGTCTCTGGCGAAGTGAAAATGAATAACTTTTGTCAATGTTCTGCCGAAATGTTCTGTCTTATTAAACTATGAGGGTCAATTAGAAAGCATTATGTAATAAAGTCCCCAGCAGCAGATCTCAAACTGAGTTATATCGTGGCTATTTTTCCACAGTTATTGCAACTTAAAATGGAAATCCAGAAGGAATGTTATGTTTGCTGTATTTACAAGGGCTGCATCCTAAGAGCTTAACAAGAGGGAAATTACTGGCATCAATAAATCAAAGGCTTCATATAGGCTTGCTTATTGTTGGTTCCAAGTGGTGAAGGGGCAACATGATTTAACCAATAAGATTAGTCATAATTAATAATTATGGGAACTTTTGCAAAAAAAAGAATGATCTGACTGCTAAACAAAATTGCATTTATCAAACAGGGCATACGTACATATATATAAATAAATGGTTGGCTTACATCCACTAATGATGGCTAGTCCTGCAAAGCCACTAAGGGCAATAACTGGTCTAATGGTCCTTTAATTATCCTTATTTTGGGTTATTGAGAGAATATAATAATGTCATACACAAGTAAAAATAATTAAAAAAATACATTTTAACCATGTCTGTTTGTGTCCAATGAAAACACACTGAACTCCCTAAACCACATTTCTCTAATAAACAGAAAAAATATTTAAGTACAATACTTTTCCCTGCTCAATGCCACAAAAAGTTGGATCTTGTGGAAGCAAATGTCTTAAAGACCAGTGTTCATTATGTCAACTTTTTAAACTTCTTCACTGTATAGAGTTCTCATACTCTCTTGTACCTAGCTCTGACAAACACGACAATACAGTTTGTTTACCAAAGCCATTACCATCCAAGGGTGTCCTACTACTTAGATTTTGAAAAATTAAAAGACAATGGTGAGTCTCTGAAAAATGTACAAAAAAAGACACATGCTGATAGACTTTTCATCCTTTTTGTCTAATTTTGGTGTGTTACTTTTAATAAAGTATTTTAAAGTTTTTGTTTTTTCGGTTTTGGCCAAGTGAATGCTGAATTTTCCGTTTCGGTCCAGAATTTTCATTTTGGTGCATCCCTAGCATATACTAAGCCAGTCACTGAAGTGGTAGGCCTACACCACATCAATGTTTGGCTTAGTATATAGTGATAGGGGTTGTACTGCAGTATTGTCAGTGTCTGGCTCAATGTATAGTGATAGGCACACATTGACGGTGGTACAGCGTAACCCCTAAGTATATAATGATAACAGTTATGCTGTACCACCATCAATGTGTGCCTCAGTATATAGTGACAGGTGTGCCTCAGTATTTAATGTTAACAATTAACCTGTACCACCGTCAATGTCTGCCTCAGTATATAAAGATAACAGTTATCTTATACCACCATCAATGTTTGCCTCAGTCTATAATGATAGATGTTATGCTGTACCACAGTCAATGTGTGCCTCAGTATATGATAACAGTTATGCTGTCGCCAGGTCAAGTGTGCCTCAGTATTATATGATTAGCAGTATGCTCTACCCCCATCTATGGTTGCTCAGTATATACGTGGATAGGTGTTATGCTGTAACCCCCGTCAATGTCTTCTCAGTATATAATGATAACAGTTATGCTGTACCACCGTCAATGTGTGCCTCAGTATATGATAACAGTTATTCTATACCACTGTCAATGTGTGCTTCAGTATATAATGATAGCAGTTATGTTGTACCCCCGTCAATGTCTTCCTCAGTATATAATGATAACAGTTATGCTGTACCACTGTCAATGTCTGACTCAGTATACAATGATAACAATTATGCTGTGGTATAGAATAACTGTTTGCCTAACCATAGAAACTATGCAGTTTAAAGTGTGTGTGTGTAGGGGGGGTTGCCACATACAGGATCTGCCACAGTTGCCTGTAAACTTCCATGTAAACAAATGCAACTCACAAACAACCCATATATTAATGAATATACAAGATGCTTAGTAGTTGTACTTAAGTCAACTCATATGAGCCAAGTTAACCCTCAACACTTGACCCCACTGTCTTTGTAAGAGTTTGTATTACTTCTGCTACAAGGACACTAGCGTAGGCCACCTTACCTTATTCTAGAGATTTAAACCCAAGATGGTTCTATTTCAGCTCAATAACACTCTAAGTATGAAAGTAGAGAGTTGATTGTTCTGTGTGTGACTAGTGATATTTTCCAGACTTTGTAAGTTATGGAATTAATAAGGTTTTGTGGGGGGGAAAAAAGTTTGCCGGATTTAAAGGTGTCAAGGATGTAGAAAGCCTTGGTATTTATTTTAAAAGGGTCGTTTGAATGACATCAAAGGGATTAGGAGGTTTCCCTTCTTTTACAGAGAGTTTAAAATGGGCATATTATTTTTACAATGCACAATCACACATCTGTGAGTGTTAAGCTTAGTTTTTAGCTAAAAATGCACATTTTAGGAGAAATGAAACATACATGTTAAAAATGGATGAGGTGTTAGTATATACATTACAAGTATACAGTGCTTTAAATACAGAAACCTATCTGCCTTTTCTAAAATTGATCATTACTTTAAAATATGCAGGATGTAGCTTTTCAGGCAGTGTTAAGACAGGAGCCATTATACACCCCATTTCAATTATTGGCCTCACAATAATGCCTTACCCCTGCCCTACCCACTAATAAAAAAAGGCAATGTTATTTTGACATCAATGCATCAAAAGAAAACATCATCATGGCATCAATATAATTTTATCTTATTTTACTTGTATGTGTACACCTCTTTTAATGATTGTGTTTAGATGTTTCATCTACACCCATTGCTAATAGATCTGTTGAATGCAGAACATAGGCAGCCATCTCCATAGACAACATTGGCAGTAGAATGGGTCTTGAAGAGCTCAGTGGCTTTAAACATGGTATTGTGATAGGATGCCAGATTATCAACACCTAATTTCATGAAATTTCTGCCCTGTGAGATTATTATTATTATTATTATTATTATGAGTTAAGTGTCTTTAAATATTGGATGTCACCTTTGCCACAAGTCAGTTTGAGAAATTTCAGCCCTGCTAGATATGCCCTGGCCCACTGTAGGTGTTATTATTGTTAAATGGAAGCATTTAGGTGTAACAGCTCAGCCATGAAGTAGTAGATCACACACATTCACAGAGTGGGGATGCTGAGTGTTGAAGCGCATAGTGCATAAAACTAATCAGTCCTCTGTAACATCACTCACTTCAGAGTTTCAAACTACCCCTGGAAGCAACATCAGCACAAGCACTGTGTGTCGTAAGCTTAATGAAATGGATTTCCATGGCCAAGCATCACATAAGCCATGGATCACTATGCATAATGCCAACCATTGGCAGGAATGTTGTAAAGCACACATCACTGGACTGGCACAGTGGAATCATGTTCTCATGAATGATGAATCACGCTTCATTATCTGAAAGTCTGATTTACCAGTCTAGGTTTAACAAATGTCAGGAGAACACTACCTACTGGAATGCATAGTGCCTACTGTAAAGTTTGGTAAAGGAGGGAAAATGGTTTCATATAGAACACTAGGAATCTGAGAAGCAAGAAAAGGCAGCACAACGACACTGGACATGGGCTTTACAAATTTTACATAAGCGTGTAACTCACAAGTTGTGTGCTGGTTGGAATTTTAAATATTTCTATCATCTGTTCAGGAAGGATATCCCATGCTGGAAAGCCAACGTGTGACGAAACAATTACTGGTTCTCCGCCAATTTGTTTTGATTCTTATCTTCTTCAACTTTCCTCGGTCAAACTATTCATCCCATCTAACAATGATATTACTGTATTTAGCATCTCCAGCATTGTAAGCAGCATTTCGACTCAGAGAAAAAACGTTGATGTCCCAAGTAAGCACTTGTGTCGCATAAGCTTTGTCATTTGAGCAACTAGTTAGATCCTGGACTACATGTGACTACTACTAGCCATCCTGGTTTCCCCACTTTGGGGGCATCCTTATGTCGCTTGTAGTTTTC
The DNA here is from genome assembly GCA_009364415.1 of Spea multiplicata. Classification (NCBI taxonomy): domain Eukaryota; kingdom Metazoa; phylum Chordata; class Amphibia; order Anura; family Pelobatidae; genus Spea; species Spea multiplicata. The sequence goes on from VKOC01000001.1 coordinate 31,142,251, forward strand.
TCCCATCTAACAGGTCTCTGCCTTGTGGCAGCATCACATTTCTTGTTCAGGTGGCTCTCATCTTCCGAACAAGAAACGTGATGCTTCTTTTTTATTTATTTTTTCTTCCTGCTCACCTTATCTATTTCCATTCCCTCCTGAGAGGTTTGATATGATCCATGCAATGGACATCTCCATGTTTGCTAGTTCTCTTCCATTTTCTCTTTTTTATGTTCTATTTGAAGGCCAGTTTTGTTGGCATTTCCAGGATTCTAAGGAGAATCTCAAGGATAACCCAAGTAATCATTGTAGTTTCCTCCAATGTCCCTGCTCTTTGGCAGTATCACTTTCCTTGTTTGGCTGGCTTTCCTCTTTCGATAGGGCCTTTTTTTCCTTTCAGATCACTTGCTCTACTTTTTCCTGAGAGTTTTGATATGATACCAACAATTCTCCATCCTCTAAATTCTTATGACCAGACTTCAGGGCATCTTTTAGCTTCTTCAAGATGGGTATGATGCAGCACCTGTTAAGTCTGCAAGGGATAACCTGCTTCTTTCGAATTGGAATATTCTAAATCTTGTGGCAGACATTGTGAATAGCAGCTCACACTGGCAAAATGATTCTAAGAGTAAAATCTTGCATTCTGCAGAAACAAAGTGTTCCATGGACTGTGGTTAAGTCTGTAAACCTACCAACTACTTCTGGAAAGGAATAAGGATAGCTGCCTTGTGACATCTAGCTATGTAACAACCTTCAATTACAGTTTTACTTGTAGATATAGACTCATATTTTTCTATGGACCAAGGAAGCTAATGACCTTTCACTTCTGTACCATTAATATGGCTAGCCACTACACCTTAGAAGGCAATGCCCGTTCATCACAAAGAATAATGTTTCCAATAAAAACTTGATAAAGACCTCATTGTGAGGTTGAAACATTGTTGTCCTTCTCCTTCAATAAACCTGCCTGATTGTTTGACTTTGTCTTAGATTCAGGAGCCATATGCCTATCCCATGCATGTTTAACTCCATCTACCACTTCTGCTGGGAGGCTGTACCACTTATCCACCACCCCCTCAGTTAAGTAGATCTTCCTGAAATTAAGTAAAACGTCCATACATTAAATAAAAGTAAAACCAGGGTTTCTGTGGCCCTTAAATTACAAGTTGTGAAATTTTAGTCTGCGCTACTGCTGAAGCTGCAGCACATAATTCCCCAACAATACCAGTGGCTGGAAAAGAAAACTAATGTTGCCTCACTCAGCTGCACTAAAATATATTAAGAATCATTGTTGTTTAAGCTGCTATGGTTAAATTAGGATCATATTCCCTCACTGTTAGCCTGAGGTCCACAGAACCCCAAAGATATTTACTTTTATTTGTTTTGGAAAAGTTTTGCTTATTGTAAGGAAGAGCTCAACAACCAAACATCAGAGCTCAATAAGACTTTGGCAACAGAGAATTTCAAAATCTTACACATATCCATAATATGTGCAGGCGCAGCAACCATATTGTGTCCGTAGAACTTAATCCCAGACTAGTTGCACCCTGTTAGTGTTAGACTTCTCCTAATCAAATAGAAACATGTGTAGTCAAAGTCCAGCTTGGATGTGAAAAGGCAACTGCTTTGCAGAATGTAAAAGCAAGGAGACAAAACATCTGTAGGAAGAGCTATTACTCATCATCAAAGTAGTTGCCAGATGTCACCGCAATAAACTGGATACTGCAAGCGACTTTTTCAAAGATAAAAACTGGGATAATCCAAGATGTCACAATGATAAAGATTCTCTTCTTTGCATTAGACCATGCTGCATATTTTTCTTTGTTCTCATTCCATTAACAATGGCTCAAATGCAAAACATATATTCATCCGAGTACTAGTCAATAGGACTCATCCAGAAATGAAAAACAAAACAATCGGACAAATTATTCTGTCTTTTTTTTTTAAATGTCTTCTGCTCCAAACGGTTATGTTAACACCACACACCTGGGCGAGGTGTATGGAGTTGGAGTATCTACCCTCCAATATATAGTTGATTTTGCTTTAGACAAACCTCCGGCACATCTTCACCGTACTTGCACCATATTTATCCTGTCCCTCTGAGTGAGGGTTGAAGCAGTGGCTGTTACTCGTCTGCTTATGTTCTTTTGGTTTGCCACCTTGACATTTTACAAATACCACTTCTTGTTTTGAATATGCCAATAGTTTAAGTAGTATTAACCCTATTTAGGCAGCTACATTGAGGATGAGATTTCCAGTGTCTTTTTAGTTTCATTTTTGACTGGCATCTATAATATTGATTAAAAGGTATGTTTTATTTTAGTTGATACTCCAATCATGTATTTCTCAATGTATATTATAATTTAAGGATTACCCCCGATTGATGACAATAGATTTAATCTTCTTGCATTAAAGAAATTATCCTGAAATATTTTGATGCCATCAATATTTTAGGTCAATGACAGAGTAAATAATACGTACATTTTGGTATTCTAAATAACTGTGATATTGATTATACAATGGTTAATCCATTCCAAAGGACACAATCTTTTCTGGAAAACAAATGAAAAAAAAATAAGAAAAAGAACTAGAACAACGGCATGATTTATATTTTACAAATAAGATGTAATCATTTTAAAGAAAACGCACAAGTCTAAACTGACAGGTTACAAATGAACTCTCATTTGCAATCTGGATTTCTGTACTTGCAGTGTCTGTTAATAACTAAATTAAAAACATGAACATTGGCAAACTAGTCCATGATCTAGTCATCCAAAAAACAACTATTGTAAGAACAAAGAAAAACGTGAAATATTCAAATGCATTACACCAAATTAAACATCACTGACAAATGGAGCATGTAGTTATACGTATACTATCTGCCAACCAGTACATATATTGTTTCTCTAAGCCTTTGGCAATGTTATAATTCCAAAGCCCTAAAACAGTGATCAGGTACAAAGTATCATACAAACACTAAATAGAAATACATAGTATAATAAATAGAATGGGGAATATACTAAAATGAAAGATTTATTGTCATCAGTGTTTTACCATGTATATAAGAACTCTGAATTCACCCACTTTGTAAAACTTTTAATACATTATATTGAACCAGCAATGAGGTCCAGGAGGGCAGGAGTCCCTCCATTTCAAGACCAGGGAGCAGATCACAGGTCTTGGGCGATCAGACCCCTCAGTGTGCCACTGCTAAATGGAGTGGGATGAGACCTCTGATGTCCCCAACCAGCCCATTTACACTATGGATTGCTTTAGAAAGCGATGCATGCCATTAAGTCATGGATGAGAAGAATATGACATCATAAACTGGTGCTCCACAGCAAATGAGAAGCCAAGGGGGTAGCCATGGATCAGGACTAAGGCAGTGCCCAATGTAAATACACCTCAGTATTTAAGAATGTAAAATACTTGGCTGTTAGCATAGATGTATAGGGATCTTGTATGTGTGCATATTCCCTTATAGTCATGTACAAATGGGCCAAAAATGATTTGGACAAATGTTTTGGTTTGTTTTTGGCCCATTTGTTTTTTGATAACACATGCTGTTGTCAAAAAACAAGACTTAAAGTGGGGGGGGTGCGGCCTATATAATAT
>VKOC01000001.1:31145944-31157786 GCA_009364415.1 Spea multiplicata
ATCCTGACTTCTGGCTTCCTGACCTCGGCTTACCCTGCTACGATCCTGACTTCTGGCTTCCTGACCTCGGCTTGCTCATTGGCTATTCTGTACTGGACTCTGGTGTTCTGTCTACTGGACTTGCACACGCTGCTCTACCTGATTACAGGTTCTACCTGACGCTGTGCGTGACAACTACATCATCTATACAAATGAAAACCTTCGCTACACAAATAGGCCATTCATCATTTAAGCAGCGTGATATACAATTCTTATGGATACCATGTAATACACATCGGGAACATTGTTGATCCACAAAATAATTACAAAAAATGCTCTGAAAAATACCCCTCGTCTTGTAATCGGGGTCGTCTTCTAATCAGACCTCAAATAGCAGTGCTTGTGCTGATGTTGCTTCCAGAGGCAGTTTGGAACTCTGTAATGGATGATGTTACGGGGACAGGTGATTTTTCAATGATATGTGCTTTAGCACTTTTGCCACAAACTGAATTGTGGCAACGGTGGCATCCTATGACAGTGACATATTTAAAGTCACTTAGCTCATAATATTAAAAATAATAATAATGTTAGATACAAACCATTTTTTTAAATAATACACTGATTTTCATTAGCAGATAACAGAATAAAAAATTTGACGAAACATAAAGTAACTGAAAAGAAACATAATACATGATCATAAACCACTAAAAGAAAAAAGTTTAAGAGATGTGCTGAAAAGGTGTCACACTTGCTTCTATCAGTCAGAGAGTCTTTGAATACGCTAAATCTTTAATCAGTATAGCCTAAGACCCAAATGACTGTGAGTAGAAGTGTTAGTCCAGATAAATCCTTGGCTGTTTCGGAGATTTGAAGAGCCCTGGCACTTCCTAGTGTTTTTCCTGCCCTTTGCCTTTCCTCTATGATGTCATTATTGAAGTTTTTCACTCACTATGCAAGCTGCAAGTTGACATTGACAGTTTCAGCATTTTTTACGTTGACTCCAGAGGATTCTAAGCTTTGAAGGTATTTGGCCTTGAGCAGAAAATTCTCTCTTTTTTTTTTACAGGGCTCACACTGGCTCCTAATCTCTGAGAAGGGGTTTTAGGTTTACAGCAGCGTCTCGGAAATTCTAAAAGAGAAATATGTGTTCCTTGTGTAAAAAAGGAGCAAACATTGAAAGAAAAATAAGTAAAAAGCAAAATATAAATTAACTAATTAATAACTAAATAGGTATACAAAACCAACATATTAAAGTGGATGGCTGTGAAGATATAATGTGTTGTTGAATACCCTATCACTTTTGCATCACCCTATCACTTTTGCATCAGGCAAAATCTTAATTTTATCAACTATGCATTATTTTCTCATTAATAGCAGTTAGCCAGCAGTTTGCTACTTAGAGAACCACGCTGGCCCTGTTTTCATGTTATGCGCATTTTGGAGGCCATTTTGTGTATGCTCACATTTTACTACATGCAAATCAGGGCATGCATAATTTAGTTATTAGTTAGAAAATTAGACGTCTGTCTCATTTAACTCCTCCCTCAGCTAACCCTACTGAAAGTGAAGGTATTTTTAAAATGTTTTCAGTAAGTCCTGAAAAATTCTCCTAGATTCTTCTTTAAAATAATGAATAACCTTTTAAACTGCTTAAACCCCTTTCTAATAAGCTGCAAATAAGTTATATTATTATTATTATTTTTATTATAATTATTACAATAATAAAATACAGGACACATACAGTATCTGGGAAAGGGAAAGCAGAGCATGCTTCTACAAATCAGTAAACTTATAACCCATATTTCCTCGATTATAAGACAAGTTTTTTTTCAAACCAAGTTTTTATAAGACAAGTTTTTTTTCAAAATGCTCTAAAAAATAACCATCGTCTTATATTCAAGGTTGTCTTCTAATTAGACCTCAAATAGAGGTCTGACTACAAGACTAAGATCCAGGTCCCCCACAGAGCTGCGGGGGACCTGGATCCTCCTCTCTGGCAGCCGGTTGACGTCTGTGCGATGCGCGCAGACAACCCCTGCTGCTGCCAGCGCTCCGTCAAAGAAGCCCCAGAGGAAGTGCCGGCAGCAGCAGCAGGTCACATGACCTTCCGGTGCTCACTCATAGAAGCCCGGGGTGGAAGTGCCGGTAGCAACAGCGGAGACCTTCACCGCCTGTCCAACTAGACACCAAGGAATCTGAAGCAAGGGGGACAAGTCTAGGGAAGCATTGGTAAGTCAGGGGAGGGTAAGAGTGGCATATAGGGGGTTAAAAGGAATATCATGGGAGGCAGAGTGGCATATAGGGGTGTATAAGGCATATCTGGTGGTCCAGAGTGACATATCAGGGAGAGGCAGAGTGGCATTATAGGGGTATAAGTATAGAGCCTGCATGGTAGGCTATGTGGGGCGCACAGTGCAGTATATAGGGCCCCAAGGGGAGCTAACATTTTCGGGGGGCAGTGCACATATAGGGGTAGTATAAGGCATATCTGGGGGGCAGATGTGCATAACTGGGAGTATAAGGCATATCTGGGGGGCAGATGTGCATAACTGGGGACAGGTTGACAAATAAAAGGATTTTTTTAAAAAAAATGCGTTTTTTTTATTAAATATGAAAAAATAGTTTACATGTGAATTATTCAGGCCTTTTCTTTTTTCCTAAATTAATATCCGCATTTGGCCCGCGGGCTGCACGTTGGACGCCCCGACCTAGGCGCCAGGACAAAATTCTCAGTCGCCATGTCGACCTGGCGCCTGGGATTTGTCTGCTGCCTGTATTAAGCTGCTGTCTGTTCTTGGTTTAGTTGTTCTCAAACTTTTTTTTCTTACGTCTGATTAAGCAATCTCTCCTTGGGATGAGCCTTCTCCCTGAAAGTGTTCCCTAATCTTTTTTGTAAGGTTAAAACATATAAAATGTTATTTATTATTTTTCTTTAAATACACAAGGAACTTACTATGGGAATAAGTTAGATAAGCAACATATTAGTAATGATGAGCCCCATGATCTGTGCAAAATTAGCAGCCTCTCTCCTCACTCTATTTATGAATGCAAGAAAGGAAAGGAAGAAATTAAGGAGGGCTGTGGGGCCGTTGGACACCGGACCACTGAGCATTTGCCGTGTGTACCAAATGCCCAGTTGTGGGCCTGTCTACATAAATTCAAACTATATACGTATAAATCAAGCCTGTTATGTAATATTATCCAGCAAATGAATTCTACTTATATCTAATGCATTACTGAACTGAAATATTTTAAATATGTTTTTTTATATTGCATTCTAGACAAAGAAACTAGTTATTACATGCTTCATTGCATATAATACTTTGTCATCATAATTTAGCTTTTAAACATAAGATCTGACATTTTGTTTAAGACATAGGTTTTGCGGACTCCCTCAGTAACTCATTTAACGTTGCTATAGATTTTGATGATGGAAACACCAGAAGAAAATGCTAAATTCGTACATAATGCACTGCAACAGCTCTGTTGAGAATGGCATAGAGCACATTCTATGGTTCTATTTATTGTAAGACAAGAATTTGAAAGAACAAAGTACAGAATTAAAGCAAAGCATTCCAGTTATTCTTGATTATAACAACACAAAAAAACACAAAAAATTAAAAAATAATTTAAAAAAACACTGGAACATTTTGTTAAAGGAGCTGCCTGGTAATCACCTTTGATTCCTTTGAGCATCCACAGCAGATTCCAAGAATAACCTGGTATGTGTTGGATGTGCTACAAAGAGTAATACAATTTATGTACAGTATACCACTACTTTAATGTAAACTACAGAATTTAATGTAAGTTCTAAATATATATATATCTGTCAATGGTTCTATTTATGGAATATATTTCTTGTAAAACAAAATATGCACACGTATTTACAGTATAAAGTAAGGAAATTCCAATTTGTCCTTGCAAAGCCAATTTTGACATTCTAGTATTGATGCTGTAATGGAAAAGATTTCCTTTTGTAATGATTGCCAGCTCAGCTTAAAAAAAGAAATTCAAATGCCGTTGCAGTTTATGAGTATTGTTTACTTTGGTGCAGTTTTGTTTATTGTGTTTTAAATTATCAACAGTGTATTGCATATGAGATTTGTTTATGTAATGGCACACAGTTTAAGGAAGTCAATCATCTACTAGTTAAATTGCAAACCTCTGGATATTGAGGCCACATATAAATAAAGGAACCGCAGAAGATTCAGTTTCTTGTCTTCCGGCTGTAGAAGTGAAGGAGACGATATAAAGCAAATAAACAAGACATAGATATAAATAATGCTTGGTAAGATGATTGTATGTGTCTCACTCCCTGAAGTGTTTCATGAATTAGAAACAGCCGATTTAATAGCAATGGAGTCTGCTTTGGGAGTGGTCACTGGGCATATATATATACTGATCAGGCATAGCATTATCACGACCTGTCTAATGTCGTGTAGATCCCTCTTTTGCTGCAAAAACAACCCTGACCCATCGAGGCGTGGACGCTACTACACCTCTGAAGATGTGCTGTGGTATCTGGCACCAAAAGAGTAGCAGTAGATACTTTAAGTCCTGTAAGTTGCAAGCTGGGGCCTCCATCGATCGGACATGTTTGTCCAGCACATCCCACAGATGCTCACTTGGATTAAGATCTGGGGAAAATGGAGGGCCAAGTTAACAACTTGAACTTGTTGTTGTGTTCCTCAAACCATTTCTGAACCATTTTTGCTTTATGGCAGGGTGCATTATCCTGCTGAAAGAAGCCAATGTGGTTAGGGAATACTGTATTCATGAAAGGTGAAAGGGTGTACATGGTCTGCAACAATGTTTAGGTAGGTGGTACATGTCAAAGTAGCCTCCACATAAATGGCAGAACCCAAGGTTTCCCAGTAGAACATTGCCCAAAGCATCACACTGTCTCCACCAGCTTGCCTTCTTCTCAAATCCTGGTGCTATGTGTTATCCATGTAAGCAATGCACACACACACCTGGCCATCCACGTAATGTAAAGAAAAACATGATTCATCAGACCGGGCCACTTTCTTCCATTGCTCCATGGTACAGTTCTTATGCTCCCATGCCCATTGTAGGCACTTTTGGCAGGGGACAGGGGTCAGCATAGGCACCCTGACTGGTCTGCGGGTAGCTGCAATGCACTCTGCGTTTCTATCAGACACCTTTTGATCCTTTCTTTAGCATCAATGAACATTGGCTGCCTATGACCCTGTTGCTGGTTCACAGCTTTTCCTTCCTTGGACCACTTTTGATAGGTACTAACTGCACTGCAGACCAGGTACACCCCACAAGTGCTGCAGTTTTGGAAATACTCTGACCCTGTCATCTAACCCTGTTATCACAATTTGGCCCTGGTCAAAGTCGCTCAGATTGTTACGCTTACCCATTCTAACACCATCAACTTTGAGGATGAAATGTTCGATTAAAAGACAACCCTGATTATAAGAAGACCCCCCCCCAAATGTGAATATTAATTTAGAAAAAAAAAACCCTGAATATAAGACTACCCTAAAGAAAAGTTTATTAGTAAATATTAATTACTAAAATATATTTAATAAAAACTGTGATTGAGAAAATTGCATTTTTGTTTTTATTTCCATTTAATTGTCAACATTTGCCCCCCCTGCCCAGTTTATGCACATCTGCCCACGGCTTGCTATTACTGGCCCCCCCAGATATGCCTTATACCCCCTATATGCCACCCTGCCTCCATATCTCTCCCCTTCTTATTACCTCTCTTCATTTTCATTATCTCAGTATTCCCCCTCTTTCTCTCCATCTCTCTTCTCCTCTATCTTTGGTCTATCCCATTTGTCCCAAATTCTCCTCCATCTCATTATCTCTCTCCTTTCTTCCTATCTCTCAAAATTCATTATAATATTTGGCATCCTTCCATCTTTCCGTTGTTGCTTCCCCAGTAAATTACATATGTACTGGCACACATTTTTATACATACTCTCACATTTACACAGACTTATACAATCACACTAACACATATGCACACATACACATACATGCTCACACACAAACGTTTACATATCCCTGCTTACACACACAAACACAGATACATTCATGCACACACACACATCCATGCTCATGCACCCTTACAGATAAACATCCATGCTCACACATACACATCCGTGCTCACACACAAAAACATATACATGTTCATGCTCAGATACATACTTGCACTTATACTCTTTTCCCTCCTTCCCCCTGATCTAAACTAGCTCTGAGTGGCGCTTTGTGAGCAATTTTGGACCGGCTCAGGGGGGCAATCCCCAGAGTCTCCATTCAGGCCTATGAAGTTGAGGTTCGGGGTACAGCCCCAGTGGCCCCCCCTAGCAACGCCACTGGTACAAGGCGTGACTACCATTTTAAAATTAGTTACATTATAAAACAGCAAAGGTTGGCATCACCTAGCCTGGAGTAAAACCAAAAACACACTGCTTGGCCAACACACTCAATGCACACTATGTTGTCATTCCTTATTTATGTAAATTGACTCTATTGAAACCACATAAAAGGAGCACAGAAATCAGAGTATAAATGGCTTCCTAAACCAGGACTTTAACCTCTTAATAATGAAGGCGTTTTTACACTTTCTGCTATGTTCAATCATAATTTCTTATGCAGAAAAATAGGTCTTTCTTTTGAGCCCATGTTTATCTATAGTAATTGATTATAGTAATACAGTAAAATGATTCTAAAAAATGTTTTATAAAAATGTTTTGGTAAAAGAAAAACACCATACCAAATATGGCACAAATAAGAAATAAATTAAAAAATATCCATATCCCTGTCTTGAGTTTAGATACATGTCATATATCTAGGATTTTCATATATGGCAACTATCAAAATGTCGAATTTGGTAATCTGAGTGGAAGTTCGGACATTTAAGTACTCTGAATGTGGCAGGGCTCATTTCGTGTGCTATCTCATTCGATCGCACAGCTTATTCTCCTGTGCATAGGTTTAGCCCTGTCTCTGGAATTAATTGTGGGAATTTTGTTATGTAATACCACTTCCTTCTGCTTTATGGGGTTAAAGATTATGTTGTCACTACACTTTTTTCCAGAAACAATGTTAATGCAACTTCCCAGCACCCAGTGCCATTTTACTCAAGTAGCTACTCCCCGAGAGATGAGTAGATCTTGAGTTGAACCTAACTGAAATAAGTTAAAGATATGTTGGCCCCAGGTAAGTTTCTTAAAGTGGCTGTAGGTTCAGGTTATTTAGAGTAAAGTAAATTGGCTTGTGTTCTCTTAAAGAATTTCCTGAGTGTTCCCAGAATTGGTCATAAGAATGTATTCAGGTAACACTATTGGGACAGTGCGTGCCAATGACACTAACAAAATATATATGCATTGGCAGGACAAACCAGACAATTGTTCATTTTTTTGGTTTCAAGAATAATATCCATTATTTATCATTTTTAGATTACTTGTATATGTGTAATAGCTGACTCAGTGGAAAGTACCTTCACTGTTAAATGATCTGGAATGAGCAGTTTTCTACCAAATTCATTGTGTATGAAAAGATGTAGCACAGAACCAGGAAAGCTACAGAGCACTATGTCACAAAGCTAAACAAGTCATCAAGCGCTTGTCTAAATACAATGCTCTAGAGCAATATCCCTCACCACAAAGCACATGAGGCAGCTGGCAAAGGACTGCAGGGAGAATGACATCATTGCAGATTTTTAGGGGTAATCATTTAACTGGATTATCCCCAAAGTGCTGTGTCTAAAACTAGCTTCCCTGTCTCTTTATGCACTCCAGATGAAACACATTAGCAAAAAATATGGCAAGGGACATTCACAATACACTGTTCTACACTCTCAGCATTTTCCTGCAAATCTGCAATTAGTCTGAAGGGCCTTGGCAAATTAGGCCTCTTGATAAATGAAGCAGCACCTAGACAGGTTTCAGATTTATTGGTTCTTTGATGTCCTGCTGTCCAGAAACCTCTGGCTGGATGGCAGTGAAAGGACCAAGAGAATGGAAAGACAAAAAGAATCCAATCACCAGCAAGCAGCGTTGTAAACGTCGATGAGGGAGAGAATGCTCAGAGCTGCTGACTGATTAGTTTTAAAAGTTCTGCCAGCAATGCTTTAGGCATAGATTCAAAAGTAAAAAAAAAAAAGAGATAAAATGTGACGCCAAGAAATATTGTAAACGTTTCTAATAATAAGAAAATTAAATATAAATTACATGTCAAGAAGTCCCAAAGCAAAATAATCAGAGGACATACGATTCACTCGGAATGAATGAGTCACTTGGAACTAGGTTCAGTAGTGTCCCGTATCATTAGGTTAAATATGGTTCCTAATCTGCATCATGTTGCTAACCAAAATAGGTAACCTCTGGAAGTACTCTGGACTACAAGCCATTACGTCTAGTGTGGCATATCACGCTACAGAAAAGGAGGTTGCCTAGATTACGACTGGGCCTTTGGATAAACTTATTTTCATATACATAGTGAAGCAAAGTAATGATTTAGTTTAAGGTGCACATACATTCACTGACCACTTTATCAGGTACGCCTTTGCCTTCAGAACTGCGTTCATTCTTTGTGGCATTCTACTACAAGGTGCTAGAAACATTCCTTCGAGATTTTGGTCCATATGTACATGATGGCATTACGCAGTTGCTGCAGGGTTTTTTTCGGCTGCACATCCATGATGTGAATCTCCTGTTCCACCACGTCCAAAAGGTGCTCTATTGGATTGAGATCTGGTGACTGTGGAGGCCATTAGAGTACCGTGAACTCATTGTCATGTTGAGATTATGTCAGCTGTGTGACATGGTGCATTATCCTGCTGGAAGTAGCCATCAGAAAATGGGTACACTGTGGTCATAAAGGGATGGATATGGTCAGCAACAATACTCAGGTAGGCTGTTGCGTTTAAACGATGCTCAATTGGTACGAAGGGGCTCAAAGTGTGCCAAGAAATGTCTCCCATACCGTTACACCACCACCAGCCTGAGTCATTGATATAAGGCAGGATTTGCTTTGAAAGCTGAAATACAATATTTTGTTTGTAGATCCAATGTTCAAGATAGCATGTAAGGCATTGGTGAGAACCATGTTCGCTTGCTCTGTCCTGAGAGTCAAATGTAAGATACGCTTCAACACAGAAAAAAACTACAGAAAGAAAAACTAAGCCATGTTTTTTTGGTGGTGGGGGGGGCTCTCTATAGAAAGGGATATTTGAGAATATACTGTATATGAAACAACAATACAAGAGTCACACACTCACCAGTCTCCAAACCCAGCAGTGAACTGAAGCTGTAGTTAATAAATTACAACCAGTATTATACATTATACGCCTTACAGGTGCAAGACGGTCTCCTGATCCAGGGCTGCTGCTTACCGATTTTTTGCACGCTCATTGTATCAGATCTGAGTACAAATTTCTTATGCTCTCATCTAGATTAACTGAACCAACAGATTACTAAAATCAACAGGTCTCGATAAAGCCTCCTGATATCAGTTGAAACATTGATTAGCATAAAAAAAATGCAAGGCCTCAAGACATACCACAATTTAGTAATATTCCATATACCGGTACGTAGAGTATTTCAACATTCAATACATTGTTCATGTCTATTATTTTTTCATAAACTGTATATGGTCCTGAATATGATAAATGTAAATTATCTAGAATTATGACTAGTCTATATTCCGGGATTGTACAGTCCACGATACCATGATATTGAGAACTGGTTAAGAATGTTGGATGCATGTTTGGAAATACTGGTCCTGAAATCTTGGACATAATGCTTATTTCTCACAGATGTGCCTGCTGTTTGAAATGTCTGTGCTCCTCTGGCATCTGCACATAAGAGCCATGGACTGTAAATCTTTAGTGTGTCAACTGCACTTCCAAATCATACACTATACTCTTACATATTTAACACTGTCTGTAAAATATAAATTATATAGTAAATACAGACAACGGTGCCCAAAACATAGTGTGTTTGAAGCAGTGCAACATTCACATCAAATACCTATAGTATATCTCAATAATAAGACAAATTGACGTAAATTCAATATCCTATGTGGACAATTTTTTGGAAGTGAATACAAATACAATTACTTTAGTTTCTTGCAAAGCAGCAGAAATGGCACATTACTTTTTTACTTTGGGGGAAAAAAGGTTGACTTCAATGGCAGTGTATTTAAAGCAGTCTTTTACTTTTGTTGTTTCACAATATACTATAATAGGCCTTTGGTAAAAGAGCGGCTCTAGGCCTCAGTTTAAAACTCATGGGGCATGTTACAATGTTAAATTGATTAACAAATATAACAAATTCAAACAGTAAAACAGAGATGTTTGTCTCAGCGGAAACAGACACGTTTTAAAATTTCTGAGTTTAAATGCTAGTCATAAAAATGCTACCTTGTATAACAAAAGTATAATAGATTCAGTAGACAGCTTTAGGTAGGTGTCAAATTCAGAGTTTTTGCATAAAACAAAAATATGTTTTCTTAATTTTTTTCTTCTTTTTTCACATCTCTGTCCTGTGTACCCTGATAAGTATAACAAGATTTAAAATTGAATATTACATTACAAACATAATACCTATTACTGTAAAAAGGTTTGAACAAAATAACGTAATAGTTTAATCCCTCGTTATTAAGGACAGTTGAATTGTAGCCTTAAGCTTGGTGACATGAAGAGGAGTCATGGATACATTTAAGTTTCTGTTGTATTAGCAGCGGGAAAAAAAATACCTTTTTATGTAGTTTTTCACTTGAACTCACCAAGGAACTAATAAAATGGTTATTTTGCAGGATAAATATGATAGAGCACTAAATTAGTAATCTCTTTACATGAGAGAACAGTTTAGACTAGCAGCAGGTTTACAAATCTACTATAAAGTCCTTTTGATACCAAAAGCTAAGCTGCTACTCCTTAAAAAAAAATATTCTTTATATTGTACCATGTTTTCTTTTCCGTTCATCTTTCAAGTTTGACCCCTTCAGTCCCAGCTGTTTTTGGTACCTCAATTCCTGGAGCAATTTTGCCATTTTTGCGGTATGTCGGTTTAGCGATGATTCTCTTTTCCTTTGAATAGTGTACCCCTGTAAACTATAGGTGATTTGTTTTTTCAAGAGAGAATAGAGCTTTGGCTTTTGGATAGTTAGGATAATTAGTGAAAATTTAGGATGAAAAATTCTAGTAAAAAGCTAGGCAAAAATTAGGTAAAATGATGGAAATCCCTCACAACTTTATCAATGCGGGTGTCCTGATTTCAGAAAATAGGCCTAATTTAATGTAGATTTCATACTTTCCCACACTTATAGGGAAACATACTATAAGGTGTACAGTATTCATAGAATTTTTACATTACATATGATGGGATTGCAATTCTAATTTTGAACAAATAAACCAAAAATATCCACAAAACTATATATTTCTGTAAAGTAGACAACCCAGACTCGTATTTGGGCACACTTTATGCAGCTATTTGGCCACCAATCAATGTCAAAGGTCGTCGCACAAATTATTTCCTGCACTTTTTTCACCAACACTTCTGTGTTGCTTAGACATACAGGGTATGTGTTACAGCAGAGAAACCCAGTCAAAAATTGTTTATTTGCATCTCCTGATTACAGAAATACCCCACATCCTTAGTTTTCTTTCTCTCTAGAGGGCCATATCCATCCCTTACATATAGTACCCTAAAGGGTAGTATTTTTCATACTTCATGGCATAACGGGTTTGGGGGTGTGTGAAGGTGGGCAGGAGGGTTATATCTTTTAAATGCTATGTTAGGGAAATGGGATGTAAGGGTTTTTAATTTTTTAATAATCTTTTTTTATGATTATTACCGTATTTATATAGGTAATATAT
>VKOC01000001.1:31161880-31229668 GCA_009364415.1 Spea multiplicata
ATGTATATATAACTTAGTAAAAAAAACATATTGTGTATATATGCTGTATGTATTAATGTGTATGTGTATATATATATATATGTGTATGTGTGTATATATATATATATGTATATAACATTTTATTTTTTTACGTAGGTCCTTTATTTTTTCTTCTTTAAAGAGCTAAAAGTAAGCGTTTAAAATAAGTTTGGCTCCTCTCCAATGCTATTTTTGTATCACATATGTGGTTGGCACTAAAAGTGTTAAACATCTTAATCAGTCCCACGTATACCTAATCAACAGCTCACCAAGTTCCATAAAAAGTTGTGGTGAATACCCCCTTAGTCATGTGTTTTAAAAACAAACATGTGTTTTAAAAAAAAATGTGTCTCTGGGCATTTAAATGTTCCCAGATATATATTTAATAATATATTTAATTTGATATATAATATTATAATTTAATGTAAAATAATAATATAAAAACAATAATGATTTTAAACCAGCATATTGGCATTATGCTTTTTTGGTTAGAGACACACACAAGCAGTCTCTCCATATAGTATAGTACTGTAAATAAAGAGAAGGGGGTTGTAGTCTCTAGTGGAAGCCAGTTGTGTTACAGCAGACAGAATACATTGTTGTATTGTGAAAGCGCTCACGGTCTCGCACCTCAATGTAATCCCAAGGCGGTTAAGAGGCACTGGCATAGTCAGTACACAAAACGCGTGTAGCTGACATCAAGGGCTGTTGCACTTTCGGAGCTTTGTTGGTTCAGCAGAGCATGCAGCCTCAAGTGAATAGAAAGTGTCACTAGAATCTCCGTTTCAGGCAAAGCAGCTCCTGCTGAGGCTTTGGGGACCTCCTTCCATGGTACCGCTTACTGATGTAACCCGAGCGCGGAGAGGTGATCAGGGGCTTAGAATATTTTCTTTTGCTGCATTGTTGTTTTTTTTTTTCCATCTTTTAAAACTACAGAAGAAAGAGGTTCATAAACAATTGAATTGTATGGAAAACCAATTAAAACAATGAGTCCTCTATACATGATATATTGGTTCATCGTAGTCTGTCATCTCAAGTCTTGTCATACCCCTTGAAAGTATGTACTGTAAGAAGCCTGTTCAATATATATATATATATATATTATATATATATATAATACTATATGGAAACTTTCTAAGATTAATACAAATATACCGCACATTAACGTAGACAACGGGGTCAAGAGCGTGTATTTAAAGTGAAAATGTACAATATTTTTTCACGTATTAATGCATGGACTCCACTGCAATCGTTGTGTCATTTCCACCACAAAACACACTTGAAAGATGAACTGACGTCAGGGCCGGCCCAAGACTTAATGCCGCCTGGGGCGAAGTTTAAAATGCCGCCCCCCCCCCGGCGCCGACGCCGCATTTTAAACTTCACCGACGGCATTATCTACCCTTACCCCCCCCTTTGTACTTACCTTTAAACAGTCCTGCGGCGAGTCTCACTGCTCTGCCACGGTGCCAGCTTGTAATGCTGAGCGCCGGAAATTGACGTCACTTCCGGCGCTCAGCATTACAAGCCGGCACCGGGACTGAACAGGGAGACTCGCCGCAGAGGAGAGAGATAGAGGGGCACCGAGCGGGTAAGTGAAAACCACTCGGCGCCCCCTCTCTCTCCTGCGCTTAAAAAAAAAAGCGCTAGGGACGGCAAAGTGCCGCCCCTTCAAAAGTGCCGCCTGGAGCACTTGCCCCACTCGGCTCCATTGTATGGCCGGCCCTGACTGATGTGGTGGCGTCCTGCTGCCATGTGTCCGTTCTCGGGAAGCGAGTGTACGTAAACAGGGGAATGGATGTACAACTATATCCTTAAAGTGAATGTCTGTAAAGTGGGGAATGCCCGACTGATTGTTCTGTATATGACACTGTTGTGGCCATGTTAGGCTTTCTCATACCTCTTAATAGAAATAGCCAGGTGGGTGATGTCCATACCTGGGAACTTCCTGGGCTGGTCCATCAGTAGCTCTCCCTCTTTTGGAGGAGTAGCTTCTTGAAGGGTGGGGCTATTGAGACAGGGCTAGTTGCATATAGTGCTGGCTTGAGTGGGAGGGGAAAGTGGGCATGACGTGGGTATATGGCTGGCTAATACGCCGCTGTCTCTGCCCGGAGAAAGAGGTTCAGTGGGTAAATGATTTTACTTTAGACAGTCTAGTTCTAGTTGTGGCCATTGGGTGGGACTTTACTAACACTATTTAGGCGACTTATTGATATTGTTATTTTATTGAATTCATGTATAAATTATTTTCAGCTGTTTATATACACATAATTATTCATATTCATTGTACCATTCCTTTGGTTTCCACGTTTAGATCTCATCCCTGCTGCTCTATTAGTAACGCCGCTGCCATGATCCCACCAGCGCAAAGATCGTATTATATCGGGATCAGTATCTGATGACACGTGCTAATTTTCTCCATCCTGCCGCTGCAATTTACAAGGCAGGGAAACAGAGACACTTTGAGCTGTACAAGATTCATTTCCAGTGACACGCAGTGGCAGATACACAGAGCAGAACCCTGCCTATGAGCTAAAATGGACTGAGTGACTTATGCAGTAATTAGGGGATAATTGTCATTAACCTCGCAAACAGTAGTTTACCCATATTGTTTCAAAGGCTCCAGGATGCATAATGACAAGGTAATCTGTCAAAGCGCTAGGGGGAAATATTAATGAGATTTGTACAGGCCTAGATAGAAAATATGCAGAAAGCGGCCACATTAAGCTAATTGGTGGATGAATATACACTTGTAAAAGTGCTTCTAATGGCACGTTTGCTGCTCTCCAAATGACTGCTGTTAATGTGGAGAAGTGGGCTGCTCGGAAAGTCAACACTGCTGGGACAAGAAGCGTATTAATATGTACAGACGTAGTTATTAGTACTGTACATTGTTCACTACATGTCTGCCGTATCAACGGTTTTCTTTTTATCAAGCATTTGTAAAATAGCCCAAACAAGCATTAGAAAAAGAAATAGTTTTTTTCCCCTTTGGATTCAGTTGGATACATTAGCCTGGACCCACCAAAGAAACAAATGCCATATAATCTGAAAATCTCTGCACTTTACTGATGATGTCATATCACCCATGTGCATGAGGTAATAACTGTACAAGTATGTATTCTGGACATTTTTTCATGCAGGGTTGCAATATTATCATGATTATAGTTATTGGTCTTTAGTATTTGAAGTATAACACTGGCTTTACATGAGGTCTTCCTACTTCTGCCCACAGTCGGGATTTTGGTCCTTGCAATCGTATTCTTTTTGTTTTGGGTGAGTCTAGCTATGTTCTGGTACTCTAAAATATAGAGAAATTAAATTTTACTCTAAATATAACATTTCTCTATATTGTGATGAAATTTGGTGGAAAGGTAAAAGGACAAACAAATTCATTATTCAAGGTGTAAAATCCGGAATAGAGGAACTTCCTATTTAACCCTTGTTGCTTCATCCACATTTTGACTTAATGCCTTCTGGTAATTTGTTAAGGAAATACTTAAGTTTAGCAATGGAATTTTAGAATAAAGAGAGGTATTCAGAGAGCAGGCGCTGTACTTTATTTCAGCTTCACTTAATTATCTGTATGGAACGCTACCATGTGTAGTTGCCATAAACTACTGCTTTTTTAACAGGCATAATGGGCTCGTTTGTGAAGGTGTTGCAATCACATGATAGGCACAATGCCTAATATCCCACTTGAGACATAATCTTATGTACAAAGTGAATTACCTGCCTTTATTTATACTTCTGTGAGGGACCTGGTACTTAGAATGTGGCTGTCTTTTTTTTTTTTTAAAAGCCTGAGAATATATGATATTTACAGATTATAGCATGATTGTGAACATTTGCCTTTAGACATCTACTAATTGCACCATACAGAACAGTTTAGTACGTTATAACTTTCTTTTAAGTTCCTTACTTACTTTCAGAAGAAGCTGTAGCACCAGAGCTGCAGTTACAGATTACCAGTTTAGCCAATCAATGGCAGGAAACCACAGGAAACCCCCTGTTGCAAGTAATGGGAATGTTTTCTCTGCATGCGCATAGGGGGTCTCGTTAAAGCCGGATGTAACACTTGAACTTGGTAGAGCTGGCTGGCGGTGATGGTACCCATGCCCACACGTAAGTGAGAGATGCGTTCCTTTACAAGGAACTGCATTGAAAGCGCATAAAAGGAGCAGAAGAATAATTCAGTGCTTAGGAGCTTTAGACATCTGGATCCCCAATTTGAAATAAATACCAAAAAGGTCCTGGCAGTGGTCCAAAGTCTTCAAATAAGGGCAAACCAGACATTGTCATTAAGTTTATCCGGAGTCCTGGGGTGTACACTTTAGTTCCTTATCCATTTTCAAGACAACAATAGTAAATTGTGGGTATAACAGCTTATTTACTGATTTTATTATCTTCAAACTTATACAACCGTAATATTACACATAACCGAAAGCTGTTTAGCTTATAGCTTCTTCAGGTAGGTGCTGAAGTGTAACAGAATGGACCGCTCCTTAGCATTTAGCGCTGGTGTTATATAGATTAAATGCAATAATGATCTTAGCATTTAGCTTACATATTGAGTGGGAAAAAATGAAAAGAGAACAATGAATACTGATTGACACAACAGTTTTGATAAGGAGATCATTTGTGGCCATCGTATTTATTAATAATTCTGATCTTTGAAGTGCTAGAGAAAAGTGGAACATTTTTGAAGAAGTATATTTTTTCTCGATGGTTTCAGAGACTGCATCTTCAGAATCTCCTTCATCTCTTTTTGCCCATATAAGTATTTCTGTGAACCTCGTGTTTGTCTCCCGGTGCAACATATTAAACTGACAGCTTGCATCTTCAAAGCTAATCATCTTGCACTCATCCCTTGCTTCAGACGTGACTCAGATGTCAGGACAAAATAGGGCCTTATGTCTGGGTCACATCCTGACACATCTTATCCTTGCCTACAGGTCAGCTAAAATCACACCATCGGTTCATGGGAGGAGAAACTAAAACAGTGCATGGTCTTCATAACAAATTCTTTCCGTGCTGTGGCAGATTATAGGTCCATCTTAGGGGTCATCTCACAGATGTTTTTACGTTTTTTGGTAATAGGCAGTAGGTCAAAGTATCATCAGAAATATCATTGAAAATGTACTCTGTTACCACATGTTTCATGGTGAGGAGACAATAAATATATTACATTTATTAGAAAAAGACTATAACTGTACCAATGAGTAATTGCATGGAAATTAGTTGATGACCCCACAACTTTTTAAAACAGACCAGTTGTGTTTAAACTGACAATTTGTTTGTGCTTAGAGTGAATAACATGTCCGAAATATTGTTCCTTTTCAAATATCAAAGTAAAGGCTAACAAAACAATTTTTGTTCCAATAAATTTCCCTTGTCTGCAGAACTGGAGGCTGCCATTGTTTTGAGTCATGTGATGTTTTGGGGTGCATTTCCTGCTTAAACTGAGCTGATTCTTTATGGTAACGCTAATAAAGAAGTCTGTTCTTTCATAGACTTTTATTAGTATGCGTGTCCGGCTGAGGGAGCCATTCTGTTGTTTACAAATGGCTAATATGCAGCTATATGAAAACCATGGGGTTGGGAAAACAGGCACAATAAGTTTGAAAACTCAATAATCTGATACTAGATCCGCTCTAAGAATTATCCTTGAATCTTATCCAACCAGCAGCCATATATTGAAAACTAATATTTTCTCAGTTTGCAAAACATTAGATTCCAGAAGATGTTCAGTGAGCAAAAACCCAGCTATACAGATATATTTTAGTAATGATGCATATATATATATATATATATATATATATATAAAAAAATCTACAACAACTTTATTTGTGTGCAATCCCCACTGCAAATAAAAACTAAAAAAAAACAGTAAATATTTAGCATGCCTAAGGAAGCAGCACAATCTTACATTAAAAAAGTATAAAATCTATAATTAGGTACAAATATGCTTATTTTTAGCGCCCTGGCACTAAAGGTGTTAAGGTTTGAGTGTGTCCCATCATATCTGTAGTAGATACAGTCCCAGTCGCAAACGTTATGAACGTCTGATGGATTCCATTTTCAGAGGATAAATGTGCATACATGTCTTAACATTTTCTTCAAGTAGAAAAGGGAATATTCCGCAGAGACTCTACTTAACCAGACCGTCTGCTGTTAAATATACATTAAAAAGCATTTCACACTTTCATTTTTGCTGGTAAGTATGAGCGTTGCCTCGAGGTAGGACTTAAAAATTCTGCAGTCTAATGTCAGGCAAGCTAAATCCAGCATGTATTGACAGAAGTGTATTAGAAAAGTTATATGATATCTGCAACGCTTAATGGACAAATAGGGCATGTGTTACTTACTCCTGCTCCACGATAGCATGCAGGGAGGCTAATACATGGATTTATTTTAAAGTGCTGTTTAGACCTGATTATTCAAATAGAATGGCAAACAATTACTTTAATTAAAAAAACGCAAGATGCCTCACTTGCAGCACACTGCAGAACCAATTATGAAATTACATGTTACGTTAGAATTATTTTTCAGTATGATAACCTGATATTTCCGAAAGGCACTTTGGTAGCGCCCAGCTAGAAAATGCCAAAACTCAATTAATCCGTAATATTACTATAAGTACAGCAGAAATCAAGGACTCTAAAATGGATTCAGAAATGATACGTTCATTTACACTGAGATGGAATGGAATGGGGTATCGATTTCTCAGTCGCTGTTTGGTACGAACAGTAGGAAGCAGCAAGATGAAAGCAGCACAATTGCCACACATTAGAACAGCATAGCTTACGTTAAACCAGTGTTGGATCGGCTGGTAATTTATATATATATATATATATATATAATATATATATTAATATATAATATATATATATCCATACAGTACATTTTCAAGACACTGCAGTCTTAGTTCTTCGTTTTACTAACGGAAGTATTGCTTTATTCCAGTAGGGACAATTGTCTTCACATCTCCTTTCCACTAACCATGTACAAAGATTACACAGTGATTTGAAAGGTTTTATGAACTCAAAATGTCAGCCTTGGTTACTGCAGGTAAACATGGATTATATTACAGTTCTGTGTCTCACGTCACAACGGTACAAAATGGGCAAAGTAGATGAGCCAAGTGGCCCATGTCTGTTGTATAATTCCATGCTGTTTCTCGGTAGATTCTTATGTAGAAAGCAAAACCTTTTGTTGGGTCAACAAAAAGATGACATAAGAAGCGAGGTCTCTTCTGCAGATGAAATGTGTTGCTTGAGTGAGACTGACCCTTGGGATTTTCGTATTTCTTCCAAAATACCTCTGAATGTTTTAGATTACTTCGAGCTTGGAGGGACTGAGAGTCTTTGTGCGTTTAAGTGCTCCCTCTGAGAAAAGCCTTGTAGGGAGCTGCCTGTTTGCAAGCGTCTTCTTAGTTATTTGCAAATTGATTCATCTCTGTAAGTTTAAGAGGCTAACTATTGATCAGGGTGATGTCATTGAGGTTGGTGTCTCCTCATTTTACCTGCAGACAATATTTTTTTTCTAAATGTAAATGTTAACCATTTCAATGTATTTTCCAAGCAGTCATCAGATGTTAATCTGTGTATTTATTAAACTGTGCATTTCTTAATAAAAGATTTGAAAGAAATCATGCATTCTCTGCCAAAAAAATCACCAAGGAATAACCATTTGGAATCCCATGTCTCGCACATGTTAAAAAAAAAGGAATTATTTTAACCCATGGACACCCAACAGACTGCTTTGCAGTTGTCGAGGAGCTACAACTCCTATGATCCTCAAAGAAGTCCTATCTACAAAGAAAATTGTTTGTATGATATCTTTATTTCTGTCTATGTTTAGAATACCAAATTACACTGGTAGAGTTTTTCCAATACAGTTCTCTGGTATTTGAACAGTTAAAAATCAATAGTGAATAAGCATTGCTAGAAGGCATTATTTTTTCATGTAATTATTTTTTAAGAATGTAAGTTTTCCCCTTTTAGTACTACAAGGTATGGGTGCACAGTATGAGTTATCACAGCTCGCATTAATGAATGCTAAACAGTTCCACAGTTCATAGATTGCATAGCCTAAATTGCAGTGTTCTATGTAGTCAGGTTCACAAAACCCCAGAAGTCTACTGTTTGTTTTCCTTGACATTTGTTGATTCTATTTATTTTGCTAACTGTGACTGTAATTGCCATATTTGCATGGTAGAAAGCATTTCCCTTGTCAACATACATCTGTACAAAATGGTAACTCGTTCACTTGACTGATGCAATGGTAATTCTGATACCCATGCACAAAAAAACTAAGATTTCTGTGTTCTTATCTTTTGCTGTCTCTTTGACCTGATCTTTAGGATGCTGCTGGCAAAGTCCTGGACCGCTGGGCAATTATGTCCCGGGAAGAAGAAATTATCACACTTCAGCAGTTCCTGAGGTTTGGAGAAACCAAGTCCATTGTTGAGCTGATGGCTATTCAAGAGAAAGAAGGTCAAGCGGTAGCTGTTCCCTCCTCAAAGGCTGACTCAGACATAAGGACTTTTATTGAAAGCAACAACCGCACCAGGAGCCCAAGTGTCCTCTCACACTTGGAGAACAGCAACCCTTCCAGCATTCACCACTTTGAGAACATGCCCAACAGCCTTGCATTTCTGCTTCCATTCCAGTATATCAACCCAGTTGCTGCTCCTATGCTTGGATTACCTCCTAATGGCCTCATGTTAGAGCACCCGGGACTTAGGTTGCATGAGTCTAGCAACTCAAATCAAAATGAATGTGAAGAGACAAGCGAGTCTGAGGTCTCCCCAATGCCTTATAACAGAAGCGAGCAAACATCCAGTAGAAATGCCTTGAGTAGCATCACCAATGTAGAGCCAAAAACAGAACCAAGCAATGCCTCACCCTCGCAAACATCTGTATCTGTTAATGAACTAAGCAAATCTGATCATGCCAAAAGTTCATTCAAGATTCACAGGATGAGGAGGATGGGGACATCTTCTCGGAAAGGCAGGGTATTTTGTAATGCATGTGGCAAAACATTTTATGACAAAGGAACTCTAAAAATCCACTACAATGCAGTCCATCTTAAAATAAAACATAGGTGTACCATTGAAGGTTGCAACATGGTTTTCAGCTCACTTAGAAGTCGTAATCGTCACAGTGCCAATCCTAATCCAAGGCTTCACATGCCGATGTTAAGGAACAATAGAGACAAAGATTTAATTCGTGCTACTTCAGGAGCAGCTACACCTGTGATAGCAAGTACAAAATCAAACCTAACATTGACTAGTCCTGGTCGGCCCCCCATGGGGTTTTCAACCCCACCTCTGGACCCTATCCTGCAAAACACACTTTCAAGCCAATTAGTGTTTCCTGCTTTAAAGACTGTGCAGCCTGTTCCTCCTTTTTATAGAAGTTTATTAAATTCGGGAGATATGGTGAGCCCTCCAACCTCACTACCTACTAGTCCATTATTGCCAGCACCTCTAGGTGTAGATCAACCGCTTCAACCTCCACCTTCAGAGGTGCCAGCATCTATGACAGCCTTACCACAGGACCCTAATACAGACCTTGCTCCTAAAAAGAAACCAAGAAAGTCAAGCATGCCTGTGAAGATTGAAAAGGAAGTAATAGATACAGCCGATGAGTTTGACGAAGAAGATGAAAATATCGAGCAGGGCCATTCAACAAATGACATTGGGCAAGACAGCCACTCCCAAGATGAAATGAGCCCTGGATTGTCTGTGAATAGCTATTCCAAAATAAGCAGCAGCAGGTGCATTGTGAGAGCGGACACCAGGGCAAACAGTATAACCTCTGATGACCAAGAGCATGAGAGAGATTTTGAAAATGAGTCAGAATCCTCTGAGCCAAAGTTTTGTGATGAACCCATGGAAGATGACCGCCTCGACCTTCATAAGGATAGCGGTGTAAGGTCAATGACGGACAATGATAAGTCATATGAAAATCACATCGATTGTCATCAACAGGCTCTCATTAAGGTGAAGGAAGAGTTTACAGACCCAACATACGATATGTTTTACATGAGCCACTACGGACTATACAATGGGGGCAGTGCCAGCATGGCTGCGCTTCATGAAAGTTTAGCATCCTCCTTGAGCTACGGAAGCCCTCAAAAATTCTCACCAGATGGTGACCTATGCTCAAGTCCAGATCCTAAAATTTGCTATGTGTGTAAAAAGAGCTTCAAAAGTTCATACAGTGTAAAGCTGCACTACAGAAACGTCCATTTGAAAGAGATGCACGTCTGCACGGTAGCGGGTTGCAATGCTGCTTTCCCTTCACGACGGAGTAGAGACAGGTTAGTAAATATATTTCCAACGTTCAGATTGATTTATCACCTAAAATTTGGTACATACTTATCAACATGCATGCATCTCTCTCACAAAACAGAAAAAGGATCAACTCACTTCTTACACTTTAACTATGACACTTTAACTTTTTAACACATAAAGAATCCACAACTTGATAATTTTAGCACTATATCTTGTATTAAAATGTAGGATGCATTATATTCCTTCCAGAATAGTGAGAATTGGCCAAGCGTCACCTCACTAATTACTATAACAAATGGCACTATAAAGCCTCTAGAAAACAGTTGTATCTCAGTAGCCATATCAGGAAGTCCAAGCAGTTTGGGTTCAATGAGCCTTTCCCTTATGTTAAGTCACCAGAAAAGTACTTTATTGGGAGTAGGTAAAACTAAATCTATGGACTGATGTGCTAGTTTAGTTGAGTGACCTTGTCCATAGTAAAACACTTGCAATTAGTCAGGCACTTGCTTCTGTGATTTATTAGGTTTCATAAATTACCAGAAAAGAATAGCTTTGTCCAGTTAAGCTTTAATAAGCAGTATGACATCTCAGAAATAATCAGAAAAAGAGGTAGTGTTATACCTGAAAAACTGTGCATGGTCGTATATGTCAATTGATTAACTAGTTCTGACCTGGTGCTTTAGCATTTTACTTAATAGAAAAATGTACAGATTGAAAATGGGAAGTTAATGACATCCAGGTAGCTATTAATTGCCTTTGAAGAAAAGTGTATAGAGGCATGGATTTTTTTTCTTTATTTACATTGCTGTTTTAATTAAAAGGAGAAATTGCCCATTCCAGTTCTCGAATCATAATCAATAAACAGACCCTAAACTAAAACAAAACCAGCTCATATGGTAAAGTTACTTAGTATGTGCTGGATAACTTTTGTCTTGAAATTCAATATGCAGGAGACTTGAAAGTTAAGATGGGTGCAAGACCTGCCAACCGAACTAACAAAATAGATCTGCACACCAAATGGCAATGATGCCTAACACACACATACACTATCATTCAAAAGCTTGGGGTCACTTAGAAATGTCCTTGTTTTTGACAGAAATGCAATTTTTGTCCATTAAAATGACAATAAATGGATCAGAAATACAATGTAGACTAGATATAATTAGGAAACATTATTTTGGGTCCACATGAGAGCAATACAGAATATTTTACTATAATACTTATGCTCTCTGGATGATCCCTTGGAATTTTGTGAAGGACTTGATCAAGGCAGACATTCTCACATGGTTCAAGCTTATGTACCAAACTGTTAAGTATGTTTAGTCATATAAGAACACCTTTGAAAGTAAAGCAACATATTATTTATCTTTAAGGAGTCTTATAAATAATTATGAAGCTATTACCACTGCCAGTTGAGAAGCTGCCATGAGATTGTTAGCACAACAAATCCAGGATGAGACAGTAAACACCTTGATTGCTAAAGCACCCAAAGTTGCATTCGCCTTCAAAAGACCACCTGGGGTTTCTGTTTTCCTACACTTCTTCTTGCATCTGAACTCATCACCTTTGTTCTTCCAGACTACCTGACTCTCTGTATACAGAAGGTGTGTGGGAATAAATTAGCGTTCCATATCTCAGATAAGCCACTGCATACATTAACAGCCCAAGTGAAGTTGTGAAAAGCCTGTTACCTGACTCTTGTTAGCACCTGTTTTCCATTCTTGCCCTCTCCTATTTTGGAACAGGTTCAGCTAACTTTTCTGTGGCTCTTAACTATCATTGTTTGTGATGGGTTATATTAGACACTCACCTTCACAGAACCATAAAGACTTAAAGAAGGCATTTGCATTGTCCCAGAAATCAATTAGATTACATAGGCAGGTCTAGACTGGCCATTGGACAAAGTGGGGAAATGCCCTGTGGCCAATGCCTAATGGTGCCTCCCATGTACCTTTACTGCCACGTGTGGCAAATTCTGCCATTTAGTGTGTGTCAGCCCCCTCGCTCACGTGGCCGTACGCTTCAAAAGTGTAATTGTAGTGTCACAGCTGATCTTAACCTCCAGTCCTTTCGATGCTTTGCGTAAAAGTATATGTGCTATATGAACAATGTAATAAACAAATAGCTTTCTATTTGATATCTAATTCATTATTTTGCATTAAGGAATCCCAGCTAGGAAAGATTCAACCTTGATATTGATACTATACATAAATAACCACGCAACGATACGTAAGAAGGCATTGGCAGGCATAAAATGCGTATCACGGCAAAATTGATGGTACCACCACTGCTTATGTTTTTTTAAACACATTGTCCCGATTTATTAAAATGCGTGATATATAAAGTAAAATCTCCATTAAAGGGCCAATTAAGTTTAAAAAAAAACTGTGGCATCTGATAGCTAACATCCTTTTTATTAGAACCTAATAACCAATAGATGATGAAGAAACAGCTACCTATGTAAAATGTTATCTTTCTACTGTAGAGGAAGATGAAAAGCATTCTTTTTTACTAGCGTACATATTTTGTATGTATTTGGTTGGCTGAAGCATTTTTTTTTCCGTTTCGCTCGCACCCACATCCCTCCCTTTCTTATAAATTAAGATGGGCCGTGTTTTTTTAAATCTGCTTTCGTTACCCCAAACCTTCCCTAGAAGTAGAAAAAGACCAGATAAAAGTAGTGGAGTCCATTGAATAACAACACTTTTGTTCAGTTTCTTTTCATTTTTTTTTCTATGATATTATTTCATCCAGCAGTCTGTCTTTTTTACTGTCCGCACTTGACATTAGCACTCGAAGCTATATTAGCATCCATTTCACCAGTTCAGTAATGGTATTAAAAAAACACTTAACTTCAGCGGTGAACGGTTGTATGACAGGGCCATAAAAATCCACATTAAAATAAAATGTATGTATTTGTCCTGGCAAATAATTCTTCTTATTTTCTCCTTTTTTTTAGCTACTAAAATAAGATGAGTGATTAGACATAAAATGAATGAATAGAAAGTAGTGTTCGACATCCTAAATATGCTTCTACTCATACAAACATTGAAGTAGTCTCTTTCAGAAGATATTTCCATTTTGTAATTAACAGATATAGTTTTCTTGGCCATTAAATCCTGACGTAGAATATATGGGCTTTTTAAAACCAAAATATAACCTGTGTTTTTACATTCAGAAATCAATAACTTTACTTTCATCGTGCTAATATACAATACCTTTAGTAGTTAACACATTATATATATATATATACCAGTCCATCTGAAAATGGCCATATGTTATTTGCTTTTATACACTTAACATAGATACTCCTATTTAAATGCTATTAGTGCATTCTCATATGCAACTATAGAACACATATGTCCCACTTTAGGACCTAAATCCTGCTGCCCCTCTTTCTTCCCTTGATGTCTCAGTTTTCTAGGAGATCTCCGTGTTCTACGGCCCTAACATTACCATAATGTGTGTATGGACTACAGAAAAGATGCTTTTCATAATAAATAATACAGTAAAATACATTATTCTAATTTTTTTTAAAAAATATTGTTTAAATTTGCATGTCACCAAGTCACATAAAAAAATCTCACTTCCCGATCCACGCTGCTTAACGGCACTCCCTGTTTGGAGTAATGGTCTTCCGGCCACACTGGAGACCTTTATCAAAACCATGTGTAATTCAGTAAAAGAATGAATTCACATTACTAACCCTAATATATTAGATGGGATAGACTACTACTGAACCCTTATCGTTAAGCGTAAATGACGTATTTTTAATGTTTATTACCAATTTGACTTTCATGCTATGTAAGGGTGGAAGTAAGGGTTAACGGCACTAACTTCCACAGACACAGGGGAGGCTGATATGCACTTGTATTTTTTTTATTTTTTTTTTGTATCTTTGGCTCTGGCGGTGTGCAGCCTCCACACAAGAGATGCCCGTGCCTGGTTCTAAATTTTGATTAAGCACAACGTCATTAATCAAAAGAAAGACACTGAGCAGTTGGCAGGGTCCAGAGCTGCAATGTTTAAGACATAAAACATTACCAAGTAATTAGAGAGCATTCCTTTCGGAAGAACAGTGCCTTCAATAAAGAGGTAAATGATAGCATGTTTATTGTGGACGTAGGCAGTCAGTGCAATATGATAAACTGCAGGAGATGCACGTATCAGTAATCATACACATTATTAGTGTCATTAATCAAACCCCCCCCCAAAAAAAAATATGATAGCGCTATATATCCTTCCCCATTGTTGCCACCCCTCCTCCGCAACCTTTTGACCATCGTATGTCCTCAAGAAGACCACTGCGGTCCAGCATCCCCATGTGCTGCAATTTCCTTATTGAAATTTGTATTTTAATTATATTTAAAGACGTAAGAATCACCCCTACATGGTGAAGCACTAGTAATGTACTGTCCCTAAGAGCCCATGCCCATTAATCCAGTAAGAGGCCTTAATTGAAAAATGCCTTTGTGTTGGTCTGGTGGAAGTAGGCCCTTGTAGTGTGATGTATAAGTAGTGAGAAGGGAGCTAATAGTCCGCCGTGATATCCATTCCGTAGGCAAGGAGGTGAACACATGCTTTTTGTTGTTCTCCAGTGCATTGGTAAATAGTTCATAAATATTAAAAGCCGGTAATAACAAATATGATTAAAATTTAAAGCAATAAAAGCATTGAGGATTAACTTGCTGAATGCCGCAACGTTTCCGAGATGTCCTAACAGGCTGGAAGGATGTATGAAAAGCAAACAACGCTACTTTTGTATCATATAATTATCTTAAATAAGGTATAAGTCACTACTTCTGCTTATTACATGAATCCTAGTCTACTCTATGGCTTTTCTAAGAAGAAGTCATGTTCTGTAAATTCCCTTTTTTCCTTGACATTGGTATGACGATCATTACTGTCGGGGATGAGTAAGTAGTTAGTAGGCTAAGATAAGCCATATGTCTTTGTGAGATTGAGGTAGCATTCCCATTGCTATATGCACTGATTAAGTGGTTCATTTTACAATACCATCCACTATGTAATTGATATATTAAAATTACACAGCTAGATAAATGATTCTGGTACAAAATTTGAAAAGCAGCCTTATCACTATGGCCACCAGAATCACATTTGAAACATACTACCCTACAGTTTTCCTTCTGTCTCTCCCATAACTCTCAAATAAATGCGGGCAAAGGAAATGAAAAGGTCTACTTTATTTAAAAAACATACAAAAAAAAAAAAAACTATCTTTTTGGCAGAATATTCCCTCTCTTTATGGAGACATGTTTCCCATATTATGATGTCATGTAATCAGCATTTGCCCAGACTTTACAGTTTATTTTTAACATGCATCCCACAATATTTCCTGGAAATTAAAGAAACTTTTTTTTTTTTATGAAAGTGGAACAAGCTCAGTCTCAAGATAATTACCACTGAAACATGAACTAATGTTATAAGTTTAAAAATGAATACCCGAACCATGCAAAATAGGTTTTGTTACGAATCTTTAGCTAAGGTAGGCATTACTTTTTACTCTTTAAACTCAAGCAACAAAACACACAGACCTGATATTTATGTAAAGGTAGTCACATTGGTGGGGCAAAGGGATCCATTGTAGTAGTTTAACCAAAAAATGTTCGGCTCGGGATCTGAGTCATCGTTGAGGAGAAATGAATAGGGAAGTAATAGGGAAGGAAATGAAGTCAAATGGAAGGGTAGATCGAGAGATAAAGGAGAAAAGATAGCTATTCTATACCCCGATTGGCCTGATCAATATGCTGTGCTGTTCAGTGGGAGGCTGTATGTATACGTATAATATTTACTGTGTGGTACATTATGAGGCTACATAGTTCTACTGTATGCAGCGTGACAGCCTTCAATACAAGAGACTTAGTATTGACTGCGTTACATCATTAGGCAGTTTAGATTAAATGGAATGGTAGGCGGTCACGTGAGATCAAATTAAATAAAGGTAGTGCCAATTGCCAATTTGTCCATACTCTTACAGTCCTGATAGCTTCAGATGTGCTTGATCAGGGCATTATTGTTACAATCAATGAATTGTTCAAATATTACTTCTCTTTTTAAAACACACTAACATTCATATTAAGTTATTAATAACGAAGGTCCACCTAGTAACCAATGTTTTAAAGACGTAGACCCTATCTAGCTACAGTTAAACAAATTAAGTAAATAAATTGAAGCATTAGAAGGTTACGAACTTATTTTTAAGAGTGAGTTCATTGGTTTCTCTCTCCCCTGTACTTCCCCCATTAATATTCTCCTTGTGTGGAAATGATATCTTTGACAGATATGTTGGCAGTATGTTAATATCATCAGGAAGGTTTTGGTTCATGTGAAAGTGGAGGTTTGGGGGCTATCAACTGGGCTCTTTGTTTCATCCTTTCCCTAAAGCTCTATCTATACAAATGAAGCGCAGCTTACGAGCTGTTACTAGCAGTCCAAAATGAGGGCACAATTCTTTGATATAGTTAGTATACAAGACAGATGTTCAGATTGCCTTTCCTGGAATCAGTTTCACAGCAGAACTATACGCATTTTATGGCACAGAGACGCCTGACAAACACTTGTCATTCTATACCCCTTGGCTTGTATCTTTTAACCTGTACCCATAACGGGATTTTCGTTTTAATTTCCATCTTGTGGAGGCAGCATAATCACAAGCGTAGTCAGTAGAATTGTTTCTGTTCACAAGACTGAGCAGTTCTCGTAAGTTCCAAAAACCCTTCTGTACTGTACCCAGAACGTTCCTCCGATTACGGGAGGTTTGTCTGCTCTTACCAAAGACCTTCTGTGATCTTTGATTTTTAATTAAATACTTTACGATACATTCTACTATATTATTTTATATATTTATATATATATATATATTATTTTTATTATTATATATATAAGTTGAGCCCTGCAATGGGTAAAATTAAGCACCATGTCTGCATCCCAAATGCAAGATCATTAACTATTGCTGGCTTAGACTCATTACAAGAAGAACTGTTACATTATCTTTACCAACTAATCTCATTGAAATGATGGTTGACTGCAAGGTGGTCAGCGATGAAATCCTGCAGAAGTTAAGAAGATAAATGTTGGAAACCTTTTTGGATTAATATGTTCGTATGGTATCTTGTGGGGGAGATGTTGCTTGAAGATGATTAACAATCCTGGGACAGGCACATTAATACATTGCTTCCTCTGCAAAGTTAAATGGCTTCTCTGGAGAATCTCCCCATGTTGACTAGACAAGACTGGCAATTTTGTTTGCCTGCCACATTAGGGCGTCCCAGAGGAACACGAGGACTGGTGGGGAAAAAAAGGAGTAGCAGAGTAGGCAGCATAATTCACTGTGAATTGAACAAAGAAGTCTAATTCAGATAAATGGCCAAGCCCAATGCATCCTACCTGTTATTACAACAGACATGCAGTATCTGTGCAGTAAATTAGTCAAACCCCAAAAGGATATGGTGGGAACATCTCTTCAAGTGTATAATTTGAGTGTTGAGGGAGCTGTCTTCGTGACCAGCCTGAATGATTTGCTTCTTATTGAAGGGGATGTAAATAGGCTGGTCTCCTCATCTCTAATTCGCCCGTGTTATCAACCCCGTGCCTGGATAGTACACTTATTACTGTTCATTTATATTTTTCCTTTAGCGTAAAAGATTCTGAAAAGAAAAAGGTGCGTCTTTTTATTAAAAAATATGTATTTGTGTTTGTGTATATATATATATATATATATATATATATATATATATATACATACACATATACATACACACATGCACATATACATAATATGCTATTTACATCCACACAAGCATGTAGTTAGCTTCGATGCTTGCGTTATAAATATGGCATATGATCACAATGAAATAATGTGTTGATTTTTATGTAGTTTGCATTGTGGGTGGAGTCCATTAAGAATAAAATATGATATCAATTTGTTATGGGAATATAAAATAATTAGTAACAGACTTTACTAATTGCAGTGATGAGAAATCAATCACTCTTCAAAAGTAATGTTAAAACACTAGCGTCCGTAGTTTGGCTTTTTCTTTTGAATTAACATTATTTTTACTTATTCTGGTTATTTTATTGTCCTGGTGCTTATGCTGCTTCCATCCAAATATATATTTGAGACCTATTACACTCATAAGTGGAAATCATTCAAAATAGCCCAAGGCCATTTGCACATAAGAAACACATCCATGACTGTTTGACATTTTTCTAATTTGTTTTCAGAGAAAAATAAAATCTGGAATTGTACTTTATTTTAGCAGTCTCTCAGCGATATTACAAGTCTATTTTTGTAGAAATGTTGGCTGTTTGTACTCTACTAAGTATTTAAAGAAACTCAATTGTATACTGCATGTTTTAATGAATTTCACCCAAATTATTATATGTTTAATCTTCTGGGTAATGTATTGCATTAACAAATTTGAGAAAATATTTTGCATGTTTAAACCTGGGGCAGATTTCTTTTCCAATTCCGAGTCACATTGCAGATTGGTCGAGCTTTATAGCGTGGCCACAATTTTTGCACCACCGCTCAGACGTCCATTCTGCTGCGTGACTGTCTAGACCACACATGGCTTACTACTATCAAAGAGTGCTGAGTTTTAGTACCCTTAACCTATATTGTGCAATGAGTGTTACAGAAAAATCTTTTACAGTGAAATTAGGATAATTTTTCATGATTTATACCATCGCTTACAGGCCTAACGTTATGCGAGAACGTGGCCGTAGGAGAACCCAATCCCATGTTTAGGGAAACCATGAAAGAAGTCCATGTCTTCCCTGTAATGTCCCTTTGCCACTATTTATTTCTAACCAGAATAAACCGCAAACACACAGAATATTGAATCTTTTAATAGCAAGGTGTGTGAATGCATTTCTTTGATGTTTTCCGATTCAGCACTGGCCACATATATTCAAGTGTCTTTGTGGTATTTCAATGCATAAACCCTGCATTCGGTACAGTAAATTTGTTGAGAAATGGTGCCTAGGAGGACTGGGGGGTACTAGAATTTAGCAGCCTTTGATAAATCTGGGTTTCTGAATCTGCCCCATTACCAGTGATTTTGAAAAGCCAAGGATATGCCTCCAGAGTTACGGGTCTGGTTTGTTTCTGTTTGTTTTCAATGCAGAGCATCCGGATTGCACCCAGCGGATGAAGGAGCAATTGGGGCAGTGGGAAAATTAGAAATGTAACTGGGTAAATATAATTTTTCATAATAATTTTTCGGCTGTAAATATTTTTGCACGTATTTCTCCGTATACACTTGTCACTCTAGAGGTGTTTCCTTGAAGTTGGGGAAAGCAGCAGCTAGCCTCTCAAGCTCGTAAAATGTAAATAAGAAGTGCTACGCTAGCTTCCCTCTCTAATTCTTAAAATCTTAAGGGGCCATCAGAGCTCCTTCGTATAACAGAACAGAAAGCTGACTACACGTAAAAGAATCAACAGGACCTGAAGATATATATGAGGAGCTAAATTCATTTTTATAAGGAATGCAATCCAGCCTATTTGTGTCTGTGTTTACTAATGAGCTATTGTTCTACATAAAACAAATATAAAATATAATTGATTTTGTACCCGTGTACATCACTTGTTTAGTAGACTTATAGTGATAGGACAGACAGTTGGATTGCTGTATTAAGCTGTATGCGTGTGTGATATGCTTATAGTCTTTACTTAAACCAGTTGTATCAATTATGCATTGGAACTCTTATGCAAGAATACATGGATTCCACTTTCTATGGTGTTCCTCTCTAATGACTAGTCCATATTGAACCATATGACCCCATGAACCAATGCAACGTAATGCTGTATCTTCCTATCATGTTGTGCTTTCTTAAGAATTGATCATTTTCTGAAGTACTTTTTTTACCAGGTCTTTTAATTTAGAACCTATAGAAAGCCAATACATCTCTCAAAAAGGTTTTATATGTTTAGCTTCAGTCACTCAATGTAAAATATATTACATGTATTCTTGCATCTTCTGTGTAAGGCGAAACATTGGAAACTACATGCAACACCATGGCAACCATGGCTCATTCTGATGAGCTTGTATGAGTCTGTATATAACTGTATGCCAGTGGTTCCTAACCTAGTATTCAGTGCACAACAACATCTGGGTTTTGTGAATTTTTCTATTGGAATAGACTATTTTATTTTACTAGGAAACCTAGGCCATTTATATATTTGAAGTTAGTGCAGTACAAAAATCTGCGACAAAGCCAGAGCCGTAGCTAGCTCCATACACACTGCCCTTATACACGCCTAGACATACAAGTTGCCTTTACACACACCTGCCCATTAACACGCATATACACGTACACTGCCCTTACACACACACGACCTTACGCACTGCCTTTAGACACACCTTCCCATTAACACACATATTCTCATACATTGCCATTACACACACATGCACATAGATACACAGACCAGCTTACAAATACTTATTGTAAAGAAGGTCTGAGAGACAGAATGGAACTGTGTGGAGTCTGGCTACATGTGTATGATTGTCCTGCAAAGCTGGAAAGAAAATTACATGGGGAACCATGCTGCAGCTCTGAAGTGTTAACATAATATAAATGTGCTCAAAGTTCTGCTCTTACACACACACCTGCCCATACACACACACAAGCTCACAAACACACACATACACTGTACAGTATATATACACATACACTCCCGTTACACCCCTTTCTCCCCATCTCTTACTTTTCTCATCTTCCATCCTATGGAAGCGTGAGGTCTGTGATTTTAGACCTCTGCTTTGGTGCTCCCTAATCACTATGCGCCGGCTGTTGATGCAGAGCACGGGGATGATGTCATATCCCGGCGCTCAGCATCATTTGCCAGTGCGTAGTTTGTAGGAAGCATGGAAGCCGAGGTCTGAAATGAGAGACTCTGATCTCCCCAACCAGCCCTGCAGGCTGCAGCTGCTGATCGGGCGACTGTGCGCACCCTCGTAGCTGTGCCCAAGGTGAGTGCCTCTCTCGCCTCACCCTTCCTACAGCCCTGGACAAACCGTAGTAGAACAGTACGGTAAAAAATAGAAAGATACCCATTAACAGGTCTGTTGTCTTGCATAGGTTTGCACACTATACATCTGCCTTTAAATGGCCAGTATGGAGATGCTCATATTTTTATGGAGGTAAAATCAAAAGGAGGCAGGACAGAACAAATAAACAACTTCTGGGACTGATATTTTTCTGACATGTAACCGTAAATTTTGCAAACCAATCAAAGTTCAAGTTGGACTGGGAGAGCAAGATGTCAGGAGAGTTCAGTACGTAGTGCCAGTTCAAATGACATTTGACTTCTCAACATTGTATAGTCACACATAGTGTTGAAAAATGTAGCACATATGATGCTCAATTAGAATGCTGTAGAAGAACTAAATATGTAAAACAACAGGAAAACTGAACTATAGTAACTAAACTATAGGAATTTGGAGCAAG
This sequence comes from Spea multiplicata, assembly GCA_009364415.1. Taxonomy (NCBI): domain Eukaryota; kingdom Metazoa; phylum Chordata; class Amphibia; order Anura; family Pelobatidae; genus Spea; species Spea multiplicata. The sequence continues at coordinate 31,183,674 of VKOC01000001.1, forward strand.
GATATACAGTGTCCGTACGGACACCATTATATGTGACAAGGCTTTGGAGAGTAATTGATACATATGGGAATTTAGTTGTGTTTGTCATAAAACATGAAGTAGCATACCCCTGACATGGAGCTTCAGAATTTTTAGCTAGTTCCTACTGAATTTATCTAGAACTCAGGTTCCTCTTTATAGAACATCTTCTTTAGACATGCATATGCAGCACTTCCAACTTGTGGGTACGGTGCATTTGTAACATTGCTAATTTACAACACTGATGATGGAAACCAAACATTTGTACGCTTATCCAATAGTGCAACATAGAGAAGATGCAAAAACAACTAAAAGAAAAAAAATAGAAACAATGTTTACGTTTATTTATTCATTTTAGAAAAACATACAAAAATAGTAGTCTTTTTTTAAATTCTATTTTGAAAGAGGGTTAATTAAGTAAGTAGATTTTGCTTAATTTATATTTTCTACACGTTCTTAAGAATGATAGGGTAATTGGAGGAAATAAGTGTAGAAACTGGTTCCAGTGTGCTACTTTAATTTGTATTAAGAGATAGCTATCGGTTATCTGCCAATAAGGTGACTGATAAGGGAAGTGTTCCATTAATCAGAAGTTTGCACTTCATTAGGTTAAAGCAGAACAATGGGAGAGCTGCGCTCATAAGGCCTGTTAGCATCAGAAGGCTGGTGTGCAGAATAGATGCTCCGTGTGGTAATGGCATGTTCCCGTGAAGTCATTACATACTGCGGTTGTTTGATGTGTTTCTAAATTCAGTGGACATAATTCTTAGGAAAACTTACAGTTTGTTGGCGGTAATAGCTCTCTAACATAAAATGAAGCTTGGTAATTAGCTCTACTAGAACCATGCCTTCCATATTTCCACTGAATATAAATCTGTTTACTTTTTACTTAATAAACCCTTTTACGTTTTTTTTAATCTATATTTGTAGATAGGTAAATCTGCTGATCTACTTTTATTAAGACTCGTTAAAGGTTAGGGCATTGTGCAAACTGCTTACTGGACCAAAAACCTCAAAGAAGGGAATTCACAATTTTACCGTAATTTCTAAATTCATTGTTAGGTATCAGTGCATAGAATATTATCCCTACATATAACACCCTTTGGACAATCACTTGTCTTCATTTATATCCGTGGCAGAGACTGAATTTTGGATTAACGATCAGAGATATTAAAAAGACAACCTCTCGTAATCACATTTATGGCTGTTTTGTAACTCTAGTTAAAGTGTAGGCTCCTTTGATCACAGTTCACCATGCCTGCTGTCGGCACATAAATGCTCCATCGTATCAGTTTTCTGATCTTAAATAATGTGCCTGGTTGCAGATTATTGTTGACAGCTTCACACAATAATAACAGTAAATATGTCTAAGAACTAAATTAATGTCTCTTTTCCTGGTGGCTTAATAGAAATCTTGTCCATGTAGGCAAAAGGAAATAAATTAAATAATTTGTCGCATGCAACTTGTTTTTTATGGCCCATTATTTTTTTGCATATGTTGTATTGTGTTAGGTTATTAAATAGAAGTGCAGTAGATTAAGGAGTGACGAGAGAGCCAGGGATCAATTCTTTTTCAACTAAGGTGGCATAATGGAAATCGACTTCTATGAATGAACTCTTGTATCGAAGTTATGAGGAGCAGAGCTAATGTACTGCCGTGAGTTCATCTTTATTATTGCGTTACACCTGAATCAATTGGCAAAGATGTCCCCCCCACCTCTTCTTCCCTTTAAGCAAGAGCAAGATGGGACTTAATTGAATAAAAGTCAATGTAATTATATTAGCAGAAGTAAGCACTACTGCTGACAGAGGGAAAGCGACACTGCTGTACAGATCTCGTCTGTGCACTTCTGCATGCTTTGTGAGCTGACAGAAGACGGCTACACCATCTAATTAGATTGTAGGGTTTTTTTTAACTGCTGTGGGTGAGAACGGGATAAAAGAAAACATCCCCTTCCCAATGTGGCAATCACGGGCTTCTCTCTTTTCACAAGCCATCTTCGGGAAGCACTTGTGTCCAACTGGGGAGTCTTTTGTACAATTGTTGATTTCTGCCATATTCTGTTCTATGATTCTTAGAGTTCCTTTACTCACTGCAGAGCATGGCACGCAAAACTTAAATACCGTAAACTTTATCAATCCAACATTTTATAAAACTGCTTTATTTAAGTACAAGTCTGTCCCCTTTGACACTTCTGCTTCATCCCTCCAGTACAATTCTTTCTGATGTAGTGCTAGGGTTGGTGTATTTTACTTTCTGTTTCTTATGTCATATCAGCAGGTCAGCTTACCCCCCATGATCGTAGTTGTTTTCGGTATATTGTTTCAACACTTGAGAGCACATTATATGCATACATACACACATATGGTGTCATTTTTTTATGCAAGCATGTGTTTAAAATGAAACTTTTTAGATTTTTTGCTTGTGTTCTATTTGAAGTGAATTGCATGTGCATATTGCATGAGTAGTGTTGCATGCCATTAGATGCTTGTTCTAAAGGAATGCTCGTATATGTAAGTATAACTGTTTGTATACCTAACATGCCAAATAATGTTTGTTTAATCATCAGACAGTAAAGGATTTTATAACAAGCAACTTGGAAAAATTTTCCTAAACCTATTTTGTATAGTAAATAGAATCCACAGGACAATGCTCATTTCTGCTAGAGAAAAATGTCAATAATTGTATGTTAGTAACTTAATTTTTTTAGATGTGTGGCACATGTTCCCACAACGGGCCTAGTAGTCACTGTGTAATTTTGCAGTCTTAACCAGCTATGGTGGTCAAATATTGTTAGAGATTATTTCTTGCACTCCCCTTCTTTGAAACAAATCCTGAAATACGCCCTGATTAATTGTCCATATACTAAACCAGGCACAGTTCAGATACACACAGAGCTGGTAGATGAGCCGTGATGATAACACGTTTGAATCTTGTTTTTAGCAGTACAAATTAATTTTAGGCTCTGATGATATAGTTGTAGTCCATCTCCAAAAGATTTCAGAGCATTTTTGGTGTACAATTGTAATGTATCTTAATTTTATATATTTTGTTTTTTTGTTTCTGTTTTTAGACATAGTGCCAATATTAACCTCCACCGCAAACTGCTGACCAAAGAACTGGACGAGATGGGGCTGGACTCCTCTCAGCCCAACCTCCGCGATGAGTTCTTGGCAAAGATCTATGGAGGTCAACATCCCATGGATCTTGATATTAGAGAAGATACCACCTCACCAGTTGGTACAGAGGATTCCCACATGAACGGCTATGGACGGAGCCTAGCAGAAGACTACATGGTCCTAGATTTGAGTACAACTTCAAGCGTGCAGTCCAGCAGCAGCATCCATTCTTCCAGGGAGTCTGATATGGGCAGTGATGAGGGCATCCTATTGGATGACATTGATGGGGCTAGCGACAGTGAGGAGTCCTCTCTTAAAACTGATGCTCCTGCTGCTGGTATGGGACAAGGGACTGATGTAATGGAATCTTCCGTATACAATAATTTTGCAATGAGCAATGGTGGTATAATGTGCAACATTTGCCACAAAATGTACAGCAACAAAGGGACCTTGCGGGTCCACTACAAGACAGTTCACTTGCGAGAGATGCATAAGTGTAAAGTTCTTGGGTGCAACATGATGTTCTCCTCTGTACGCAGCCGAAATCGGCACAGTCAAAACCCTAACCTACATAAAAACATTCCTTTTACTTCTGTGGAATAGCTTCCAGATGGACTCTGCAAATTTCCATTTATCACAGATGATACACCTGAACTGCTCCATATTTATATATATATACATACATATATTAAAATGTATGTGTATGATATATATATCTATATAAATAAATATATATATAAATCTAGATATATATATTCTTTTTTTAACAAAAAGAAAAAAATACAAACACTAGGTGCTTTTTTTATTTTCACTTAGGGTGAACAGCCCTTAAAACGAATAACGAAAGAAAAAAAAAATGAAAAACACAAAAGAAACTTCAACAAACTTTCATTGGTGTATCCCATTTTTATATGGAATGAATCCTTGGTTAATTCCAAAGATATTGTCTTAATATCCCAGTGACTGTTGCCTGCAAAAGAAAGAAACATAATGAAAACAAAACAAATAATAAAAAAATGAAATAAAAAAGCAAACAACAACACACCTTTCTTCTACTTGTATTTTGGGGGAAGAAGTTAAGCATGGCAGATTCACTTGTAAATATTGAGCCCCCAACGTGGACTGTAAATATCAGTTGGTATCAGTGATTGTGGACTATTTTTTGCTTGTTTCAGTTACATGCAGCGGCGTTCAGGAAGTTTGGTTGCTAGCTAGCTCTTTTCATTCATTTTAGCTTTAATGTACATTTTGCAGCACAGACCCTGAAACATGACTATGTTTTTACTACCCGCTAGATTTAGAGATACCCTGGTGTTGCATGCTTACAGTGCTAACAATGGACTTACTTTTTTTTTCCCTTTTTTTTGAACTATTTACATAAAAGCAGTCATGCACTTTCCCCCATCTCCTGAACACTAAGGATATGTAATGATATCCTTCATTTTTAACCCTTCTGTGCTGAATAAAGTATGCTTCCAGGCATTGCTGAAACCTGTTTAGGTACTGGAATGAGTAATTAATGCCATATCCTTAAATTGTTTTGGCAAGAGAAAAAGCTGGTCAGCGCAAGAGCATGATTGCCAAAATAAAAGTATTAAAGAGATGCTGAAAAGAACTGCCGACTTTGCACATGTCACTAGATTTCATTCAAAATTCTGTAAAGCTGCAAGCCATATTCTATGGGTGTACAAAAGATAAAGCTAAAATCAAACACTACAGAAAAACAATACAGATCTTTTTTTTCCTGGACTCCAATCAGTTGTCATGGGAAATCACAAACTGCATTCAGTGTATTTATTACACTTATTTTCACATGCCACAGAAATGCATGCATGTGTGATGCTCATTTGATCCTCTATCTATGGCTCAGAATATTCTTCATTTTAATTTATGTTGCAGGAAGTACAGTGTTAAATGATACCAACACTGGTATTAATCTTAATTTACAGACCCTTCTAAAGGACACTTACAGGCTGCAGAAATCTTTTTAAGGTGCTCTTTCAGTTTTTCATGTACTTAAATGTTCTCTGCCACATCCGCCAGTGTGAGAGAGTTTAAAATTCAACCTACATGTGCACATTAAATATGGTTAAGAGATCTTGTGTTCTGACCTGTAATTATTCATAGACTATTCCGAACATTCCAAGGGGAACACCAAGGACATCTTAACTAGTGTACATGTGCCAAAGAGGATTTCTTAACCACAAAAAATGAAGTTTAGATGAGGTTGTTGCCTCTTTAAGTTTTCCAGAAGTTCTGAGCTATTCCCTTCGGAGTTAATGCATATGTGGCAAGCCATCTTGGCAGTGAAGAATTTTAATATTACATCCCAAATTTACAAGCCCTGACCTTATTGTATTAACTGGATCCAGGTGGCTCCCCTAACTTCCCCTGATAGAAAGCCCAGCCAATGTTGGTCCCTTGATGTTTATATTACCAGAAACAGGCTAAAGCAGTCATGGGTTTGCTTCATTTGTATTTGGACTGGGAATGGAGGCACACAGATTAAGGACCGGTTTGTTAGATTAGAGTTTAGATTGTCAGCAGTTCCTTGTGACCTCATTGCACATCACTGGTCAGCCCACAGGTCAAGAGTAAGAGCACTTACAAAGATTGAGACGCATGTGCTTGACCTCACATGGAAAACATTCCTGTTGCAGTGGAAACATAAGAAGGAAATAAGAGCTAAAAATGTTTCTTGTTGTCCAGAGGGATCTTACAGAGAGCAACACTTAGAAAATTAGTCAAAAGCGCAAGGCACTTTTTTTTTGTTGAAACCTTTATGTGTTTTCATTGTTTACGCATTTCGCCTGATCTGGTAAGCCACACAGGCAGCTTACGTTACCGCAAACTGTCCCGGCAGAAGGATATTTACATAAGTTAAGTGTTCTGCCAAAATTGGAGAAGGATATCTGCGGCGCAGCCTGATTCTCTACTCTCCAATTAATACCTCTATCAAATGTACAAACTCTCAGAGATACGTATCGGAATATCTTCCTGTATCTAGAATACCGAATCTCAAAATACCATGTTTGTTAAATGACTTAATCCATTTGTATTCATACCTATGCCTGATTTTGGTTTATTTTTGTTATGTATGCAGCAAATGTCTCATGTTTGCCAAAGGAATTTATCATATGTGTCCTTTCTCTTGTTCCTCTTATTGTCCTATTGTACGATGCTTGATATTGATTCAAAATATATGCATTGCTAGCTGACAAGACAGTATTTACATTTACACTGATGGCAGAAATTTTAACTTTGTTAGCAAAAGAACTGTTAAAAAAAACAAACAAACAAAACATTGCCCAAAAGGGAAAGACTGATTATATTTCTTCTTGGGTCCACAGTGATTAAATACGGAAAATACTTGTGAAACCAGTAATATACTTTTTTTTTTTAATTTAAAGTTACACATGTCAAACACTAATGTTTACTGAGAAAAGCTGAGGAATTTTTTGATGACCATTTTTTTTGGGAAAATGTCACTGAGTTTTACGTACTACTCTCGGTTTAAATTGATAAGTATTCAGCGTAGTTTTTTATACCGTTCATGTATACTGTACGTGTTTGTTAAATTGCAACCAGGTTAAGTAAAGTGTATCCTTCTTATTGAGCTTGTATGTGTGTCAGTGATAACGTTCCCTTACACTGCCCGTGCTCCAACCTACGAGAGGCGATAGAGAATTAATTTCTTTTCAAGAGACTACAAGCTGTTTTCTCCAAGGCACACTTTTCACTGTATGATACAAACGTTTTAATAATAAAAGAAAACAAATGGTGACTCAAAATACATCAGTGTTTCACTTGCGGATACAGGTTCCTGTTATTGCTATATATATATATATGTTAGCCATATATATATATATATATATGTTAGCCATTAAAACCTGGCTTTAAGAGAATGCACTTAAAGGGTGTATTTTCAAATGCACGCTTACAAATCCGATGCTATTTCGAAGATTAAATAAAGAAAAATGATGAAGATAAAGGGCATTTCTGGCATAGACTTAAAATTTGTAGTATAGTTTATAAGCACTGTTTGTAATACATAAAATATGTCTCTTATTTTGTAACACTACTATTTTTAAAGTGATGTAGCAATCATTGATTTCTTGGAAAAGAATGACTAATATAACAATTATATATATATATATATATATATATATATATATATATATAATAAAAGCAAAGGTTCACACCTCCAAAAGGTTGATGATAGGTCATCTATTAAGACAATAATGTCTTGTTTTGGAGTATTTCATCATTACTATATCAGGATCAGTGGGGTATACCTGCTGGTGGTTCTTAACAACTTCCCTGTTGACCTTGAAGAATGCAGCTTCATTTGATCCCTGGATTCTTTTCCACACTGCCAGTGCCCTTGTGATTATTCCTAGCAGTTCTCAATTATTTTACAGTAATTGTTACCACAGGTTCTCATGGGAAGCATTTCCTGAGAATCCAACATTTTTTCAATGAATAAGCATGTTCTCACCTTACCACTTACCAAAGTACATTGGGTCTACAGTGTCACAAGGCGTAATGTTTATTAGTCAAATAATACATGTTCTGACACCTCATGCATCACTCTGAAATCATGTCTTGACACCTTGAGCATTGCATGGACTTCTGGAATATAGGTAGATTTAAATGCAAGCAGACACTTTTTTGAGTTCAGGTCTGCATAAATACACGTCTATACGTTACAAGTTATATGAAATGCACAGGACATTATATGTGCATCTTCTCATTGTTTAAATTGTGTACATTTTCACATCATCAGCAAAGCATAGTAAGATGGAGATGTGGGATCTAGGGAAGACTTCTTTAAATGGAAGAGTAGATAGTATGTTTAACAGTGGAAAAGGTAGGTAGGTGTAAGGGCAATGGACAGGTGGTGAGACATAAGGACATGTCTCCAACTTTAAATTACTATAGACATGCTTTTCATGCCTGATGAAAAATAGAAATTGAATGCTACATAATATTTTATAGAAATATCTAAATATGTTAATATGCTATATTTATACACAAACATATGTGTATACAGTACCCTTCACAAATATATATATATATATATATATATATATATATATATATACAATATAAACATACATCCTCCTCTAGGTTGATTCATAACATTTCCAGTTGACTGAAACTGCTTAATTATTGCCCAGATGGTGGAAATGTGCTACCTTATATTTATGTCCCTGTGCAATAAGAAGTCACAGTTGAATAATTTCCCGTTCCTGGTCACCCAGGTGTACTACTTTTTTAAAAAAAAAATCACTTGGAATATACTTCACCTAGCTGGGGCAGGACAATCCTACCTTACCGGCCTAACCTCTTTGTAATATATTGAAGGAGAATGCCAGGGTATGAGAATGCTTTAATACATAGCATTGTGGTTGTGTCAGCGTTACAATTAGCATCTTGTGCTGCATAAGCATGAAAAATGCTGATTTTACAGCTTTAACCATGATCCCCACTGTCCCACACAATACAGGACACTTGGAAAGTATGCAAAATCTGAGTAGCTGCCATTTTCAGATTCACCTGCATGGTTTGGGAATATTTATATCTTCACTGATAACAACATTAACTATATAGTTAGATAAATGGTTGTATTTCCATTATATATTTTAACAATGGGATCTAAAAAAAAAAGTAAAGCTCAGTTCCTATAAAACAGATGATTACAGCTTTTAGTATAGTTCAAGTGTGTATAAAGTTTTACATTTACAGAATAAAAGCCAGTAAAGTTGGCTGAACATTTGTTCAGCATGTCTGCCTCATTGAAAAACTAATTTGGAGAATTTATTAAAAGAGTTATACTTAGTATGAAGGGCATGATTGTAAAATTGTAACCCAGATTGTAAAATATTTTGTGTCAATAGTAAGTCAATTGATTCCCATGAGCAGCTAAGGGTAAAGGACAGCTGTGTTGTTTGATTATCCTGTTTTATTAAGGAAAAATTAAAAGGCAGTGGTTGCTAGGGACGATAAAGTAGTATATGGTCCTACATATTTAAAGGCCTACTATCTTGAATTAGTTTTGGTAACCTATACCATGTTGTAGACTCTAATGTGTACACTCACTAGTTAATGCAGAATTTATAATTAAAATATATCTATTAATAATGTATGCTTAAAAGGAATCTCTCATGTCACGGTGCCAAATTGTTTTCTTTTCAAAACATTTATATGGCAAATGTATCATTTATTTATGCTTAGATAAACTGGAATATGAAACAAACATCAACACTTTGTAGTTCAAAAAGTCGCATAATGCTTATGGAATCTTCAAGCAACTACGGGAACCTGGTGTGTAATTCAAGTTAGGGAAAAGAAAAAATGTCGGTGCGCTAAGCTAGTCTCAGGCTCAAATAATACAAATAATACAAACAGTATGAGCAGACGTGGCGGGTGAGCTTAATTATGCTTTGGCCAATTCATATAACCAAAACCTCTCATTTTTATGTTTATATATTTGCTGCCAACTTTATTAGGGTGAGAAGCGCAGACAGTATTTTGTTCTTTGTGTAATTCAAGTTATCCAGAGTCTAATATATTTAATTAGCATATATGGCCATCATTGAAATGAAAAAAAAAATTTGCTTGCCCCTTTCTTTCTCCCTCCCCAATATTTCTCTTTAACTTCTCTCCCTCTTCTCCATGCCCCCCTTGCTCTGTCTCCCTCCTCTCCTTTCACTCTATCCCTCTCTTTTCTCCTCTTCCCTCCCTATTTCCACTCTTTCTCCCGCCCTTCCTTGTCTCTCCCTCCCCTTCTTTTGGCTCCCACCCGCCTCCTCTTACATGACTTAATTTCTATTTTCAGAGGTCACCTCAGGCTTCCATACTGGGATTGAGTACCTGTGCCTACTTGATTATAAGGGCTGCCATTGGATCCTCATCCTGGGGCCCTGTGTGCTGTGGCTGAGGAGAGGCACACTGCGTACTATGCAGGGGAGGAAGATGTGGGGAAAACCAGAGGTCTGGCCTATAGATCGTGCCTGTATTGGCTGTTCAGCCATTAGTGGGTCTTTGTTGCCTAGAGGATATGTTGACAGCGTGACAGACAATTTATTTTGACATTTTAAGGTATGTGAGTATAGCAAAACAACATTATGAATGATTAATTTATTGAAGAAAAAGGGAACATGGGCAAGCACAAATTGAAATTGTGTTCTACAGCACTTCTTTTGTTGTTTGTGTCTTGTACTGTCATGTAGGTTGTGCATCAGTTGCCTTTTCAGTAGGTAAAATGGAAAACAAAAATGGAAACGTGTGTGTGTGTGTGTGTGTGAGGGGCATTTTGTTGGTAGAAATTTTAACTAACAGGTTGAAGAGCATCATATCAATGTAGAAAAAGTGTGATCCCCACCAACTCGTATATAAAAGTGCAAAATATAATAATACTACTTCTCGTGGTCTGCTGCTTCCCGAATTTTACTCTTCCTCAGAGTGCAATATGTGTAAATGTGGGCAAAATGGGAGCGCAATAACATAAAGGAAAAATCTAAATAGTGGGATATTGTCAGATGTGTGACTACATGTGTAAAATGTGTAAGTTCCACTCACACTGTGAATAATTATATCAGGCCCATCTGCTGATTCTTTAAAAGGTTATTTTATTCTTCACAAAAATGGTGAAACAGACTGCTATGGTGAAAGTGCCTCTGCAATAGGAGACACAATAAAGAAATGCACTTACAATTTGGGTTAAGCGCACAGGCAATAACCCTGTAGAACAGTTCCAAATTGTCTTTTGGTCCCCACAGAGTCCACTGCTGGTCAGGTATAAAGATAAGTATAAAAAAAGATTAAAACGTTTGAATAAACTTATTCTCTACGCGTTTCGCCGATTGGCTTCCTCAGGAGAAAAGTCTGTGTATGTCCATGGAGTGTTGCCAGCTTTTTATTCTTTATTTCTGGGGTTCTGATCTCATCGTGCACTGTGTCATCTAGCTTTATTCGTTTTTCATGTGTACAAGACACGGGCTTGAAATTTGCAGGAGACAGGGAGATACTTATTGGATCTGCGTCATATAGTCCCGCCTTCACTTGTCATTCTCTTAATGTACCCTGGTTGGACAGCACACCATCACGGAACATCCATGGGCAGAAGGAGCAGAAGAATGAATATTGGTTATGAATATGTATATATGCATATGTAAAGAGCATCATATACATACCTGCAAACTTGTGGGCTTCGGCTACCTGGAGCCTACCCTTGCGGGACGTGGCCAGGACTGGCCACTGATGTCAGTGAGCGGTCCCGCTGATTGTCACGGGCCTTCCTGTTGACATTGGGGGCATTCCTGCTGTGGTCAGTGCGCGTTCCCACCAACATTAGTGGGCGCTCCCGCTAACATCACGGGAAACATGCCCATTTACATGGGAAAGCGACCTGGAGAAGCTGTAGAGTTCCCAGGCATGATCATATATCAACCCAAGACTCTGGCTAGTAAGAACATCCATCAGGTAATATGAGACAACTCTACCTCCCATGTTTTCCATCCTACTGTAATTTAGGTAACCAACCTTGGAGGATACAATTCAGTGAAATATCTAAAAGATGTAATAATAAGGAGCTCATCCCAGAAATACCAGACCACGTAATCAGAAAATAATTAAGAAGATGGTGATGTGGAGTGCATTCTGCAAGTGAGAAGTGTAAATTAAGCCATAACCAATTGTCTGCCAGTTTAAAATATGTTTAAATTTATTTATCTTCCATTCCAAATCAAGACTGCGCCTCCAAAAAAAAGAAGAGAACTAGTGGTAGGTGTATCCTTGCAACAGATGGGCAATTACTCTGTGAATAAATATAAAAATAGCAGGGGATGAGCTGTAAGGGCTTCAGTTCAATTTAATTTCACATCTTTCTGATAAGTTCATGTCACTTTATTACCTCCCTGTAATGTAAAAGCTGCCAGCAGGACTGTCACGCTAACAGCCGACAACACCCGCTTCCATATCCCCAGCTCTCTCAGCCTGATTACTGCTTAGGCCCTGATGGGATATGAACTAATAGTGTGCTTTCAGATTCTCTGCTTCAGCATCAAACATAACATGATATTTGATTGCCTGTTTATCACTAGTATAAGAGTTGACATGTACATACGCGTTAGCTGCAGAGAGACTTATAATATGCATTATGTGCGCAGGGGGTGAAACAGGAGTGTGCTGCTTGATGCTGATATATGTCTCCATATGTAACTAGTGGCTATGCATCGTTAAAACCATGTGCACTTTCAGGTCCTCCATCCCTACTGTAACTAACATTAGTGATGCTGGAGTAGCGAAACGTGGTTCCCAAATGCAGGGTTAATATCCACCTGGATGGTTAACCCCACCAGTAGCACTGTCAAGACTGTGAATTCGTAGTCAGGTCAAGATAACTGGAGGTCAGGGACAGCCAAAAGGTCACAGAGTCGGAAAAAGAAGCCAGGAGTTGGTACACAAAAACTTGAAAGGGTAAATAGGAATGCGAAGTAGTAGGAGGATAACTAGGCAACAACTAAAGAAGTCCTTAGAGAGCTGGTTGTCTCTTTATTTTGTATTATGGCGCCAGTTAGTGATGTACACAGGACACACTTCCACGGCAGGTCAGTGAACAAGAGGGGCTACAGAGGCGTCTTGATCCAACATCAGATAGACAGTGAGTATGACACCTTGTGAGGTCAGGCACTGATGTTGGACAAGAAGGCCTGCCATGCATTCTCAGTTCCAATTCATCCCAAAGGTGTTAGATGGGGTTGAGGTCAGGGCTCTGTGCTGCCAGTCAAGTTCTTCCCGCCAAACTCATCCAACCATGTCTTTATGGACCTTGCCTTGTGCACTGGGGCACAGTCATACGCATAAAAAAGGGCCTTCCCCAAACTGTTTCCACAATATTGTAAGCATAGCATTGTCCAGAATTTCCTGATATGTCCCCTTCATATCCTTTTACACTTGGGGGCATTTGTTATTTTTCTAAATGTCAATCCTGCCACACAAGAAGCACCGATAGCTAGAAAATGTTTAACGTACTCAAATGTTCCATATATTTCCTGGTGTTTTAATATGTATTTCTGCTCTTAGAAATACACCCCTATTAAAATATAATGATGATCACTTTAGTTAGTCTTGACATATGATAAAAATTGAACATTTCTAAAGAGCTGAGTACATTTCTCATCTTCATACTGTAATACAGTCTAACCAGCTGCAAAATATGTATCTCAAGACATATCTTTATTAATTCTTGCAAATAAGCTTAAGCCATCCATAACAGTAACCATTTTTATAAATGACTGCAAGATGTCACATTACAGCTGCAGGCACCTTACAACGAAAGTTAATTTAGTTATAATTACAAGCGCTACTCATTTACGAGTGACTGTCACTGACAGATGGTTGGTTTCTAATAACTATCAATTAGTGACCTGTACTTGGACTTTTTATACAAATTAATCTTGGGTTATATGTCACTCACTTGAATATCCGTTACTGTCATCTAGTGGAAGTTTGTGCGGATGAAAAAAGAAATAAATAAAAGTAGCAGATGATTAGATAACTGGATTAGATTAAGTAAATTATACATTTATTTATGTACAGTAATTATTAAACGTCAGTTGTATTTTTCTGTTCCATTTTAGGTGAAGTCATGCAATATTGACAACAAAAACCAGCAAAAGAATTTTAGGTTTAAACAAAGAAACACATCATTAAAATAGAAAATACATGGAAACTCTAGACTAGAGAAAGGCAACATCAGACTTTACTGAGGCCATATAAGTCAATATTTCAATCAATCTATAGCTTAGGACAAAAGCTTGCACTCCCTTGCACTTCTTTTTCTGATTGATAGGGAACAAGCCAGAGTGCAATGACAAAAAGAGGGAAGTAAAAGAAAACCCAGATTTCTGCTCCACTCAACAATAAAGAACAGCAGGTAATTGTGCACAGTATATCTCCATTTGTTATGGTATTTATATTTGGTGGATGGGGAGGTGCTGCTCTTCTTTATGTCTATTATAGCACCTCCTATTAATAAATCAGTACCTGAGAAAAGCCAAATAATTGTAATATTAGTACTGCTATGTGTTCTGTGGATATCAAATAATGTAGGCAAATCAAGGTGAAAATGAGCAATGCACAGGCAGGCATGAGTTGAACTATTACTCATGCTTCTCTCTTTTTCTGCCTCAATGACACTAAAAATATAGCAATTGGTAATATTTTTAGTTTGCACAATGTTGCCTGTTCTTGATAGGTATCTCTGGCTTTCATTAGGGGGTAACTCACCCCAACCAGTAGCATTCTAACACTCGCAATGCAAATTGCATATTAACAATCATTAATAAAAACTCACATGTCCTCTCCTGAAACACAGTAAAGCAAGAAGATGAGCTCATCACAACATATACATAAAAACTATAACTTTATTTAAAAAAATAATCAAAAAAACAAATGGCCGCTCACAGGGCCCCCTCATTGAGTAAAATGCAGAGGCAATCAACTCCCTCTTTACCCATCCTGTGTGCAGCAGAGGAGGGGAGAATAAAATAAACTCAGGGACACCAAGTCAGTGATGGATGAATACATTTTTATCACCGGGATTAATTTTTTGAGGCAAATGAGAGGCAATAATGTTTTCCACATATTTGCAGACATATGAATATGCAAAGCAAGCATGGACAAATGGTATACATTCTAACACGGCTTACACAGTGTTACACAAACATCTCATCGTTTCAGGTTTTATGGGTAAAAGTTTCTACACTATATTTTTAATTGTCATCCACCTTCATGTATTCTAATAAACAAAATTGTTGTCCAGTGATATACAATAAAAATCAACATATGGGTCTGTAACATTTCTCTGTCCCATCAAGGTGTATTTACCACCAATATTACAAGTAACTTTAATTAACAGTCTAAAAAAAAAAAGTTGGATGAAGAGAAGAAAAAAGTTGTCAAAATCCTTCTCTGGTCCTTGGATTAATAGTCAGCTCTTTTGGGTTTAGTGCGTTGTCCCTTCGTATTATTCCTCAATATAACAGACAAGACAGTCTTATTCATTAAACAAAAAGGCAACATACAGCACATATATAGCCAAAGCTACAATGTTATCTGCAATTGAATCTTGCTCCTAACAACAGGAGTTCCAATCAGCACACAACAGTGGCAAGAGGCAACGCCCTTCTGAATCCCTTTAACTCAGGTATCAATGAGAAGAGGAGCTACCAGACCCTCCATATATGATGACATAGGGACCAATGACTACTCTGTTGCCTATTTTAACTATAGAACGTCCCAACTGCCAGGCTTAACCTTTATCATAGTGGCTGCTTAGCTAGTGTTCTGGGGGATAAACAGTTAACAATAATGCAACACTAACATACAAGAAAAAGTGGTCTCCAACATAGAGGCTGCCCTAAATGTTCATCAGAGCCAGCCATAGTTCCCATATGGGTGTTTTGGCACAAAGTTTTGCGGTTATCTTTTCCATCACAAATGTTGTGCAATGGCCTGAGGGGTCGCTGCACAAATACTATGTATTATTTAGTTTAGTGGCTTTATTAACTGTAGGTGTTCCAAAGGGAGCAGCAACTGAGTCACCTTACGTGAAGGTTCCACCTGGAGTGCCAGGGTCTTGAAAATAAACTGAAGTCATAATTCCAAAAGGGGACACATCCACCACGCATGCAGTTCCACCCCTTCGCCATAACCATGCAGACATCGATCATCTGCCACGGGGAACATCTTTTGTCATTTCTTAGGATCTATGTTCTATCTGGGAATCACTTTGTAGGCTCGCTGTGTATGCGTCAGGAGCACTCCATTGACTAGGAAAATCCGGTGAGTTTTACGAAGATTCTCAAATGATTTTTGTTAAATGATTGTTTTGCCATTATTATTTAATTTTATTGGCATGATACTATTGAATAACTTACTCGGTGTCCAACAAAGAGGTACCTTATCAGTTCTGGCTTACATAATTACACTGTTTATATCTGATCATAGGCAGAGCTGGGCCAAAGCTCCAAAACAGGGACCGTCCGAGTTGACCCAGCCCACTGGAACACATGATGCACATGACCCTGCTTGCATTGTGTGCACTATTAACAAAAGGCTAGCACTTTGTGTGATTCTTTTGCCAGATGTTCACTGCACATATTGAATGCCAGTATTTTTTTGTCTTATGTGTACTTTTTCTATTTTGCTTCTACCCCATCTAAATTACCGTATTTGCCTGATTATAACAAAAGGTTTTTTCAGAGCAAATGCTCTGAAAAAGACCCCTTGTCTTATAATCGGGGTCGTCTTATAATCAGACCTCAAATAGGTCTGACTCGCACCGCTGCAGGGGACCTGGATCCTCCTGTCTTATGCCCCCCCCCAAACTTACCGGTGCTTCTGACTCCCCAGTGTGTAGCAGCCCGTCCCTGGCTTTCAGTGAGGAGAGTTCCGGCGCGGGGAATTCTCTCTGACAGCCAGGGAAGGTCTGCACGATGGACGCAGACAACCCCCGCTGCTAACCGCACCTCCCTCCGGCTGCAGTGGAAGTTGCCTATGCAAATCGCGTAGACGTTTACCTGCTGCCCCGACTAGTACACACTGGGGAATCAAAACCACCGGTAAGTTTGGGGGGGTTAAATGGGGGCATAATGCATTTCTGTAGGCAAAGTGCTCTATGAAATGCCTTTTAACAGCCTTAATGCCACTCTGCCTCCAGAAATGCCTTTTAACACTCTATATGCCACTCTGCCTCCTGAAATGCATTATACCTCCCTATATGCCACTCTGCCGCATAATATGCCTTTTAACCCCCTAAATGCCAGAGTGGCATATAGGGGTATAAGGCATTTCTGAATGCAGAGTGGCACATAGGGGGTCAAAAGGCATATCATGGGGCACAGTGGCATACAGAGGGTTAAAAGGCATATCATGGGGCACAGTGGTATTTAGAGGGTTAAAAGGCATATCATGGGGCACAGTGGCATATAGGGTGTATAAGGCAATTCTGGGGCAGAGTGGCAAGCCTGGGGGCAGATGTGCATAACTGGGGGGGCAGGTTGGAAAATATTTTTCTCACAGCTTTTATTTTTAAAAAAAATGTTTACATGAATTAACATTTACTGGTAAAACTTTTTTTCCTATAGGGTTGTCTTATATTCAGGCTTCCCCCCCCCCCTAAATTAATATTCAGATTTTGGGGGGTCATCTTAAAATCAGGGTCATATTATAATCGAGCAAATACTGTATTCCACTTATTTTAATATTGTTTGATGGCATCTACTCTCTCATGATATGAGTGGTAGCCTATAACTGTAATGTAGCCAAGGCCCCTGAAGCCTGCTCTGTGCCGTACCTGATCTAGGGTTGGGTGTCTTAAGTCGTTTCACCCACCTTTTGCATAGTCTGTTCTCACCTTTTGCAATTATGTAATGCTCAGTCATAATTATTTGATATAGTTACAAATTTCAAAAAGGCAAGATGACAATTTTCTAACTATTGATATTTTTTATTTTTCTGTTCATTTAAAGAGGCAGCAAAAGCAGTTTTGCTAAAAAGCTTGTATTTGCAGAATCCGGTCTATGATTCGAATAGAGTAGGTTCAATTGCTTTTTTAGCATGTAACATTTTTTACCATCTAATAATTCTTGCATGCCATGATTTAAGGGGTAAAGTGTCAGTCATCTATGATACATGCCATAGTTTTCAGATCATTTTATGTCTTAATTCCCTTAGGGTTTTGCGTTTGGTTGCTGTCAGAGTTTATCACATGAAAAATATTCATTCAAAAATTGCTGATTTATAAAGGATATGTCTCCCATTGAAACCAAGCATATTATCTGAATATGATGCATTCTAACTCCTTGGGATCTCAAGTTGGCTCCTGAATATTTTAGTTTCTTTGATACATGCTACAAGCATTTTTAAATCCCAAATTGCTTTAGATTTGCTTTAATAGATTTGTCTAGACCAGTTGCAGTGACTGTTGACTTGCAGTTCCAATGATCTTCTAAAATCCTGCGTCCAGCTAAGTGATGGATGAGGATTTTTTAGTCCTAATTGAGGCATACATAGGTACCTGTTGGCTGTCCCTGGTCTACATAAAATACCTCAATCTGTACATTACCAAGGCCACCATCCATTTCAAAATTTTGACAAGCCCATTTCCATTCAATTCCCCACTTAATAAAGGCTGTCTGGGCCGACCAGCCAGCCCTTATGGCCAGCTATCCCCACCCTCTATCGCTTCACAAAAGAGATGTGGAACAGCGGCAAAAATCCTGTGTCAGCCAACATATGAAAATTCCTGTAGATGGTAGATAAGTGGAACAGCCATCCAAATTTCTGCGTCTCTTTCCTCCCTCTTCTCTAGGAACTCAGAATATACATGTTCTATACCCAGAAAAGTCAAGAACTGGGGTCTCTTCACTAACAAGTTGTGTGGTTAGTTGAGGTATAGGTTAACATGCTCACGCTTGCAAAGCAACTTGTATATTCACTAATACATGGGTTGCTTGCAATAACAAGCAAGAACAAATAGCAGGCGAGGACATACAAGCTGAATAATAATGCATAACCTCTCTTGCAAGTTTGTTTAACAAAAAATACCCACAGCACTGATAAATGTTAACAAATGTTCCATAGGTTATATACTTTTTGTTTAGTACATAGTATTAAGTTCACAAGTAAACAGAAGAAAACGTATTTCTATATTAGATATATTACCTTCTAAATGACTTACGGTGTTGCATAAATAGCTATCAATGGGTCACAAAGTCACATAATGCCCCATTAACCACAGGCCCTGAAACATAGACCCAACTGCCCTATTTCAGATATTGGGAGGTAAATATAACCTTTTTTATGTGTCATAATACATCTCTAATCAGCATGCTTTCTAACAGACTTTATTTCACATACAGGTTTTCCAGACGAGAAAAAGGATGTAGTTAGGACAACTAACAGAAAGCTTTTGGCAGAGATGAAGAAAACTGCCTGTGTATCCGCCAAGCAAACACCCACTGAGGCACTTAAAAGCTTGCCGCCTGCTCATTCCAGCCTTAGGAATTGACAGTACGACAGTGGATTAAGTGTCACTAATTTAATAAAACTCCTCTCATGAACATGTTGCTCTATGTGAAAGGAAAAGAGAACAGCCTGAGGGAATCTAGGCATCAGAGTCCATTTGATTTCAGGCATCCAGTTGATCGAAATCCCATTGTGTATGGAACGCTCGGTTTATAAACACGGTTTTAAAATCCTACTTTTGAATGTCTGATCAACATGGGAGCGAGTGAATATGTTTAGAAATGTGACTGTCCTGTTTAATTTAACGTTGCTTGTTAATATGCTCACATAAACACAAATGAAATATGCTGGAAGCTTTTTGTCAACAATATGCTAAAGGAAATAATAGTTTGCAAATAAAAAGTTTGATTACTAAACTGCCCCAACCCACAATGGTCGTGTTGCTAATTTCATGCATACTTGTAGTACCAGATCATTTACCGGCCACATAAACAATATGCCTAGAGTTAGGGACCCTGCTGCCTTAGTGGATAATCTGGGAATTCTGGCCTAGGCGGATCCAGTGGGGACAACTGCCCCTCTGCCACCAAACTGGGGGCAGATTCTCTTACTGGGCAACCAGGTTCTTCAGTGTGCAGCTACTCAATCAAGTGATTACATGGGGCATATCTGATCCCTCAACTGCCCCGTTTAGACTAAAGAGGACTGTAGCTCAACAGCATAGCCTCTATAGCACACAAATCCCAGACTCTACGCACCCTTAATGAAGCACCACCACATGCTGTCATGTTTAATCACCCCGCAAGAAAGACAGCAGCCGTGAAGGGATGGCCAGATCCGCCGGCTTGAGTAAGGTTTAGCCCTGAAGAGAAACATCTCACTGGCTCCAGTCCAATGTGTGTATGACTGAGAGGCGAGAGCAATACTACTGCAGCAACCACTGCCGCATGTAGGATTAATGAAGCCAGGCATTTGTTGTGTGATAAGATTTGTTATGTGTGTATGTATGCATTTGAATGTGGTTGTCATGACTTAACCTGAGGTAACAATCCTACAAGCTTTACTTTACCCCAAACTGTATAAGACCCCATCTCCTTACTTGATGTTTCCAGACCATACTCTGGTCGTTCCATTTTAAAGCAGAGTTGGCCTTAATACATAACCACCATAACATCTTTCTGAAGAAAAAATCACTCTAACAATGGTGCTATCAGGATTGCTTTGATAAAATGTTAAATTAAAAAAGCATCAAACTGCATATGCTTAAGCTCATAAATATTATTTTGCGATATTCTGCTCCCCGTAATAATAGAAATTAACATGGGGATATACCATCACAATGGTAGTTTGCTGCTGAATAGGAACTGGGGCACAGAGTTTCTCAAGAGTTTTCTTTGTAAAATTCACACTGCCATAATTATGTCTTAATATTTGACAATCTATTTGTGTTTTTCACAGTCATGTATAAACCTATTAAACTAGAAGTATTTTTAATGTGGGGGTTGTTATACAAACCACAAAGCTTTTCAACCTCCAAAGGATTGTAATGAATGTATGAGGGCATCGTTAATCACCTCTGGACAACAGGAGCTGCTAAAGAAACTTTAGAAGGTCGATACATCATTATGTAAATCCATATTTTTGTGGCAGGGCCTACACAGGGATTTTTCATTTACGTATGAGAATTGAAGCTGAAGTACTGACAAACTGGTATATTTTCCCAATTTAAAATAAAGTTACTGCAAGTTCTCTCTCCCTGCACTCTCAACCAGAATTACATCACAGTAACACGACTGCCGACACAAAAGTAAACACAAGGTGCATAATGAAATATTTTCCTTCCATGTGACTATGTAATACTTGCTAAATATAAACAATTACACTATAGAAATCAGAGCATAATTTACATGTGCATAATAGTTGCCAGACTGGAATGAGTTGGAGTAAAGGTCGGCATCCAAATTCACTAATGCCAGTCATCCATTGTAACAACAAAAAAATCAGTGCCAGAATAGTTGAATTGAAAAATAAAGGTTGAAAATTTGAATTAGAAGTTGGTTCCAAGCTACACACTTCATTTTGTAACTCCAATAAACGGGAATGTGAGGTCACTTAAGTTGGGAAGAGTTGATGATTACCCATTCTACCCCACCTTTGTACGGCATGGTGTGGAATGTTTAGTGTAAATAAATAAAAAACCCTGTCAACCTCTTGGCAAGCTGTGAGCTAAGGCTGGTATGAGAGATGCACTGCATGGGGAACAGGGCCATTTGGGGAGATCATGCATCTCCCTTTAAACAATCTTTAAATCTCCCTTTAAACAATATGGGGGGGGGGCATAGGATAGGTTTGCTTTTACCAGAAAATATTTGTTTGTCATTTAACCCCCCCCCCCATCTTGCTGAGCAGGGGATAGGGGCTGAGGGGGTGTAGTTCTGAAGTTTCAGGTAAGCACATGCAAGTCATCATTCATCTTGCATGCCCTCATGTGAAACTTGCAAAATGTACAGTTGCTTACACTCACATCCACTTGCAAACTACTCTTATTTTAGTGACTATGCAAATTGTTTTGCTATTGTTAAAATTTAAACTCTTAACTTAAATCACCGCTTTACTTTTAATGAACAGACTCATAAGATTACTGGGACAACTCATGGACATAAAGAAAGATTATTCAGCTATAGCATATGAGGCAAAAAGGGAAAAAAGTGTGTAATGTGGTTGGAATTTAGCCAAAGGATATGGTGTATGTATGAATGAGATGGCCATAAAAGGGATTGGTTTGTTAAGTAACTACATTGCCATATGACTAATTCACATATGATCAATAGTGAATACAAGGGAGTATTGTAGTAATTATATGGGTAAACTGTTATTTTGTTATTTCTTCTGCAAGGTGAACAGCCTGGGGTCTGCTTTAAAAAAATATATATGATTTCAGGACTGGTTTAAGATTTGCACATTAAAATGGTACATTTAAATGAGGGGTACATGACACAATTGGGTGTAGGTATAGGGGTGGTACAGAACCGTGGCTATAAGGTTTCAGCGTGGGACTAATAGAGTTCTTGATACTCTAACTTAGTAAAGGGAGCTCTCTCTACTCAAATACAGTGAGTTAGCTTTCAGGGTGTGGGGGAAGTTCAACTTGAGTGTCCTTGAGTATATATGCTTCCATTTCATATGTCTGTAAACCATGGTGGTGGGTCTACATTGTCAAATCCTGTCACTGAATATTTGTTTTAACAACCACAATTTATATGGAAATTCTGTTTCTCTGAGAGTTCATATGAATAGACATGCTCTGTGAAATTAGAAAGATACTACTCATATTAAATAGCACCAGTACTTCCAAACCATGTGGAGTAAATGAGGATGCTGTGGTCTAATCATAGAAACATCACACATGTGAGGTAAACACCTTTAACCAGATGCTTAAGGTAATCTACCCCAGATACCCTCATCTCTGCTACCACATCCTTTGAAGTCTTGATTACAGGCAGTTACATTTCATCAAACAACATGTAGTCATCACAAATGGCTAAATGTGAATGAGCAATATTTAAACAAATGGTGAGTTACCTGATTTTCATTCCATAGTCATTTCTTTTACTTAAACCTCAATTAAAAACAGGTGCTTTTTAATCATGTTAAATACACAGAGCCTACATGACGCTTCCAAAACGCCACTTTAGCTTTTACCTTTACTTGGCAGTGGTTTTGAATTCCCTAACCTTACGTGCTAGATCGTTGAAACTAAACATGTCGTAATCCGTAATTGCGCTGGATTTATTTAATTTAGTTTTTTATTTATCGTTGGATGAAGAGTATAATGTCTTTCCAGAGCTCTGCAGTAAGATCTGTCAATTTTTATTGTGGCTTTTCATTGGGTTCTTTTAGCTCAGATGTGCAATCATTAAGGAGAATGCTTTATCTTCACTCTCACTTGACAGCGGATGCTGGAGATAGAGATGAACTAAAGTCAAGGTTCTTGCTTTCTGCTTGTATTATAAAGTGACAATTTCTATATGAATACAGCAATATTATACCTTCTATAGGATGGCAAGATACAATTTTTTCATCTAATGCAAGTTACTGTTTGGTGTTACTGTCTGCTGTGTGATTGCTGTCCTTAGGACTCCCTACTAACCCAATGGGGTGATAAATGTCCCCACCTCATGTACTGGGGCTGGGGATAAAAAAAAGTTTACTTATTCCAACACCACAATTCTGTGTCCAGTTAGATGGTGGGGATATAGTTTTAAAAACCCTATGGGAGGCATGGAGCCCACCAATATGTAACCGTCGCCTTAATCCTGTGTCCCAATCCGCCCAAAACCACCGGAAATCTAAAATGGTTGCTGGTTGCTTTTCCAATCCTTTGCTGATGAGCGTTAACAAGATTGAATAACAGCTATTATGTACTGTAGATGAAACTCTCTGACTCATGCAATGCCAATCCAGTGCTATGCCCAAAGCTATGTATAAAATAACAGGCATATTCAAAGAGTCCATGTAACAATAGGTTAAGAATCAAAAGATTTGTGTATATCTTGCTAGAATTCCCAAAGGGCATTGGAAACTTTGCACTTGTGTCAATTCAGAGCATAATTGTTTTGATATCTTGTTGTGATAAGTGTATTTTATTTTGTTGGTTGTACTCTGTATGGTGATGGTCTTTTGTCCCTTTTTATAGTTACCATTACCATACTGAGTCCATAGACTTATTTTCCTTGGGTGCTGCCCTAGACATGACCCAGGGCACTGCTCTCAGTTGCCACACCAGCCGGTAGCTGCCTTACTATTGAGTGCTGAGATAAGAAGTCATATGATCATCCTAAGGACATGCAGGGCAGGTACAGCTAGACTCATCCCTCCATTGTACAAATGGTAAAGTTGGGAAGATTAGATATCTCCATTGTAGCTGATCCATTAAGCAGAATCAAGGAGCCTGACTGCACAATGGGGCAAGCTGCACCTGGTTTTGCCACTTTAAAGAAGATGAATGAGAAAGGAGAAAAAAGGGGCAAGAAACAAGAGAGAAGGATGAATAAGAGAAGATGGAAGAAGGACAAGAAACAAGGAAAATAAGGGAAGAAAAGACAGAGAGAAGGGTTGTATGAGAAAAAAAAGAAAAGAGAAGAGAGAAGTACAAAATTGAGAAAACTGAGAGGTGAGGAGAGAAGTCAGACACACACTTGCACACATACTAACTCTAACAAATACACACTATCACACATGCATACAGACACTAACACACACACAGGCCCTCACTAACACACACACTAATTTATCCAGGCACCCACACTAACACAACCAGACACTCACATAACACACACATACACTAACACACATACACTCAAACTAACGTACCCAGACATTCTCACGAACATAACCAGACACTTAAACTAATTTATCTAGGCATGAACATACTCAGACACACACAGACATTAATGTACCTTCACACACACAGACACTCGCCCACCCAGACACAGACACTAACATACCTTAGGCACACTAACTTATCCAGACACACACTAACATATCTAGACACACAGACACTATATCTTACCATCTGTGAAGCCTTATCCAGTCTTAAGTGCTACTACCGCAAAGGTCATGTGACATGACTCCGCCACCAGGCTCAGCGGGACATAGAGACTTACGTTTGGGACTCAGGACTTGCCTCTTTATTCTGGGACTGTCGTGGGTAAAAACCAGCATGGGTAGCAACCTTTTTTTTGCAGCAAAGGGCCTGACATCCTCCTGGTCCTGCAGCCCTAGAATCCTCTGCTGACGGAATGAGTTATAGGTTACAAGACTCTGTCTTCTCCTTCTAGAGCAGTGCAGATTTTAACCACTTTTGCAGCCTCTGAATATCTATGTTGGGCTGAGGTTAAGTAAGGTAAGTAAGTTGCTGCTTGATAAATTAGCAAGAACAGGGCTAGTGTAACTGAGTTTGATGATATGGTAATTAGCCATAGTAATTTGTGTCAGAGCAGAAAGGACTGTTTCATAAATATATATTACATATATTTATAATATATAATTATATAATGTTTACTCTATTTTCTAATGGTTGTTGCATAGTTAGAGTTCCCATAGTATAGCATGCACCAGTTCCAAACTCTTACTTAATGGGTTTAGAAATAAGACAGTATTTAAATAAATCAATATGCAAGTGACTGATATTTGTACGCATATAAAAAATACATTCTTCAGCAATGTTATGTAAACAGTGCTACTGTATGCATTGTTCATGGGTCTCTGGCATTAAATGGAATGTTTGGTAATTTAGATTAAAGAACACTAATTAGTCTATTGTCATTATAAGTTAGACTCTGCAACTTGGTTAGAAAGATTTTCCCGTACAATACTGTACAGAAAGACATGTTTTCCGCTAGCATCCTTCTTGGTTTTTCAATGTTGCTGATTAAATTAGAACTTATAGAAGGCTTCTATGTGAGTTCATTTCCTTAACCCCTCAAGGACAATGGGCGGTCCCTAAACCCATTGAAAACAATGCAT
Organism: Spea multiplicata; assembly: GCA_009364415.1. NCBI lineage: Eukaryota > Metazoa > Chordata > Amphibia > Anura > Pelobatidae > Spea > Spea multiplicata. Next base: position 31,209,378 of record VKOC01000001.1, read on the forward strand.
TTTGAGCCTGTACATGTACGGGCTTTGTCATTAAGGGGTTAAGGTCGAGTGAGTTGGCAATTTAGGTGAATTTTTTGTAGCAAAAACCTCTTTGACGCTTGATACGGCAATGAGGGATTACTTACTGATCTTATAGACACTTAGCCACTTATACATTCTAGTTTAACAAAATGAATAATGTTAAACCAGAATAAATGGTGGCAGTTGGTTAATGTTTGGGGGGCTTGTGTGCATACGCATATGATCAGACATACTGATGCTTAACATCAAAGGTCTTTTGAAAGACCTGCGCCTCTATTTGTGTACAATGTGTAGTGGTGGCAATTATTCTGTTGGCAAGCCAACAATCTGCCCAGTGTAAGTATTTATACAAAATGCTACTTTCTATAGGTGGAGCGTTCATATTTCTCAGGTATCATTTTAATGCACATGAGACATTTCATACAATCAATGTATGGGAATAGGCTGACCACCCACAAAAAGAGAATACGATGTTTCTCACCTGGTAAGGAAACATTCTTTGTTTGAAGTTCAGGCAGGTTGGTTATGTTTCAGGTAAACTAATCAAGGTTAAAAAATGGATACTTGAACATGAATGTTGGGGGGTATACGGCATTCTGCAATATTACCTTCAGAGCTGTATTTATCATTAGTTGTGTATGGGATAGAATTTCAGTATTCTAATGTTTTTGTCAGTGTTATTAAAACTTTGATTTACGCTGTTTACCTATATGATTCTCGCTGGTATGCCTGACCCTGCCAACAAAGCAAGAGCCCATAAATCTTAGTCAACCCATCACTGCATGAAGCAGTTAAGCAGTCCTGACGTCCCCGTACCTTCTGAGAAAAAAAAATTCTAATTTCTTGTAATGTGAGCTCTCTAGAGTATGGCTATGTCAACGTATTAGACTTTTTACTTGGTTGGGTATTGATTCAGGTCTACACCAACGTGGTCCATAATGCTGCTTAATGTTATTGATGATCCATCAGTGACGTGGAGGACTTGCAGGTCTCCCTTAACCGCAGAAACATTTGGAGAATGGAGAGGGAGGGGGAGATGCAGAACAGGCACTCAGGATGGGCTTTCAGTGAGTGAAACATTAATGAAATGTACACACTAAATGATATGAATGGAATCATAGTTTGGAAGCCTTGTTTTTATGAAATAATTATGAATTAAGAGCTCAGTTATAGACGGTTAGCAATACACCGCATTTACCTTATGCTTAAGGTGACTAGATCCATCTTTCCATTTGTTTGAGGAGGGGTTGTAGTTGAACTCCCATTTTTAGTTGTTCATAAAATAAATAAAGAGACTTATACAATTGTTATAATCGATGGTGAGCATTAGCTGACAAGAATAATATAATTTGATTTGATGGGACATTCATTTTTTAAGGTTCAGTGAGGTCAACAAAGCTGGACGTAACCGATGACAATACAATGTTGATCAGGAGTAAGTGGAAGTATGATTAAGTCGCAAAATTAATCTTAGCGGTTCAATAAGCACCATTCTTCTGATTGGTTGTTTGCAAGCAATGGCTCTCTGTTTGCTGATTGGCTCCCAGCTATTTTCCTGTGTCTGCTAAACGCACTATACATGGAAATCTGCAGTAAGATCCTGAAGTCACCATAAGGTATATTTTTATAGTACTTTAGGAAAATGATTATCATCCCCAGAGCTGGCCTTAAGTGTTCTGGCGGCCTGTGCGGACTACTCCTCTGGCGCCCCTTCTCACTACCCCCCTGCCCCGTTCTCACTAGCCCGCCCCTTCTCAATAGCCCCTTTTCACTAGCCTGCCCCTTCTCACTAGTTCCCCCCTCTGCCCCTCTCTCACTACCCCCCGTCCCTTCTCACTACCCCCTGCCCGTTCCTCACTAGCCCACCCCTTCTCACTACTCCCCCCTCTGCCCCTTCTCACTACCTCCCCTGTCCCTTCTCACTACCCCCCTGTCCCTTCTCACTACCCACCCCCTTCTAACTATCTACTCCCTATCCCTACTTCTCATTATCCTCACTTACCTTTTTGCCGGAGTCCTGCGGTGGAAGTTGGAGGCATCCGTCTTCCCACTCTGCCATGGTGCCGGCTTTTTATGTTGTGCGCCGGAATATGATGCCATATTCCGGCGCTCAACATGAAATGCCGGCACCGCGTTGGAGTCACGGAGAGTGAGGGGCGCCCAGCGGTTGTTGAAAACTTCACAAGCAACCGCTTGTTTAACATGGAGCATGTTAAATAAAGTTTAAAAAAAAAAACAAAACAATGTTTTAATTTAGGTCCCGGGCAGGCACCCCTGCTGCCATGGCCGCACAGGTCGCACACCCCTAAGGCCGGCCCTGATTATCCCATGCCGCGTGTTACCTTCTTTTCCCTGTAAGTATCTTCAGACTGCACAAAATGTGATTTATTAGCTACATTGTTCTAGTATGATTAACTGTAAAGTCTAATTTTGCATATTTTGGTAACAATGATTAGACTCACTAGTGTTAACATATATACAGTATATATATATATATATTCACACATATATACACACACACATACTCAGGGGCATAACAAGAAACCACAGAGCCCTGGTGCAAAAAAAACTTCACAGCTGGCCTGCACCATCATTATCCCAAACAACTTGTCGGTGCCTTCTTTGCCCCTCTTCCAGCATACATTCTGGCACACATCTAAACACAATCACACATCCATGCTCACACACACACATCAGAACATATATTAAAATTTACAATTGATTTGTATGTTTCATACGGATACAAGGTTGAGCAGACTCAAGGGAGATGCAGAATAAATACAAGAGTCTTAACAAATACTATAATGAAGCTTCTCCATTCATGTATGAGTTTTCATTTTAGATGAGTTGTTGCACAGAAAAGGTACTAACTTCTTAAAGTCAGTACATTAGGTTGGAGACATTTTTGATAACGTAAACATAAAATACAACTGTGTATTATCAAAAATGTACTGGACTGGAGGCTTTGGTATGCCAATCCTGTTGGTACCTCACTAGGTGGCATTTGTGTTATAAATTTACAGGTATTAATTTGCATAAAGTAGTATACGTGCATTCATGATTTTTTCATGACTAGTATTCAAAGCTGTTTTAAGCGGTATTAAGATTGTGAGGGCATTTGTCTAAGAAACTAGGATATATAATATAACTGTATTTTCTTGAAACTTTGTTTTAGTTTCCAAATGTAGTATTCTTCGAAGAGGTTTCTTACATTTCATAGTGCTGAATGTGAGCATTAATGCTATCTGAAACCATTAACCGAACTCTAGTAACCTAAGCAAATAAACCTTAGCTGGTCTGTCTTAGCTTTTTGTCTGAAGATTTAATCACATTAAAAAGAAAAAAGTTTTTCAATTTCTTTGCAACAACCTTTCAGGGCCTACACACGGCTATAAAATGTCCCTGGCTAAATATTAGAAATAAGGCAAAATTTTACCTGAAATATTTCTGTGAAAACTTTGGACATAACACAATAGTATTAAGAATTATGTTTACATCAGCATGTGGTTATTTACATTTTATAATAAGGCGAGTAGATGGAAGGACTGTCATCACAGGTCAGAGCCGTTAAAATGAATTAAATAGGTGGTTACGATATGTTTTCTGGAACACATACCTTTTAAGTCTGGGAAGCCTGTTATGTTATGAAGCTGTTCATGCAATGAGAAGTAAATGCTACAATTCAACATAAACATGGTGAAAATGATGCATTTCATCAATAGGAATGGAACAGACAAGACATAAAAGTTCTGTCTGGTAGTATTCCCATTAGTATGTCATAGTATGTCAAACTCTGTTTTTCTTTACAGCAACACACGTTAAATATGTCCTTTTTCTTTATATTTCAAGTTGCTAGCTCTGCAATGTTTACCAGATTTATTGTGCTATAGCAAAATGAAACAAGTTGTTGCACAAAGGTAAACTTCATTCAGTTTTCACTTTAATGTCTGTCTGTTGGCCCCTATTCACAGCAAATGGCCAATTCGTTGTGCTTTTGGTTTCTTTAGAAAGCAGATTGTGGTTTTAAAGTGAGGCTGAAAGGAGGATATGTTGGGTCAGTCAAGTCATTTAAAATGTCTCTCCCGGGGACTCAACGTAAAACAATATTATAAGCATGGACGTGTACTATGAACTTCATTTAAAAGTTGAACTACTTGTAGAAAAAACCAAGACACTACAAAGAAAATCTGAATTAAATTATATGGACTCATAACCTGTATTTTTTTCTGTAATCAGGAAAATTCAAAATTATTAAGTGTTACAACATGCACTTGAAATTAGTTTGGTACGCTGAAATTAGTTTAGTATCAGTCTTTTTTTTTTACCTTGGGTTCTTCCGGTTGTTAATGCATTGATTGTTTTGTGTGTATGGACATGCTAGGTATATGCACACTCGGGAACTCTCTGAGTTTTATGTGGAATCTCTAGTTGAAGTGCTCCTTTCATGGGTCACTCTGCTCCATCTACATTGCTAGGGCTTGGTGTTTAGTCTCGCCCACTCCCTGCCAAACTACCACTCCACTACCATACAATTTAATGCTATCCGGGTCTAAGTCATCCTTAATTTTGCCGAACACTGCCCCTTTGTTAAGCCGCTTGCCAAGAAAAGGGAGAGGTCTGGGTATCCCGACCTGGCAAGTTCTTAGGAGCTACATTTTTATTGTTAATGGTCACATTCGTTTTCTAAATGCAAACACAGCCAACATATTCTTGTTCTTATGTCTTATTGTTTGATATCCAACAAATTAGCATGTAGCACTAAGGGGTTTATATATATATATATATACTTATCTGTGAACGCTACAGGTTTGGCATGGAGACCTAGGAAAGCAGAGGGGTAACTTTTGACTACACCTACTCCAACATATTTTCTGCGGACTAAATTCCCACCCACTAATCCACCTGTCAGTCAGTAGGGTATATTAGGCAGCAATTGAACATTTCATCCTCAAAGTTGTTGTGTTAAAAGAAGAAAAATGGGCAAGTGTAAGGGTATGAGCGACTTTGACAAGGGCCAAATTGTGATGGCTAGACGACTGGGTCAGAGCATCTACAAAACTGCAGCTCTTGTGGGGTGTTCGTGGTCTGCAGTGGTCAGTACCTTTAAAAAGTGGGAAAGGTGTAAGAACACACAGTGCATCGCAGTTTATTGCGTGTGGGGCAGCATAGCCGCAGATCAGTAAGGGTGCACATGCTGACCTCTGACTACTGCCGAAAGCGCCTACAATGGGCACATGAGCATTAGAACTGGACCACGAAGCAATGGAAGAAAGTGGCCTGGTCTGATGAATCACGTTATATTTTACATCAAGTGGATGGCCGGGTGCGCGTGTGTCGGTTACCTGGAGAACCCATGGTACCAGGATGCTTTCATGGAGGCCCCACCTCGCAACTTAAAGAGCTTAACAGACAGCACACCTTCTAGTGGATTCCATGCCTCGATGGGTCAGGGCTGTTTTGGCTGCAAAAGGGGGCCTATACAATATTAGGCAGGTGGTCATAATTTTATGGCTGATCGGTGTATTTACAAAAAACTGCCACCACCCCTGAATAGTCACAAACCCTTAAAAAAGAGCACTATTTCTATTTCAATGTTTTATCTGTGTTTAGCTGTGTTTTTTGTGTTTTCCTCAGCTACTTTAATATATAAATACAGTATGTAGGCAGACTTATGTATCTTGACAAAAGTAATCAATGTATACCTAAAGTTTGTTTTCACTTTACCTCTTTTAAATGCAATGCAATGGAAGCCCCTGGCAACAAATAATAGATATATGATAATATATGTTCTATAGTAAAATCCAATGATTAAGCCTGCCAATATTTCACTTAATTCAAATGCTATTCATGTTTTGTTATACTTTCTTAGATTTTTCTGTTTGTTTCTGCCTACCAGAGCTGCCTTCACTTATTTTCAATATGTTGACCTCCTTTTTCACAATAGGGGATTCATAATGACATTCAAGGATAAGCCCTGCAGTAGTGAAAAAAAAATTACATATTGTCCAAAAGGTACCCACAAGTACTCTATTGACATTTGTGATGTATATAGCTATTTCTATTACTCTGGGACCGCATTGTTAAATCAGGAATAGAAGAGGAGTCATTTTTAGTTTTTTAGTCTAAAGCCTATTTAGTGTGATTAGTACATGCTGTGATAAATTATGCAATTGACATACCGGTATTCACAAGCTGATTTTGTATATAGATCCTTGACATGGACATTGTCACACCTTGTCTAATTCCATGTTGGTGAATATGACTCCTTACAGGAGGAGAGCTAGAGTATGTCTAACCAAGGAGTCCAGACATATCATAATCAAAGATTACAATCTGCCCTTTATTAACGAATCAGACAGATATTGTATAAAAAAGGTTTATAAGCACAGAAAAAAAAATGTTGTCTTTAATTAAGCTGGGTGTTTCTCTGAGGCACCAGCAAAAGTAGTTGATACAGTAAGGTAATTGGGAGGGGTACATGGCTATCCTGAATCTAAAACAAGACCAAGGACCCATTCGGGTTTGAGTCTTTATAGCTGAAAAAAATGGGCAGACTAGATGGGCAAAGTTATTGTTATCTGCCATGAAATTCTATTTCTGTGTTTCTATAGAACAGTACTAACTGGCAATAAAAAGTGTAACTGGTAAACAACAATGGGGCGTTTTTATTGCAACGCAAATTGGCCTTAAATTTCTTTTCAAAATATATATTAATTTTGCCAGCATTTATTCACATGTACATATGTAGTTACAGTCTTCCTGTTTTTGTGTAGTTAATTCCTAATGTAAAGATGCTATCCTATAGACAAGCTCAGAATGGAAATTATTAAAATTAATGTAAAAATATGCAGGTTTATGCCCCAAATACCAATTTTAGGGTTTCTCACCTTAGAGGGCACAATGGAGTATTTTAGTAACTATAACTACAATGGGTGCAGATGGGATAGCTGCAGTGGCGGAACTACCGGGGTCGCCACTGTGACCGGGCCCTGGAGTTCTGCCAGTCAGGGGGGCCCAAGGGATGCCGAGCGGTTGCAGAAAACGACCGCTCCGCAACTCTTGGGCCCCCCTGACTGACAGAAATCCAGGACTCCTCTGCTCCCCGCTGCTGCTGCCATCGCCGCCGCCATCGCCGCCGCCGCCACCAACTGCCTCATCGCTGCCCAGAGTGCAGTTTTGGGAGCATGAGGCTTTGTCTCGGGTGCCGGCGCTTCACTCTGAGCGCCAGCATATGACGTCAGCAGTAAAGCGCCGGCACCCGAAACAAACGCCTCATGCTCCCAACACAGGGGTTGACGGTAAGTGACCTACAAAGGGGAGGTAGGGAGAAAGTGGGTAGATCGTGAGAAGGGGGGGTAGGGAAGGAGAGGGTAGATTGTGAGAAGGGGGTAGGGATGGAGTGGGTAGATCGTGAGAAGGAGGGGTAGGGAAGAGAGGTAGATTGTGAGAAGGGGGGTAGGGAAGGAGAGGGTTGATCGTGAGAAGGGGGGTAGGGAGGAGAGGGTAGGTGAGAGGGGTAGATCGTAGAAGGGGGGTGGGAGGGAGAGGGGAGATCGTGGAAGGGGGGGTAGGGAGGGGAGAGGGAGATTTGTGAGAAGGGGTAGGGAGGAGAGGGTAGATTGTGAGAAAGGGAGATAGATGTGAAAAGGGGGATTAGGGAGGGAGAGGGGAGATCATGAGAAGGGGGGTAGGGAGGGAGAGGGAGATCGTGAGAAGGGGGGTAGGGAGGGAGAGGGTAGATAGTGAGAAAGGGATAGATGGGTTGGGGGGTGGGAGGTTCTTAACAGATTCTCGCACCGAGGCCCTGAGGTTTCTAGTTATGCCCCTGGATAGCTGTGTTCACAAACAAGCCCCAAGAGTGCAGTGCACCAGACACAAGTTCTGAAGATGATGATCCACTGTGGAAGCATTTGTGTTCTATAGTCCTCCAGATGACATTAGAGGTTCTGTGCTCCAGGATATGGTGGTATATGGTGGAGTAATTTTTACAATAAAGCAGAAGTGGGCAGGTTTACATTTTCAACTCATAGACTTCACTGAATTATGAAAGGCTAATCCTGTCACCATTCTTCCATAATAGGAGCTGAATTTACCTCATGTGATGCCTAGTCCAGTATGAGGACTCTTAGCGGTTCAGTTGCACATTATACCGGATTGACTAAGTTCTTCTTGCAGGAAAAACTTGATTTTCCCCAAATACTGCATTTTACCATTATGTAAACTAAATAAACATATATGATTAAAATAAGCAATATATACACTATAGGACCAAACCTACTATCACACCTACATGAGCTTATTGGACATTCTAAAATGATGGGCATTAATATGTCCTTGGCCCTCACTTTGTGGCTATAATAGGCTCTTCTCTTCTGGACTTTCCATGAAATTTTGGAGTGTGCTTGTGGAATTTGTCAAAAGAGCGTTTGTGACGTCAGGCCCTGATGTGGGATGAGAAGGCCTGACTTACAATAGGTGTTCCAATTCATTCCAAAGGGGTTAAGGTCAGGGCTTGGGTTTCTCTACACTAAACTTGTCAAACCATATCTTTTTCTAAATTACTTTGTGCAAAAGGTCACATTAGTGCAGGAGCAAAAAGGGCATTCTCCAAACTAGTGACAGAAGTGTAAAATGTCTTTGTACGCTATAGCATTAACATTTGCGTTCACTGGAACTAAGAGGTCTATCCCAAACCGTAAAAAAAACCAGACCATTATCCATCCGCCACCAAATTTTACAGTAGGCACTATGTAATCTGATGTTCATCTGGCATCCGCCAGCATAGGGAAAAGTATATTAAGTTCCTTTTCTCAGGATAATTATTCATCATCATAAAATTATCTCTGCCCTATTTAAGTTGCTGACTGTTGTATTGGTTCTGGCAGGGTGAAGGGGAAAAGATTACATAGTGCTGGTTCTGCCATATTAACTGCCACTTTAGTTTGGAACTTAAAAAAAAATATCTCCAAAACATTAATGCTGATTAACAGAAAAAAACAGAAACTATAAGTCAGGGGCTGGTTATCCCAGTGATACAGATCAGAATTGGAAGGGCGGCCCATGGAAAGTGAGGGCACAGAAGTTAGGTAACGCAACCTTGCTTGGCCTTGCACCAGTAGCGTATTAAAAAGTGAGGGGGTGAAGTCCCACGCAGTAAATGCCGATAGAAAGAGAGTGTGTGTGTGCATGTGTGCTATTTATAGATTGTATTTGTGGAGGCAACTTGGTTTGCCTCCACCACCTAGAACTGCTATAGCTAGTTTTAATGAATACATTTACTTATGCCAAAGGCAGTGATGGCAACAGCACCCTTTTAAAGTCGGAGTAAGCGTCCCATCACAAAATATAGTAAGAGTTAAAAGTCAAGAATACAGTTTGGTATCTCTGCAAGCATGTTAATTTGCATTGTATTAGTTCATCACAAACGATGAGCATATAAATGTGTCTTTTCACTCTTAAACAGGAGAGCCATAAATATTGAATATTTTAAAGTGTGTCTCCTCATACTCTTTGCTGCCTTAGGGAGAAAAAAAATGCACGTGCATTAATTTACAATGCATTATAACTTTAGACAGATCAATAATATTTCATAAAACGCAAAAACAGATTTTTCTTTTTTACCCTCAGAAAGAATGATTTAGATTTCCCAGGTTGCTGTTAAGCACTATAGTAAATTACTAGTTTACTGGTATAGAAGCCTTGTACTAAAAGATTTTTGTCAACATTTCTAATATAATTTTGTGTTTCATAGTAATAATAGTAATAATAGAAAATGATACTATTCCATAAGAATATATATACTTCGGTAATCTGTAAGGCAGTGATGGCTTTAGCTATTTTTATTTTATTTTAAGCAATTTTTGTGATTTTAATGTAAATGTGGTCATGAAAAGGGGACAGCCAATGTGAGCAGGCGTACTGTGTGGGAAATGTATTCACTACACTGGGAATTTGTAGGTGAGTCTAAACTTTCAGCTCTTGGACTTCAAACTCATTATGGAGGCCCAATTTGTTACTGTGTAATGAATAGTTAATGCGGTAAGATGAAAATTAAGACATTTTAACATTTTATCTATGCACTATGCATCGTAAGCATTCCCTTCTTTTTAACATTATAAAGGCTATTTGCTGCCAGACTGGATAAGAAGGTCACCCAATCCGTGCTCAATCAGGAATCATGTGGCTCTGTTATATGAAAGATAGGGAAGACATATATTGTGGTGGTGCAAAGGCATACCAGGCTGTTAATATAAGGAACAACTGCAATTTATGTAAGAGACAGCAGAGTCAATAGCAGCCCTCACCTGTTCTGGTTGCAAGAAGAGATATCTTCTTCAGCGGCCCTATCGCTCCTTCCACAAGTAGGCTTCCATTTCTTCCATTCTACCCTTGATTTGCTTCATCAAGTAGGCAAGACTACTTATAAATACATAAAAATACCATCCTGTAATGGGTTAAACAACTTGGCACAAGTGGAATTGTCACTGTCACAAAGTTTATTTATTAGAAGAGTCTGTACTTTGGCCTTTGGCAATGGTGGCAGCAACAGCTTTTGTGGCATCCATTTCAGTCTCTATAGGGCATCAGTGTCAAGCCTTGTCATGGACATCAGATGCTCGGCACATACACCGCCTGTCCTTTCAATACATACTATAACTTGGAAAACTCCATAATATTCAACTACTTTATATTTAAACATACTTTTTTGCTTGATCCAGCTTGCTCCTAAAGAAATCATATTTTTCCAAACATTTTCACCTTTTGTTTTTGTGGAAAGATAAAACCAGAATAAATGAAGCACTTATACTTTCCGAAGCTCCCAGGTACAGCATAAATCTAAACAGAAGCCAAATTCTCCAGCTAAAAGCAGATATGGTCCATCTTGTACACTTTCGCGTTGTCATCTGCTAGAGTACATTTCTCAATGTTTTTATTGTTCTATATAAATCTGTCTTTGCAAAAACTTTACTACGTAGTAAATTTCAAAAGAAAGGAGTTAGGTGTTTCAAGTGACTTACATTTTAGTAAATAGTGATTTATCCATAGATTTTCACTGGAGTCAATTTTATTTTCAGTTAAGCTACCGTCCCTTTCTTAAAAAAACTCCCTTCAGATGGCTTCTAACCATTAAAAGTATTTACAGAACAGCTTAAACAGCAGATGTCTTTTTACTGTTAGAGCTTTGGATCAAATTGTGATGTAAACCCCAATAGAAAGATTATTCTCATTAAAAAGAATCTCTCACCCAGCAAACTTGGACTTTTTTCAAATTCAGCTACACATCTTTTTGTTTGGCTGCGCCAAAGAGGCTTTTATTTACTTCTGCAGAAAAGTACATCAGTAATCTCTGCACCATGGTATCTTTTGATAGCTGAAAATAACCTTAAAAAAAATGTGAATATATCTAAACTCTGCACACACACCACATTTCCATACACTTCTGATGCTATTACATATTTTGTATTCCTCCTTTTATGTACTTAATTATGACTTAATGGGGCATTAGGTGTGCTAGGTCATAATCCCAGAACCACATCTGAACTGGGTCCCTGGAAGTCAATAAAATTGACTGCATATATGTTTGAAATAATAAAATTTGACTGCATATATGTTTGAAATGATTATAGCCAGAAAGAAAGAACTATAAACAGTGCAGGATTCCCATTATGATCAGGTACCACCCTTCACTAGTGTTACATCTGCTTCTGGAATAGACCTAAAGCTAGGAGAAATGATGAAGTTTCAGTTTTGTTTAAATAAAGGATGATAAAATGTAGAAGTATAGAAGACATGGTATAAGAAGCTGGAGCAGCTGGTTTCTGACATTTGTTTCACGGGTTTGGATAGGTTTCGTTTTTTAACAATTTCCCACTTTGTTATGGCTCTCCCATGCAGACACAGACTTTGAGGGGCTCAGTTCCCATGGTAGGTTCCCATAGAGGCATCTCTGTTCTATATAAAATCCTTTTAGAGGAGAGGTTCTCTACTCATCCTAATTTCATGGGTAAGCGGGAGGATAACTTACAGGAGCCTGTAAGAGAGAAGACTGAGTTAAAATGTGCTCACTGACCCACTCCTTTTCATTAGCAACTAGGGTACAGGAGAGCTCACATAACATATTTACCATGTGGTAAACCCTAGAATACACAGGATGTTCTCCGATGCTGACCCGCTATGTTGGCGTTGCTATAAAACAGAATCACACAAGATATCCCACCTCCCTTGACTCTGGATATGATCATTCTTCACCGTTCCTGCCTGAAGATGTCGTAATATATAGTTACATAGTTACATAGTACATAAGGTTGAAAAAAGGCCTATGTCCATGAAGTTCATCCCTTCTACCTAACCTTCCTTCTCTTGATCCAAAAGAATGCAAAAAAACCTTAATTAAGCTTGTGACGGAAGCCTCCATCACTGGGGCCACTGGAGAGGCCTGACTGCCAGCCTCCTCCCTATTGACTATGGGCCCTGGGTTTGTAAAGACTTCTGTGGCTACCCCCAGCAGTATCATCTCATCGCTGGCTGAGGGGATTATCTCCAGCAGACAGCCAGGATCTGCAACCAGGGAGAGACCACCATTCTTTTAGTTTAATGTTGTATAAATCAGTCTCCCCCCAACTATTGTATTGTTAATCTCGTTACTGCCCCTGTTGTCTCTGGGAGTCAGATTAAGGGGGCGGTTTGTGTCCCAATATCTGGTTTTTATGTTAATGTGTGTTTTGCTGGATATATCCAGCTCTGTGTGTCCAAAATAAATCAGTCTTCGTTTGGTTTTACCCTACACTGAGTCTCAGATAGTGACTGGGGAACCGGGGAAAGTGTGGTGTCCCAGGCTAAGGGAGCACAAGTCAGCGGAGGTAGTCGGTCGGACTAGCCAGCTCCGTGACAAAGCTACTTTGAATTCTGCCATCAGGGGGAAAAATACCTTCTTAACTCCAAAAGGCAATCAGATTTCTCCTTGGATATAAACACCCTCTCTTCCCATTCACTTACTTAATGTGTAAGTGTGTGAGTCTACTAGAGCCCCTCTCCATAGGGCTATGGGTTGAGAAGACCAGGTCATTAGATGAGTTGATGAAGTAGGCAAAAGATAGGCATGATATTTATATGAGGACCTGGCTGCTCTGGACCCAGGGAATTCGGTGCAATGATGGGGGCCGAGCTCCGCTTAGGATGGGGTCAGTGTCCTCTCTTGACGGCGTTTTAAATGGGGACACCTACGTTGCGCACTAGGCAACCTTGTTCCATGCTTCATTTATATGTTATGTTATTTTTTTCTCTGTACAGAAGCACACATGGGTGTTTCCTCTTATGTTCATATAACATACTTGTACCTGCTGCTTCATCTGGCACTTTATTTTTGTCCCTCTTCCCCATTTCCGAAAAATTCTAATAAACTTTAATTTATAAAAAAAAATGAGGCAGAGAGGAACACTGCAAAAAGAGAGCGAAAGCTAGAAAATAATACTTGCTACGAATATTGCAGACATATAAGTCATGGAAAAGCACAATGTATAAATAGGATATTGTAGTGTGAGAGGAACAGGACTAGAGTACTATGGTTGGGGATATAAATTGTTATTCTTATGGAATCTTCTCCAGTCTGCAAAGTCTTGAATTTGATTTATAAACCAACAGCACCCTCACTGTACAATCTGCTTGTCATTATACTCCTTGGTACATATAGGCAAATAGTGCCACCGTGACCTATTGATTTGTCATATCTGTTTCATGGGTAAAAAAAGTGCTTGAATCTGATATGCTTTTAATCCATTCAGCAGGTCTGTGGAAAATGCAGTTATTAGGGAAAAGTGACCTAAAAAAAGCCCAACGAAACATTACACAGTCTTTTAAGAAGGACACATGAAACTACTCTGTCACTATAAGAAGAGAACAGGCTATATATCCCAGTGTGCTAAACTAACGTAAGGTGTTGGTGTCTGTACATAGTATACTCCAAAAACATCAATTTATCCATCATATTCACTTAATATATTATTATATTATAGTATATATATATAATATATATATAATATTCTCTTAATTTTGACCAAATATCTGCATTAGCATTGCTTTTATACATTCTTATTACTCGTGTCATGTGCTGTGCAAAACCAGTGCCGAAGAGACCAAGCCAGGTGAAAAAAAAGGTGCCGAAAGCTTCAAATGCCTTGGCAGCAGTCATGTTCAGGCCTAGGGTGGCAGTTCTCAGAGGGCGGCAGTTCTATGGAGGCGGCAACCCCTCTGCCACATAACTATGGACAGATCCCCCTATTGAGCAAGCAGGTTCCTCTGGTGCGCCACTGCTCCATGGATCAGTTGAGGAGATCAGAGAACCATATGATACTTGCTTGGCACTATGCGTCTTTAAAGCGCACCACTCTGGGATATGACATCATATTCTGGTGCTCAGCACAGACGACTTTGCCTGCAGAGGTAAATAGCGGTGTGGTGGTGGGCAGCTAGGGCACATCCAACATACACCAGGTGAAAAAGGTGCAAAAAGCTCTTTGGTCAATACAAGAGCTGTAAAAGATTAATTTAAAAATCAAACCCTAAAACAAAAGAATAAAAAGGCCATGTTTTATGTTAGACATATACTGTATATATACATAAATATACATATATGTATAGTCATACTCAAAATATGTTATGGTGGGCACAAGGAAATTGATGAAAAACCCCTCCACTTAAAGCTCTGTCCATGAGTGGTGGTTCTGGCTTCTGTGCCTCTGTCCCTGGCTTTGTTGGACATAAGGGATCTATGTATAAAGTGGATTTGGAGGCGAAAAGAGGTGTTCAATGTTAAACTACCTTTGCATATATATGGACCCAGAATCCCTTTCCAGGATTTCTGTGAGAAAAACAAGTATTTAGGGTTGCCCGAATCATGTAATTTAATGTTTGGCAATAGTTCCTTATTTCGGATTTATCATTTTGAGTATACCACAGGATTAAGTTGCTGAATGTCATAGATCCATTCAGGCAGCCTTTTTTTAAGGGTGGGTGATGAGAAGAGAGAGAACTTCAGGACAGGAAGTTGATCAGATAATACTAGTCCTGTCATAGGCTGCTGCCAATTAGCTTTTCTGGGTGAATTTGAAAGTTAAATATCGCTAATACAAGTTCACCGACAGCCAAGCAAAAGGCACAAGCCATAGGCAGTTAATTATGACAAAGGTTGTGAAAATTGCTCTTTTCAAAATACATTCAAAAATTGGAAAAAAAGTGTTGGATTCACAACAGGATTTTTGGTATATTGTCTTTTTTTGTTACTATAATTTGTATTGTGGCCTTTGTGTAGGGTGACCAGATATGCGTGTTCAGGAGTTTTTGTGGAAAGGCTGTCTAAAGTGAATATTGCATTTCTGAAAATGTATGTAGGAGTGACCTGACCTAACTCTTTTTAATGGGCACATATTCTGCTATTAAACCAAATTGTTCTTCAAGTCCAGTTTTGTTTCGGAAATATTCATGAAAAATAACGTATAAATTTAGGGTTCAAAAGCAGTCTTTTTTTGTCGGTGTCACTCGTGATTACCTCCATTATACACACCTCATCAGTCTGGCTTTGTAGTTCCTGCAACACTCCTAGCGCATTCAGAAAGTTTCCTGACTAGACTCTAGCAACACAATGGAGGAAATTTACTGAGCATCAAATCATCCCGCTACCCACCAGGTATACGGGTTCCAGCTGCACAAGCTATGATAAGAACATCTGGAAAACATCTTGCAGCCATTGCCATATGCATTGTAGTCATAGGAGATGAGGATCAAATAACTTGCAAACGAAATTGTATGATGCTATTTTGCAAACTGTATACCCAAAAAGTCTGTTATTTAAAAATAAACCTATTAACACATTCAATTGTTTGAAATGCCGCAGAAGTACGTTTAAGAGATATTTAGTCTTAAATAGAAAAAAGTAGAACTGTTTGAGGAAGAGTCTTGCTGTAACTTGATTGACTGGATATTTGAGAACAAACCATGTGCTCATGGCAACACGTGTAATTTGTTTTCACTGATGCCTGCATAAGGCTATATGGGAACGTCACCTTAAACATACACCACCGTCCTGATCAGCTTACCCCACAACCTTTCAAGAGTCCAAACATAAACATCTTTGCCAGGGATGGGGTCGGGGGGCAGGGAGGTGCTGGATGTTCAGTGGAGATCAGAATTACCTTCCCAACTGACCCTTGATCCAAATTGATCCACAAAAGCAGGACAACGAGGGTTCTCAGCAGGACAGGGTGACATTTGCCAAAAACCATGACTGTGACAAAAGGCAGAAATAATAAGCATTTTTCCTCTACCCCTGCTTTGTTCAGTAGACCTTCATGTTCAATAATAACAACCATAAATTCTAGAAGGCAAGAGGTGCAGCTGCCCTTAGCACCGAAAGGTGAATAGCATGCTTGAGCCATGGCTATGGCTCAAGCATGCTATTGGCTTGGCTATGCCCCTGTAACTCCTTGTGCTCCACTCTGTTTCCCAAAGCACATGTGACATCGTGTGGGATGTCTGACATTTTTCACCAAGCACCAAAATCCCTAATTACTCCTCTGTTAATAATAATCTAGCAAAGATATTTTCCTTGACTCCCCCAATGCCAGTGTCCCTATTCGGACAGATGAAATTATGGGGAATATGACAGTATAATCTACCAAAGAAGAGTGGTGAAAAAAAAAACTCGGCCAAATCCCTTGTCTATAACCTTGTACCAAGGACTAATACCAACGGAGACCTGGCAGTGAAATTACTGAATTGGTTGGAGCCTGCACTGTGCACAAAACAAATACTAGGGAAATGGGTGACTGTATTAGACAGGTTCCTATTTTGTCAGTGTCTAAGTTTCTAAGTTTTCTGTGTCATTCTTTAATTTCCTTACTACTGTCCTGTGAGCTTGCAATAAAAAGAAGGATCACACGTGGCCATCATTTTAGCAGCTCATTCCCACTTATACAACATTTTTAATTCCAAAAGATTTATTGAGTTGAGTTTCAGGTAGTAAAACATCACTGGATTTTAAACAGTACAGGTAACAGTAAAAGATACAAACATATGTTGTAGGTCCAGACTAATCTGTAATCAAATAGTGATCTTCACATGACATTTCTGCATGAATTATAAAGCAGCTGCAGAAATACTTTTGACATTTCCGAAGAGAGCACATTATTTTGCAATGGAAAGGACAAGACAGCTGATCGGGACACTGGTGGAGAGAGGATGGAGATCAGAGGTTTTTTTTATTGATTTATCTTCACTGAAGTTGAGTATTATATTTTGATCTTGTTTTTCTTCACTGTGTTTCACTGTAGACGAAATAAAACTTTTTAAAGTTCCTAGGATATGCTATTTAAATTTGACAAATGTATCATGTTGCATAATAAGTAGTCTTATTCCAAGGACTATGCATATGATAATGCTACTTGAATGGCAACATTATTTGCATCTCATGTAATTTTTTTTATTTAAAAGTCGACTATATTTTGTATTTTTTTAGTAATTTTGCATTTGTTGAATTTATCATTTGGGGACTGTCTTAGTTAAGTAGCTACTTGCCAAGTTCTGTGTTTATGAAACTTTATGAAATTTAGCGATTCGTATGGAGGCCCAAAAATGAGGCCAGATCCCCCACGGACGAAAACTAAGCCAAAAGCTCAAAATTGTCATCTGAAATTTATGGGTCCACAATCATTCAGAATCTCTCACTCTCTCACACATTCTCATTTACTCTCTCTCACTCTCCTTAAATGTTTCCCTACTTTCTCTGCCGACCACTCCATTATTATATGAAAAATAATGAATATGTAACAGAAGTAGATTATTGAGCTAAACACAGAGAGTTTGTCATATTTGCTGTACACCCTGTTCTTCATTTGTGTACTGTGGTCTATTCACCATTAATTCTTTTTACCAGAAGAATTCTACTCTGGTTAGACTTGTCTATTAATGTGGTCCTGATGAGCATTTCCTAGTATAAATTAACCCCTACAAAGTATTTTTACTATTTAGCACTCCATCTGCAATGGAGTTTTAATTCACACACTCCTAACAATATAGAGAAATTACTCCACCAAACATTGTAAAGAGAACAAATAATTAACAATGCTGAGTACACACATAAACAATACATGTATTTTCCTCTCGACCCCAATAAACTAGTTGATACAGAACATAAATAGAAACGCTGCATAATTGGAACACAGTCATCAAGGATCAACTTAATTGTGCAAAATTGTCTTTTAACAATACGCCCTTTGACCTTGGGTTACGCAACAGTGGGTACTTAAAAGCATAAAATGTTGCTATCAATAAACCACTGTTTATTTTGCTTTCTCTGTATAACAATGGGAGGGGTGCAAAAAAGCAAGCATGGAGCTCCCACAATTTGTACCCTGAGTCAGAGTTGTTACCCGATTATCAAGATCTCAGGGTTGACATATGACTCGTTCATATGCTGACTGTTAATTGTTTTTATGCATGCCAGAAAAGAAAGTAGAACTGAAATTAATACACGTTAGTGAAGAACATGAAACGTATATTCATGAAAATCATAATATCAAATATGGCACTATTCCAGAAGCACATTCAAACCTAGTGATCCAGTTACTCAACCGCTTAACACATTTTTATCAGTAAATGTATTACCAACAAAAAAAAAAATGCTTGGAAATCTTTAAATACAATTTAGAAGCTGACAATACTATTTCATATTTCCTTTATTTCGTAATTTATAGCAAAGGCATTAGGAGGATGAAATAGACACATTAGCTGTACTTCATCACTATCGTTAATCACAAAAGCTGCTTCCAAAGTGACTCACATATTTCACAAATTACTTCTCTGTTACAAATTAAAGGATTTATCATCAAACATTTGTAAAACCATATTCATGTTTAAACCTTAATTATTGTGATAAAAAATATATTTTTTAAAGAGATTGCCAAAAGTGCTAATGTTTTCTGAGTCAAGGATTTCAATAAACTGTACAGCAGGAACAAACCTTATACTCCTATAATCCGGTGTACATATATGAGGTTTACTGGTAAGCATGCAAGGGTTGATTCATAAAATTGGGAGTTGTTGAGAGATGTTCTCATAATATTAAAATGATACTCCAGCCATCATATGCACTTTAATTTACATGATAGCTGAGTTGTCCCTTTTTGTGTGATTCTTCCTTGGAAATGCATGGAGGTATTCTCCCCATTCACCTGCTTATTTGACAAGCCATCCGTCCGGCAGTAGTTATAAATCATTATCAATCATTGGCATGAATTGTAAGACTGCGGAGGAGGCTTCAGAGCTGCAGGTTTACCTAAAGGTAGGTAATTTTTTTTTAGTGAGTGCATATTAAAGTTCTTCCAAAACACTTTAAAATACATTCTTTGTTGCAGTTGTCTTTGTTGGTACTTTCTAGGATATCTGGGATCTTTAGAACCTGGTAAGTGCCAACAAACCTTAATCAATTATTAGGTCATGCACAGAAACAACAAATGGGCAAGGGGGAAGTGAACCTTTGCTGGTTAATCCCTTCGGGAGAAAGGCTGATTTTATTTTTTGTACCCTTCGTGACAATGGCTGTTTTAACATTTCTGCGCTGCTCATGTTTAGCTGTAATTTTCTTCTTTCCCGTTTACTGAACCCACACAAGTTACCGTATATTCCGGCGTATAAGACGACTTTTTAACCCAAAAAAATCTTCTTAAAAGTGGGGGGTCGTCTTATACGCCGGGTACTTACCAAGCCGGAGGTTCCCACGAGGCCACCAATCTCTATAATCACTACGCGCCGGCTATTGATGCCGAGCGCAGGGATGCCGTCATGTCCCGGCGCCCGGCATCAATTGCCGGCACGTAGTGATGAGGGAGCAGGGAAGCCCGAGGTCTGACACTTCAGACCTCGGCTTCCCTTCTCTCTAATCACTATGCGCCGGCTATTGATGCCGAGCGCAGGGATGTCGTCATGTCCCGGCGCTCGGCATCAATTGCCGGCGCGTAGTGACGAGGGAGCAGGGAAGGCCGAGGTCTGGCACTTTCGACCTCGGCTTCCCTGCTCCCTCATCACTACGCGCCGGCAATTGATGCCGAGCGCAGGGATGACGTCATGTCCCGGCGCTCGGCATCAATAGCCGGCGCGTAGTGATTAGAGAGAAGGGAAGCCGAGGTCTGAAGTGGATGGAAGAAAAAAGACAGAAGATAAGGTAAGAGATGGGGAGAAAGGGGTGAGAGTGCACACTGGTGTGTGTGTATATACATATA
>VKOC01000001.1:31229768-31279960 GCA_009364415.1 Spea multiplicata
CATACATACATACAGTATGTCATTACATAAAAATAGTTCTATGTGTAGAATGTTGCTATGGTGCATAGTACAGAAGAGAATACACTAATGGTTGCTGTACTTAATGTCATTAGAGCTATTATTGACAAAATGCCAGGGAAAGGCAAAAAGCCATTAGCATTACACCACAGCTCACTTTTGCCTCTCCCCACATTTCCTATTTTGTGCACATTTTTAATTTTAATCCCCCATCATTCAGGGCCGCATTGTACAAAATGCTTAATTAAAAGCTCCAACGACCGACCATACTGCACAAATTAAAAAGAGAGCAAACATTTGCAGATATAATCCACCGGAAATTAATAAATCATAACCATTCAGTTTCTTCTGTACTTTTTTACCCTGGGATTATTTCGTTTAGAAACAAGCTTAAAAAATGGATGTTTGTATAGTGTAGGTTTTTAAAATGCGGTGTACAGTGAGACCTGGCATTAAATGGTGCCGTCACATCTACTCTGATTTTATGGCTTTTACAACTAAATCAAGTATTAAAAACATTATTCCTTGTACATAATAATGGCCAAACCCTTTCAAGAAAGAATCATTTAATTATGTAAAATGTTACTGCTTTTGTCATTTATGCGCGGAACACTAAATTGTCATGTGACACAAAAGCAAGCACTGATAAGCTGTTTAAAAAGCTTCTTAACCACGTTACATGTCGTCATGAAAAAAGTGCGGCAAAATAAAGAAAGTAGTGGTGTGGGCTTCTGGGCGCACCGCTAATGACGGGAACCACCATTAACTCATCCCACACCGGAAGTCTCACGCCTCAGTAAAGTAAAAAAAATTAAAAAATTACAAAAAAAAATTAAAAAATGATGGCTGTGATTGACAGAACAGCCATTCAGCCAAGTCTTGCTTGATGATGTGATCCTTTATGAATGGACACTCCATTCATATGTTGTGAGTCTCAGCAGCCTCAGAAAATGACCAAAAGGCAGCAACCATTGCATGGAGCAGGCACAATGGGTTCCTGCTACCATACCATAAAAAGTAAAAAAAGGTAAAATAATAAAAGTAAAATAGTATCAAGAAGTTGCCAGCTGATCTATAGTTAGATCAGCTGTCTGGCACACTGAAATAACGTACAGCCACCTAACCCCCACACCCCTGCAAATTAAAATAAATACAATAAATCACTAATAAAATTTAAAAAAAACAAAGGGGAACGCCCCTGATATCAGTGGGCAGCGCTGGCCGCGTCCCGCAAGGGAAGGTTCTGCGCAGCCAGAGCTAGGAAGTTCCCAGGTATGATGATAAGTGTTTAAATGTTCCTAGTGAAATACCCACTCTTGTCTTTTCTCCAAAAATATATACTTTTGGCATCAAAACAGACCCAAGTAAAAAAAAAATGTAAACATTTCAAGTTTGGAAAAGAGAAGGGGCATGTTTCATTTTGTGCCTCATAACTTCCAAAAAACAAAGACATCTCATGAATGTTGGGTTTTTCTGAAATACAGGACATTTACATTACTATATTTTGTGGTATTTTGGTCAACAGGTTGGGGAATAATCATAAATAGTACATTTTTTCAAATATTTTCATTATTGTAATGTATTATTCATAGTAAATGTTGACTATACAGCTAAAAATTATATCAAAAGAAAGCTCTATCATTGAAAAAACAATATCTTATTTGTGTGGGTGCACAAAAAAAATTAAAAAGGAGAATCATGGTGTAAGAAATGTTGAAAAAAATCACGGTAAAGAAGGGGTTAAACATTCTGTGTTTTAGGACACTAGATCAACCGAGAGGGTGAAAGTTAGGTAAGGATGGCAAAATGGATTCGTTTTGCTTATAGCTTCTTAATGTTTTTTTGCCTAGAGGTGGCAACATTTCGGTCTAAGTTTCAGATAGTGCTAAGATGTGGTTAAAAATACACTATTTATGAGTCTGCCTGGCTATAAAGATCTTGACAGGTTAATGGAAAAAGTGGTCACCATGTAAAGCAAATGAGCTAATTAAGAATAGATGATCATATCCATCAGTGCAATTTGTTTTGATCTATACATTTGCAAAGCCTTGGTATCTTTTATGTTTATCACACAGAAACTCCTGTAACACTCTAATGCATCTACTATTTACAGATGGCAGACACATTGAAGTATCTAAAATCATAGAATGCAGCTGTGGAATATTACAATATCAGCCAACCACTCTCACTGGTTTTTGACTACTTCTACTAAAAAAATGATTTAATTAATATAATTAATATTTAAGTCATTTATAGATGGTACGACTGTACAAGTTATATACAATATAATCGTTCAAAGTTAAATTTACTAAAAATGCTGATGAGAAAAATGCAGTAATTGCCACCTGGTTGTCTCCTGGTGCCAGGAAGGGCTTAGATGGCCCTTGAAGATAGAGCAAATAGAACCCCAACTAGCACCCCTATGAAAGAAGGTGTATACTATAAGAAAAAAATATTCTAGATTGTAAGCTCTTTTGAACAGGGCCTTCATTTCGTTTCTGTATGCCCAAACTTCTAATGTGACGTACTACAAGTTACACATTGTACAGTGCCGCAAAATATGATGGCATTATCATATAACAGAAGCTTTGTAGTACCTTGTTGCTCTGTTTTTCATATATCTCCTTATACCATCCATAATCCATTAATTTTATATTTAATTAAAATAATTTTATAGCACACAATTGTCAATTTAGAGAAAATCGTTAAGACGGCAGTATCAAGTTCCTCCTGGCGCTGCAAAGGGTTAAAGGCGAACGAAACCCGGAAAGACGCACTGTTACTTATCTCTCCCTTTTCAGTTTTCATTGCTGTCTGACACAGGATAATTGCCATGGGTGCCCGGCAGCGGCACATTAAAATTTTAGACGCAGGCACTCACAGGAACAGCCTCTCTGCTCCTATGAGCCAGGGAGCACAAAACAGAGAGATGGAGTCACTGAAGCACATGGCTTTTTCTTAAGTGAAAAGTCATGCACAGGTACAGGGGCCCTCGGGTCTCTGGCGGAGCAGGTACATCCTCGCTCTCCTATCAGCTCGTTCAAGTGGTATTAAAGGTTGGCCTGTATGTCTGAGTGGATCCATTTGCTCTTTGCAGGTACAAATGGCCATTTGCTGTACATTACGCAATAACACTCTTGCTTCCTCTGCCCCCATGCTAACAGCATGTAAAACAAAAAAGTGCCATTTTGTATACACTCAGGCACTTACTGTGGACCCCAGGGCTCTGAATACAAAGCACATTTAGTGGACTGATGTTAGTGTGGCTGGGACAGCGCAGGAAATGGACAATGCCGCGTTCCTTAGGTTAATGGCATAATGCTTCTGTTTTCTCAACAAAAGTGTGCTGCACCACCTCTCGGAAAAGCGCAGCAAGCAAAGGCGAAGGGAGATTAAAAGCATTCACCATAAAAGCCTCTCTTACTTGGCCTTGATGATGCGATTTTGTTTTTGCTTGTGTTTTAACACATATTTTATTGATCATGGGTGGCATGGAGGAATAAATCCATCAGCTGCGGATTACATGCCCCGTGTAGGTTCACTGAACTCTTTCAATGGCCTACTGGGGCACAAAAAATCACGGATTACAATTATTTATCCACATAGATGTGTTTGGAATATTACATGCATTATCATAGATGAATAAAAAAATGTAGTGGTCTAGAATTACAAATTGCCACTAAATACACAGGAAAAAGAGATATCTGTATAGTTTTCCCAAAACCGTCAAGTTTTTATATGGTGTCCCATAATAAGACGATAACAAGTGCGGTGCTGTAAATTGCTAAGGTGGTATGAGCATGATTCCCCTCACAAGCTCACAAAATGGCTGCCAAACTTGTGACTTGGGATTGGGCTTTCTCCACATAATGTACAGGGCTGTTATGGTCTAAGAGTGAAAACCAGCCTCACAAATTATAATATACTTATGTATGATTATAATATATTGCTTTTTATGTTGATACATCATTTCGTAGGAATGGCAACTTTTTGCTATGGTTTCAGCCTGCTTCAAAAAAACACCCGTGAGTTTATACTGGACATACAACTACATTTACACAGTACACCACGGCCTAGCAGTGAACACGATATGTCTTGTGTCTTGGCTGATCTTCTGGCGAGGACTTCTCTCCAAGCTACCCGAGACGGCAGGGAAATTCACCATGACACAACTATTAAGGTGCCACAGAAATGGAATGTTCCCGCCGCGTCCCTTTGAAGGGAGACATATCTGAATTCCTTGTTAAATTGCTACATCCTGCAATACGCAGGGGATTTAAGGATTGTCGCATTGCAGCTTCTAAATAGGTAATTTCTTAAAACATAATTTGTTCTGAATATGTACTCTGTGTAAGTGGGGAAGAAACAATTAAAGAAAGCAGGATTATCTTTTTAGTACGTGCTCATAAATCTTAAATGAGAGACCGCTGAACCATTAAGACCCATTTCCTTGTGTTGTCCTATTTACTTTTTTTTCGGCTACAGGGACAGCTCCATGACATTATTCATGGGTTTACAGTAATCGTTAAAAGAGCACAAACCGTGCGCGTTCTTTTTTCTTACTGGTATTGCAACATCAAGCAAAACATTTAAGGGACTGTGTACTGCCCCAAACCTCCTGACCGATGTACATCACAATACTAATTACTTTAATATGAACCTTTTAACTTGAAAACAAAATGACCTTACTACCTTACTAAAGCTCAAAACAGCGGGCTCCTGTCAGGAAAATGCTCCTACGGAATCCAATAGGGGAGCCAAATGAGCTTGGGTGTAAGCGGACATCTGGTTAAAAAATGGCAGGTCGGCTGAAAGCTATATAAACATGTAAAAAGCACGTGGACACAACTTATAGACGCCATTTGTGCTCTATGTGTTGTTGAGGTAGTGTGTAACTAGCTAGATGGGTTTGTTTATTGGTATTTGTTCTTTTAGTTGCAACAATAAGTTTATTTTTTGATGGTTTGTGTGCTCCCCTAAACTATTGTGGCAAAATGACAAATTAAAAGGGTAAAGAAACCAAATATACGAAATTGCTGGGGGGAGATGCAATACCTTTTGAAGATAAACATGTGATTTAGAGTAAATTCTAATTTCTTTTTGCAGATGTGCCAAATGATCAAACATTGGTGCGCCATAATTGTAACACTCATGTTAAGGCTTGACTGGAGTCTAGGAAAAGGATATAAGGATTGTGTGAGTTGAAGGTGGGGGTCCTACAATAAACATCACTCAGCTTGGAACCCACTTTTTCAGTAATTACGGTATGTATATATATATATATATATAATTCTTCAGTTTTCAGTAATTTATATATATATATATATATATATATATATATATAATTCTTCAGTTTTCCGTAGCACTAGACTGCCCATATTGGGGAGAATCTTAGTTTTTCTTTTATTCTAGGAGCTCACTAACTTGTTGCTTTTTTATTTATTTTATTTTATTTTTTACCTGCGGGGGCTTGTGATCACCCTGCACTGGCCGTTTGACTCTGACTTTTGTGTTAAACATGGACACGGTTTCTACTGCTATTCTCCTCTGAGCTGCGAGGAACCAAAGCAGCTTGCGCACAGATGTGACAGAATGCTTTTACTCTATCTGAAAAGCTCCCTGCTTCTGACACGCTGGAAAATGTACAGCCTGAGAGCGCTTGAGGCAAATATGCCACCCTAGCCTTACATCTGCCTCCCTTCATTTGTCTGCAACTGTGCTTATAGGTATAACAGGCCTCCAGATGTCACGGCAAGCAGTGTTCGTATGCCGACTTCAGTCAGATGCTATTGTTCGCTGCCAGCGTGACAGAGTTGTTAAGAATAAAATATTTAAACTCCGTGTTTCCCAACACAACTCAGGATGTCACATAGGATCTTCGTTTTCTTCACGATTAATTAACGTATGCTCCAATAGTATAATTGCTTGATGAGAGATTTTAAAGCTGAGCTACAGATGGGTAGAAGACTGGAGAAAGGCAAGGAGTGGAAACACAAATTCACTCCAAATACAGGACCAGGCATAAAACGTTACTGGTCAGAAAAACTGGCTACTGGTCAGCAAAACTGGCTACTGGTTATTCACTTTATTGGTTTTCTTCCTTATAAATTAATGACATCCTTTTTTCCTTAACTCCAGTCACAATTAAGGCTTGGCACGATGAGGAGCAATAGCCACAACCATCTTTAGTACCTTTAGGGTCCTCGAGCGCAGGACAGT
The DNA here is from genome assembly GCA_009364415.1 of Spea multiplicata. NCBI lineage: Eukaryota > Metazoa > Chordata > Amphibia > Anura > Pelobatidae > Spea > Spea multiplicata. The sequence goes on from VKOC01000001.1 coordinate 31,236,006, forward strand.
TAGCACAGCTTGTGTGCATGCTTTGTGATCCTTCTCCGTTTCTTACAGCAAAAGACATTTGAACCCTGCAGCTCACTTTTAACCATTTACGTAATCCATCCCCCCCCGTGTCATTGAACCCTCTTAGTAAATAAGGATCTGGATGACTTCTGGCCAACAGCAGAAATTTCAAATTAAGCCTTTCCATACACTTATGTGATCTTCACTATTTCCCCTCAATAAAAAATATCTATTAAATCCTTACAAAGCTGTTATGTTTCACCAAAAGTGAGAAATGCATGTGGAACATAGAAGGATGTTTCCTAATGGAAGGAATAGTTGATACATGGGACAGTCTCCCGGCAAATTAGCAGTTCTTATCAAAAAGAGGGAATACCAAAACAAAGAGTTTTTAGTGAGGGAATGGGCCAATATCTCATCGTATGTTATTCTGTTCTGGTTTAGCTCACACTCTGCAATCCGGATGTGATTCCAGTTATCATGGGCGATTTTGCTTATATACGTTACAATATTATTTCAGATGCAGAATTATATGTATACAAATCACCCCCAGGTGAGATATTTTACCATCGAGTCGCAAGTCCAGCAACCAAGAGGTAAATATTGATTCTCCCTCTGCAGTTGTACAGTTGCGCTGTCTCCCGGAATAATAGAATCTTTCCGAAGCTAATCCAGCCCCAAATAAATCATTCCCATAAGCACTCAACATTTCCCCATAGACTCTGTCAAGCTTCCTTCTCAAAGCATTTTCGCTCTCTTACTGTAAAAGCTAGCGCACTTTAGGGGGCGCTTATTATATTTCCTAGTGCAAATGAGAAGTTACATTAACTCCTGTGATGTTGCTTCTAACTATTTCAAAGTGGATAATGTTACCAGGGCCAACTCAGTCTCTTAATTACAGCTTTAAATGGGCACTTATTTACCGACGAGTGCTGCTGAATCAAAGTAAGAGGAGACTTTGCTACAATTGCCTTTTCAGCGCAGTGTTTTATTATCAGTATATTAGGGGGTCTATGTGCAAGGATCAATTGAAGTGCAAAGTGGGATATATTGGGACATAGTGGGATATAGTGGGACATAGTAGGACATAGTGGAATATAGTAGGACATAGTGGGATCTAGTAGGACATAGTGGGATCTAGTAGGACATAGTGGGATATAGTAGGACACTGATAACTGCACCCCTTTAACCACCTTGCACTAGAATGGTTCCTATAACCTGTTAGGCAATAGTCTTAAGGCACCACACTATGCCCTTTGTGGTTTTATCTGGACATTCTAACAGAGAGGGAGTTATGGTACATTATAGGTTTTTGAATACTGTGAAATGTATTAGATACAGGGTTCCACTAAGAACAGTGTTTTAGCTATATCCCGGCAAGATAAATCTTTAGATAAACTAAGTCTGACTTAACATTTGGACAAAAACGTCAGAAGTGTCTTCTTCAGATGGAGACTATCAACTAAAAGATTCAACCTTCTCTAGGACCTACATAGCTAGATTCATTTCACTTTTTGCAATGCATGTAAAAAATAGTGGTTTCTGTAATCAGTCCTACATACCTCTGAAGTGGCCCTGCCTAGGAGCAACAATCCTTATTTGTGCCCAAAATACCATTGATGTTCCTTTACAATGTTTGCTGGGTATGTGTGTGACACCACAGTGATACCAAAAGTGTCCGTCTTTGGAATTTCAATGTAATTTAAATATAAAATGTAAAGATATATATATATATTCAATTGTATAAAAAACACTTTTTTCAGAAAACACATGTAAGTACACACCAATTTGTGGGTCTGTCCTAGTACCCAGTATTTTCTTATACAAAGTATGCAGACAGGGTGATATATAGCATATGATTCTAGGGTATGTTTTTTCACTATGTTTTAACAAAAATGCATAAAATCTAACCTTTTTAAACAACCCGTAGATCCTGGAGTAGCTTTTATAAAAATGTACGGGGAACCTGAAAGCCACGGAGAGCTGTAACTCAGAAGCGGCTCATTGGTTCCCATTTTATGATCGCTTCACGGTGCGCATCATGCTCTGAGCTGAAAGTGGGACATTAAATCTTTATTGTAATCCGCTTAAGCGGAATGTTATTAATAGCTTAATATTATTGTGTGTGACTGATAAAAAATACCATTTTAAATAAGCTCTAAATCTCATCCAAGTCTTAGGTGTTAACGAAACGAAGAATTGTGCCTGAGACATTTGGAGAAATGATGGCCTCTTCTGAATATCATCATCTCTAAAAGGTACATTACAGCTTTTTTTCTGAGAAGTAGAGTTCCTGCGTTATTTATTCTTGTTGGCTAAATGCTGACCAGCATGGTGGTCATCATCTGAGCTGTGGTTTTATAGGCCACTCACCTTAACTCAAGTAAAGAGTGCACACATTAGGACTGGCCTTTCCTCTTCTTTCCATCTGCGGCTAACGTACAACATTTATCCATTCAGACAAGGCTGAGAATAATGGGAGTTAGTCACATAACAGCTTTGGAGGGATTCACTGAATAGAACGCTGAGTAATATTTGCCTAAATATTTACATTTGGAAATAAGTACAGTTACAAGCAATTGGCAAAATGCACATCACCCAAACCCAGCACATTATAACACTGACGTTAGGTAAATATACATATTTGTAATCATATAGCACCAACAGATATACTACACCATGCTGTGCAATTTACAGTACAATAAAAGGGAAATTCCATAATTATAGAGATTATGATGGTCTCTGTCCTGCAGAGCTAACAATCTAAGTATGTGGGGATGGAAGACTGTTAAATAGCTTTATGAATAGCTTTGGTTTTAATTTAGAGTTTTTGTTTGCGTTGTATGGAGTCATTTGAGGTAAATGTCCATAGAATACCATTTAGCAGCAGTGTGTCTAAAAACACTTGGGATTAGTCCGAGTGGAATGCTCTTTGCCCACTCTTTGGATTATAAAGAATACAATGAAGCATTTAAATGGCTTGCTATACCATGCATTAATGGTCTCTGTCATTTACCGGTAGATTTAAATGTAAATTTCCAGCAGCATTTATCAAAATACATTTTTTATAGAGCAATTATAGAGGTTTTGTTGCCATCATTCCATCTGTAATAAAGCATTTTTCAGACAGGCATGTGTCACTATAGCACGCTTTGTTATGTGTCCAACACAATGCAGGTAATGGCATAGATGAGTTCAATGGTCCCTTTTTACGGATTCTTGGGAAGCTAATGTACAAATGAATGAGGAATCTGCATGACAAATGCATATTCTGAGATTAAAAAAAAAGTGTTAATACAAACATTTCACAATGTAGACTGATTCTGCTTACGGAGCATGAAAAACATGTCATTCAATATGGTTTTCAATGTCTTGTCGACAATGTTTGAGTATGGTGCCACATCCAATTTCTGGGCAACCCTGGACAGGCCAATGGGCACACTGAGCAACTGCCAGGTGGAACTGGTGCCTGATGGCACCAGTTTGGGAACTTTGTGGCACCATTTACCCAGAACCCCCGGCGGGATGTGGGCAGGAGGTTCCGCTGATGTCGGTGGACAGTCACACACTTTTGTTGACTGGGAAGTGGGGCTTGCCGCAGTATCGTTCCCATGACCCGTTGTTTCCTCATGGTGACCTGGAGAACTGGTGGCAATGTCTGGAGAGTTCCCAGGTATGTCGATGGCGCCTCCCACGTGCCTTGACTGTTGGTTCTGTGACCCCACAGTCCTGTTTTCTTAGCGCACAGCTGCCAGCTAAATACACATGGCCACATGCTGCAGAAATGTGGGGACAAATGTGGGTCCGTGGCTACGTGTATCCATCAGACAGTTACAAATATGTAATTTTAACTGTTAATGGCCTTAAAGTGCCAGGGAAGATTATAATCCCCAGACTGGCCCCTACAAACGTTAGAGGGTGAACATCTACTGGAACTACAAACATACATGTCAGGACAATAAAATAAATCACATTATCACATTTTCAATAATGTGGTTATATTGAATGAATGCCACTGTTAAGGGTTAATGGTGAAAGTGCTCTAATTTTGCCGGTGTCATGCAGCAACTTGCCCTGCACTCCTCCAAATAAGTTTCAGTTATTTCTAATTATAGCTTTATTCACAATCATTATTGTGCATTCTTTAGTTTTTTTTAGCTCGTAGCTTTAGATTTTTTTTTAAAAAAAAAAAGTTTCATCAACATACAGGGGTTTTTTTTTTTTCTGCTGAGACACAAAGCATACTTTCGAACAGTCGTACCAAATCAGATCCACATTCATAGCCCAGAAAGGAACAGAAACGTAGCCCTCTGGTGGTGAAAGGGTTTAGAAACGCTATGTTAGGTAAACAAGGATGGAATTCGGTGAAGGGTTTGCTTAGAGCCAAAGGTACAGACAGAACTCTCAGCTGGTTCCAGGTTTCTCCTGACACCATGAATTCCTTCTGACATATTACTGCCCCGTTCCACACGAACACTGGATCATTTTTCATCTCTTAAGGCTTTCAAAAGGAGTAAAAAAAAAAAAAAATTTCTCCTTAATAAATGAGTCCAGAGATCCTGCTCCCTGATCAGTATGCTGTGGGAGAGAATGTTTTAGCCATCTCCAGAAATGGCCACCCTTATCTATGTACCTTAACGGTGCCTGGTAAAGAGCTTTCGCGTGTTCTAGAACCAGACCATTAAGACACCAATATAAATCAAACTGGACTATGTTGAGTTTTCATATAAACTAATATATAAAGTCGTTTTGATTATATCTTTTTTATAACTTATTTTAATTTGACTCCCACAATTTTCCTCTTACCGATATAAATCAAACTGTGCTATGTTGAAGAAAAAGTTATCTCAAGCTGTGCTTTTCAGATGTGAGCACCTTTTCCATTAGGCATTTGAATTAATAAAAGCCTGTGAGCTCACAAGATCAGAACCCCGTTTCTCCTTCTGTTTTAATGTTATTTGTAATTTTATATTGTCCCTTATTGTAATAGCTTTATTTAAACATAAAATGTAATGTTCTTGATTTCACTGTGAATTAGGGTGTGTATTAACCCCTACTACTTCTCCTTACCTGCCAACTTCTCATTGAAGATAAACTTTGTTATATCTAAGCCTCCGACTTTGATTTCAGACTATGGTTCCTTATCCTAGTATTTCTTCTGTAAAATTGACGTCTCTACTGTACTTTGTTTAACCTCTTCACCCTTTTTCGATCTCATTAGCACTCGGAACCCTAGATCTATTTAATCACAGCAACGACTGCACTGTACACTGTTTTATTAAGTGCTAAGTAGTTCAACTGATGCTAATGTTTCTATATATCTGCAGCAATCCAATCCTGATACCCCCTTAATATACCCCAGGGCTATCCTACCCCCTACTATAGAACTCTGTCTGAATTCAACATATTTCTCTACTTATCTCAGTGCCACATGGACTACGTTGTTGAAATTTTCCCTCTAATCTTTTGTTTATTGCGAAAGTAAATTATCCAAACACAGCGTGTTCCAATAAGCAGTGCTGATGGCTAGGTTATGAGTGAGAGCCTTGTACCAGCAGCAGAGCTGGCAGCCTATCAAGCAGAAACACATCACACACGGTAATACAACCACTCACACTTTTTTTTTTTTTTTTGGTAAAACGCATTGGACGCTGTAACCCTTTTCATACAAGGGCAGCCGACAAATAATTTACACCCAATGTGCGCTTTAAGTGCACTCGTTCGTTTTGTCTGCATTCTTTTATACAGCAAGGCAACTCTTTTCTTTGTGAAAGAAAAGAAGGAAATTTCAAGAATTCTTTACTTCAGCCCACAACTGAAATAAATTTGTCCTAGCGCTATACCTTTTTAGCTACAGACGCCTTAAGTAAAGAGGTTCAATCACCTCTGCTTATAACCAGCACATTTTTCATCACAGGCCACCCGTTCCACCCAGCCAAAAGCCTTGCTTGTACCACCACTTATTTATGTATGAATGTATGTAAGACACCAGTATTTTTTGTAACAAAAACAAACCATTTATAAAGCCACAATCCATTGCACTTCCAAAATAATAATAATAATAAAAAGTTTAGTAGTTTTTGATTACTTTCAAAGAACATTGATTATTCACAATCACAATGTCTTACAGAACTAAGGCAGGGGACAAAACTGGTTACCATTTGTCCACGACCTAGATTTTCCTATCAGTATGTTAAGGGGCATCTTCGTTGCTGCAACTGGTTATTTTTTGTGCCCAGTTGTAATACATCCACTGTGATGCAATAAAGCCTCAGGGAGATGTTTCATGTGGATGCTGTGCACAGATGATGGTAAATTGTGTGTGTGTGGATGCCTGGGTTGGAGCAATTAGAGAGCAGGGCTGGCAGCTCAGTGCTCTTACTCCAATTTAGAAGAGACTGGATGTCCAGCTTGGGTTTGCATGATCCAGTCCACAATTCTCATGAAGCCTGCAATAGGTGCAGGAAATAGACACAGAATCAGGAAGAATGTTGAGAGCACACCTGGTAACTCTCCAGGTTTTGCCCAGAGACTACAGGTGAAGTGCCACTTAGCCATCTCAATAAGGGGAAACGCTTATCGTAGCACCCCCCCCCATTAAAAATAGCGTGTTATAATGCTTTCTATGTTACTGCAAGGAGGGCTCCAGGTATCTGGTGCCAGAAAGTTCCTAGTATGCTGCTGAGTTGAGATGAAGCTACCCTTTGCTCCAAGGACCCAAAAGAGAGGCCCTGAAAAAAGATCCATAGACCAGAGAGGTTTCCAATTGGGAGCTAGACTTTTATTTTGTCGTTTCCGGGGGGGGGGTGTCAACTTGTAAATAAAACTTACAGTTTGCTGGACATATGTTGTTGCTGAACATTATTGCCCTAGAAGAGCATGCTTAAGATTCTTGGAGGTGACATTTATGGTCCACTGCTACAGGGTTTTGTCACACCAGTGACTTAAAAAGCACGTTCTGAATATTGTTTAGGTTTACTAATTGAGTACTTAAAAGAAAACAGGAAAAAAAGTCTTAATAAAACATTTTTTCTTTCATAAATTACAATACAGATGTTAAAATTATATGGGGCCTGTAGCCATATTGGCTGCGCCTAACAGCAAGCTTGTACACTTCATAGACACGTACATCCTATGATTTATTAATGCAACTTTGATATAGTCACATCTGTTTGAGAGACTCCAGCAGTCTCGTAAGACTGTACACAAAGGATATCTCGTAAACTTGAGTCCATAGGCTATTAAATTGTATCACATCCTACAAAATACAATACAGTTCTCTGGGAAAAAAAGCACATTCTCTTTAGTAATGTGAATATCTCCAGTGCTATCCTGGGTATGAGACAATGCAAGATGTTATAAGCAATGAAGCATACTTCATAAGCCACGTTTTATTTGTATCCTTATAATTTATGTCAATATTACTGCTATACAGAACTTACAGTCTAGCACTAGATTTCCTTATGAAATCTAGTTGTTTGGTGTAAGTTGCCTGTTTATGGCACTTCAGGCTTCTGTGATCCAGTTATATTACATTTGGTAAAAAATAAAAAAAAATCTTATCAATTTAAATTTACAATGGTTTAATCGCAGTTTCCGATTTGTTACATGTTTTAGTCGTGGTCTTCTAAATCTAAAGTATGCCTTCATTGAAGAAATGCCCAAATCTACTAAAATGCGTGCATGGTCAACTCAGACATGGTACAGTCCCTCACTAGCTTGAACCAAAGCGAAGGCCCCACTGTGTTACACTTGTGAATTCAAGGCACTTATGAAAACTAGAAGATTTCTACTCATTCTAAAATCAAGGATTAGTGTATATACCGCTTCAATTTCATTGTCACTGGGTCTAGGAGATGACACTTGCTTAGGTCATTTTACAGCCTTGTTTATGTCAGATTTTAGGCCAGTAAGAAATGCCAGCACAGTGCTGACATTTAATTGCTCTAAAAGGACTTCCTGAGAAAAAGCTTAAAAAATGTATAATTTAAAAACAAGTTTAAAGACACTCATTTTACTATGATGCATATGATTCATGTCAAGGTCTCAAATAATTAAGAGCATAAGCTGGTGAGTCAAAGTTGAAACTGATGACATAAAAACTTACACCAAGCATATAGTATAAGTACAATATAATATATAATAATATAATATATAATATACAGCTTGAGCATTGGTGATTTAATTAGGAAAACATATTTTGATACCCTACCTGTCTCTGCTCTGGAACCAGACACCCATTTCTAGTGTAGTCAGCCCTGAAAACAATATTTATCGCAAAACTATACTGACAAATAAAACATTATCTACAGTATCATCACCCTTAACTATTGAACACTACTAGGGATTTGGCACTATCGCCCCTAGGGACTTTTCATTTAACATTTGTAACATCAAAACTAGTACAGGAACCAATGATAGCCCCATGCTTCTATATGCAAAAGGGGCACCTCTGAGAAAGAGTGGATGAATGATAGTTCCAGATACCCCAGAATTACCCACCAGTAGTCATACCTAAACATTCTAGTCCACTGTAACTTAACTTAATAGTGGCGCAGCACTGTACTTAAACTGTATATACCAAAAATGTGTACATGTCAATAGTAGAAGATGATCTCTCTGCACAGATGTTGCACCCTTCCGTTAAGATGGTCCGACTAATAGAGTTGTATATCAATGTCTATAGATATCCACATCTCCAATGTCACTAAACAGCATTACCATAACAAATTATGGTGCAAGCTGACTGTTTCATGGCATTCATTTATTGTAGAGGCAGAGGTCAATGTTTATAGTTAACTGTTGGACACCAATCGGTGAATTGACCTCTTGGACTCTCGGCTCCCAAAAGGAATGTCACGGGATTGATGAAAAGTGACACCGATGGTTATGACTAATAACAGGAAGGGACAGGACAAAAGATGGATGGCCTCCGCTGTAATTAGCGAGGTTCCACATTTCACAGTCAAAAGAGAACTCTTTTCCGGTCAATTGGACAAATGAATCAGAATCCCGAGCAATGCTGCAGAGCATCCATGAAATTCAATCAAATCGAGTTAAGTTGCTGCTTCTCTTTGTCAGCAAAACCGATGTATTAGCTTAGCCCTTACTCTGAGAATAATGTGACAAAGGGAATGCAAAGTCCTGTATGTTAGTATCATGCTGATTACTATAATATTCTGGGTATCCAAAAGACCTGGTTTTTTTCCTTCCTCAATAACCCTATTAACTGTATTTTTCGTGATAATGCTAATCCGCATTTAACTGCTCCTTTTCAGAAATAAATGTCCAAATAACAGCTTCTGCTCTAATGTACCAGACTGCATCATTTGTAGTTCTCGATAACATTTTTAGAAATTATTAGTCTAATCAATACATTTTTTCAAGAATAAATGACACTGATGCTAATTAGGGTAATTACATTTTGTAATAGAAGGTAAACATCTGGATACCTGCTTTCTTTAGGAAGAAATTCAAAATGACAAGTGTACGTTCATTACACTTTTTTAATTACCCTAATTACACGCTAATTTTTTTTTTAAGCTGTCTCTGTCATGACTGAAGGAGTCATAAGGAACAACAGCTGACGATGAAAATATAAAGATGTTACTTTTGTTGCCATTCATTATGTGTCACTTATATATTAAAGCATGTGGGCTGGGTGTTCGCTATTATTGTTTCCCAGGCATTTGTCTTGTATAATGTATGCATGTATACGGTTATTTACATACTGCCAACAGTGTACACAGATGTTTGCTCAATAACAAGAGACAGAACATAAAGTGCAACGAATAATGATGAAAGGAGTAGGTTCGAGATAAGAAAAATAAAGAAAGCTGATAACTGGATCTATCAGTGAACATCATGGTTTCAGTAGACAAGAAAGCAAGAACATCTGGAGGACAAAGAGGGCTATGGTGTCGAAGTTCTTTGGCCCATCTTAGCAATGGGCTCTTTAAGTCTCTTTAACCGCAAAGGTAGCTGGTTACCAGCAATCGCTAATTCTAAACGATATTCTGCAATACCTTGGATGAATGTAGATCATTCCCAGTATTGTCTTCAAATCTGGACTCTACAGAATTAAAATATAGCACTACTGGGCAATTGAGAATCAGGATTTTTTTACAACAAAATATGGGGCATAAGGAAGGTTTGTGCTCATTATATGCAAAATCTAGCCTCAGCCCACGACAATAATTTCCTATTTGGCATTATAGTCGGGATAGCTTATGGTTAAGGGGTGCCTTTCTCACAACTAAATGCCATTCTCCCACCCACAGTACCTGGTTTTCACTATGAAAGAAAATTGCACCCAGAACACCTAGAGTTGTTTTCGTTCATCTGGAGAAATAAAGTAAGTCATATTTAGGAAAAGTGTCTTCTGATTTATGTTTCCATACAATTTGCCCTTTAAAAGATCTACATAACAGGTCAAACCATTATTAGAGGGCTACTATTGATAAAAGCACTTACTGATGAAACGGCAAAGTATTGACCCAGAAGAAGGTGCAGCTTGATACGTAGACATCTACCTTGTCACGCAGACTTCCAGACTCAATTACTGGAAACTGCAGTTATAGATCAAAAAAAAACCCTGCATGTCACTGGATCAATGCTGCGTGTGGCAAGTACTTACATTACTAACTGGCACTCGCATTTGTGTGCATAAAAAAACATTGTGACTAATGACACCACGCTTGAAAAGCACAGCAACATTTAGTTTGTCAATAAGCCACATTTTCAACCAGCAAGGCAGTTAAGATAATATCGCTATGCTTGGTTGGGTAACAGCATTTTCGCCGTACTTTTATCGGATGTAGGGATCTCATGTCAACAATACAAGTGAAGAAGTGGCAACGTTTCCAGTGAAGCCATGTCCGCAGGGAATTTAATGTCCTTAGCAGGCAATCCAATAGTAAAGAGAATTATGTCAGCTTGTTTTTTTTCCCCCTTCCTTTTTTTGCTTTCTACGTAGGTTTATAGTATGTGGCTGTCAGCGGTGTCAAGTGGAGCTTCTCGGGACTCTGACTGAAAAGCTGCACATCTAGGCACTTTGAGCTGGCGCTAGGCTACATCAAATCCCTCCTTGTGTTGTTAATGAAAGCTCTACTGAAAAGCAAAAGACCAGGGGGCCCGTGGGCTGCCTGCAGCCGTGCATTAGGAAAAGCTGGTGCTAAGCTTATCTGGAGCGAGCCAACGGCATCTTTTATTTCCAGTGACACTTTTAGAGGAGGTCAAAAGGAGCAACAGCCCCAGGCCTTGTAAGCGCAGACGGCCTCAGTACGATTCACTTCTGTGATAGACCATTACATATTTCTAATGTTAACACTGTTAAACCAGCAGTCTGACAGACAGGACAAAATTACAGAGGTGACCGTGCGGGGCCATTGGCAATTGACCGCAAAGCGCTGGAACAAATACAGGGCAGGATGCGGGATTTCTATGAGCCTGGGACAAGAATTCTAGGCTATTCTGCTGCAATTTGTTGTCAAGTACAGAAGCGGTCTGTGCACAAACTGTTTACGGTATAATGCATGAGTATACTGAGAGGGCGGTAGATAAGTAGAAACGGTAGACGTTAACACAGTGAGGGAGTTTAGACATGATGGGATAGGCACGTGGCTCCTGAGACCAAGGACTGATTAAGGTCCGAGTCTTTACAGCAGGAAAAGGGGCAGACTAGATGGACTAAATGATTCTTACCTGCCTTTGAATTCTATGTTTCTTGTCAGTACAGAGTGAGGTAGAACAGGGATGTCCAAATGGTTGATAGGAATGGCCCTCAAGAAATTTGGTACCTCAAAAAACTAACTAGGTAAATATATGATCAATTTCACAAAGTAAATCCCCAGGGCATACACATCCAAATGATGTACTGCAATGTCCATTAAACAACAGCCCTTTCCTAAATTATGTCAGACCAGCAAAATGGGGTTTCTAGTCCAACTTAAGCGTAATGCAAATTTTAGAAGAAATCAGAAATACCAGAGCATAGTAGATCTGCTCATTTTACAGAATCATTAATCGTATCTTTCCTTCATCACTTTTTAGTAATATTATTATGTTTTATTTATGCAACAGCAACAAAGTTAGCAGTGCAGTAAGATATACGGTAACATATAGAGCAAAATTTAAATAGAGACGAGTGGTGTGAAGGTATATGTGTGCAGTTGTATAAATGCATGCAATAATATGAATGGCATGGCATGATTTTGTTTATATCCATCTGTCCTTCACCAAAAAGAAAAGTTATCAGAAGGTGCTATGACATTAGAACACCTTAAGTAGTCTAATAGACTGTAAAGTTGCGAACGCAGGGACTGTGTTAAAGTTATTATCAATTTTGCATATTGTCGCTTTTGATGTTATTGGTAAATTTCACTCTCCACCTATATCTGCTGCTGCTCTATAAATAAATGTAATGTTATGCACTTTACAAATGTATATTCCCTAAAATGCTCCCTTAAAACAAACTGTGTTTTCACTGACATGCTGTTACCTTGTTTTGACTGAAACAAATAAATAAATTGAATGACATGTATATGTGTGTGTTCTAGTAATACCATACTTACTTGAAGCATATAATTATATGGGACATAAAAATACAAATCAATCTAGTGTGGGTAACCTTTTAGAGATATTGCATTTTCATAAAACAAAATAAAAAATTCTTAAAACAATACTTTTATCTGAAAAGTCCATCTGAACATTTTTCACAATAAACACAGATTTGGCTATTGGCAAAAATATCTTAATTCCATTTTTACTTTATGTTTATTCTTATAACTATCAACTATACGCTTAGGGGGTCGTGTATACAGAGTGAATCTGATAACAAGTGATAAAAGTGGTGCAACCAATGTCTTTTTGTGCAGGTGTCTATTCAAGCTGCGGAACTTGGACTGATATATACATATATATATATATAGAGAGAGAGAAAGAAAGAGAGAGAGAGAGAGAGAGAAACGTGTGTGTCTCTCATTTTGTATTGAATATATATATATATATTTATTTTCACACGAACATCCATTATTTGCAAACCTGTTTCATGTTATCATTGTCAGATGGTTTTGCAAGTTTCTCAGTCCAATTTTTTCTTTGTTTTGAAGCAAAAGCGTTGAGCCATATGGTTATGATTTAGCATTGTCAAGCTGAACTGATTTTTTTTTAGAAAAACGCTGCACCTTTTTCTTTGGCCAAGGCGTTCGCTTTAAACACATCAAAGAGTGTGTGCATTGGATCAAGGTGATTTTTTTCCCTTCTTCTGGCCACATCGTTGCCAGCTGTGGTGTTTATGATTAGAGTCAGGGATTTCCAGACACCTCAGAGTCTTCTCGGAGATGCAGATCTTTAACGGGATCCATCATAGTAAAATGACAATAAACAGACAGCCTTGAAAGGGCGGCTGGTTGGTTCCAACAATAGAACGCCATGGAATGAGATTACAGAGAGGGCTTATAAGGCAGCTGTAGCCTCCACCCCTTTCATTCTGCATAAAGCAGCTATTACACCCAATACATCTTTGTACAATTCATCAAACTGTATCTAAAATACAAAATTCATGTCCCGCAGCACATCTTGTAAGGAGATCTCAGTGGTGCAAAGAATGGTACTGCAAACTCCTTTTTGACGTGTATTTAATATTTAGAAGGCCGTTAAGTGTCCTATAGAAATCCGCCAATGAGGAATGCATATTAAAAAGTATCACCATAAGAAGTTGCTGCCGTGAACTGCCATCCTCCATGGTCCTGATTTTGCGTCACTTTTGTCTGCTTGAAGAAGCCAATTGGTGGCAGGAAATTAAAACAAATGAAGCACTTCCCACACATGCACATGGGACCCTGGATCTCACTGGGCAGTGAATATGTCTGACCAGCGCTTTGCCTGGCAGGAGTTGCGTTTGGCCAAACACATCTCCTGCAAGCTTAGGAGCCACCAACTATGATGTTCTATTGCCATTGCCTATGAAGCAAATCATATGTATTTCGATTTTACAGTACGTAGCTGTTTTGTTTGACCATTTTGTTACTAGCATGTCCTAAGGGCTCACTTCCGAGCCCAATGTTGAATTTTGACCACTGGGTAGCCTTGGTCTGACATCACAATTCCTAACTCAATGACTTCCCATATTACACTGGTATAGACTATAATCACAGTCTATTGAAGAAGTACATATTGTGCAATTCTGTATTATCACAGAGAACTATGAAAAAATAATTTAGGGTCATGTTAACTTTGCAAAACAATCCTTCACAGGGCCAGTGGCCGAGAAGGCTGCATACTTACCCAACGTACACATTTACCCAGCCAGCTCCCACACATAAGTGGGCCAGGGCCACTTAGTCATTCCCAGTGTGGCCTTCACTCTAGGTTCTGAGTCAAACAGACCACTTTAAAGGTACACATTAATTGTACACATTACTTTAAGCAAATAAGCCTTAGCAGATCTTTCTTCCATAGATTTAATAACATTAACAAACAAGCTTTTTCGGTTTCAATCCCGCCTGATGTTGTGTCACCTGAGAGTTCCCTACAAAAATGATGACGAAGATAGAGTTGTGTTGAATTCAGCAGAATAGAGGAGACAGCACCTTTTTTTGTAAACCTTCAGAAAACTTCATTTTAAACAAAGTATTGTGACTGTAAAAGATAGGAGTTCTGCCTCTGAAGGAGAATTTCTGAGCACTTCATCCCACCTCCCTCCTATAGTGCTCCTTACACAAGGCCAGAGAAAGAATGCAAAGGTCACACCAGTTTTTTTTCCCACTCCCCTGATGTTGTTTCAGTCCCTGAGTCAGGACATGCATCTCAACATTATGTCCAAACGCCCTAATTATTATCAGATTGTGCCTGGACTCAGAAGAGAAAAATAAAATACTTTATGGGTTTGTGATTTAAAGGCAGTGATGATCCAGTTCCAATGGAACATGTTTTTGTCACGAAGAGCTTGAAGACGGCAATTTATTTTGCTGTTCTTAAAAAACATATTCCAGCGCCGTGTGCACATGAGGCTGTATTAAGCATTTATTGTTTTTCATGGTAAAGCTTGAAATAGGCAGGTATATTTGGGTAGTTGTAAGAATAGGTATGTCAAAGAGGGCAAATAGAACAGAGCAACCCTCTAAGAATACACATTGTACAACGTATGACTTTTTTCAAAGCACAGCGTTAACATATTACTTTCTTGGACAGTGTTCCCAAACACTAGGTGCCTCCTTTTAGACCCAAACGCTTGGAAAACCACCGTCCCTTACACACAGAATCCGCATTTTTTAAATGTTGGTAAGGCTCCAACCCATTCCCTGCCCCTCAATATTTGTGAAGTACCACCCAAAAAAGTACAAAAAGCCTGGCTGAACACAATCTAGTACTACAGCTATTACACATGAACCCGCAGTAGGACACACTTCCTTGTTGTAAATGAAAATTACGGCATATTGTGAGATTTGAAAACAAAGTAATAATAACAATAATCCATAATAACATCAAAATAATGCACTCATTGAACATTTTCCTGCTGTTTGTACTATTCTGTTGATTGATACAGTGATAAAGGTATACCTTTTTACTGTAGATTACAGTAACATATCTTGGCTTGATATGCATTAAAAGAAGGCTTGTAAAATACACTTACCTCCTGCACATCTGCCCACTCCCTGCTGCTACTCAGAGACTTCATTTTCTAATATATGCACCCTGATTAAAATGTCTTTATGACTACTTCCTATATGACTGCACTTAATATGCATCCTTACTATTATAATGTAACTTGTACATAAAAAGGTAACATATACATAGTTACAGAGCCATAACTGGGGCTCTTGGCACCTTTGGCATGGTCATGGGGTTGCAGTAACTAGAATGGGCGTTAAGCTGGGCATGTGCAAGAAGCATACTGCAGTATGCTTCCTACTTTCAGTAAAGGAAGCTGGGGGAGGAGTTAAATGAGACAGAAGAGGCCCAATAAAAAAAATGTCTGCACTGATTTGCATGCAGTAAAATAGACACCAAAATAGGGCACCAATATGGATAAAGCATGATAACAGGGCTGGAGTGTTCCTTTCGCCAAAAAAAAGAAACAACCTAATTTCATCATTGTGGATAAGGTATTAAAAAATTGTCCCACAATACCAAACCTGAAATGATATAACTGGAAAGGATTCTGGGCTCAGTTAAACAAATGATATATGTTGGCAGTGTATTATCTAAGTTCAAAAGGAAATCAGTGCAGAACAGCGTGAATGACAGCGATGACATAGTTATTGTTAAACCTTATCTTATTTGATGGGGATATAGCACACAAGCTTACGTTTCACATTAAAAGCGTTGCTTACCCACACAGACCAAGGTGATATATATTTTAGCATGAAATGTACTTATCATTATAAGTTATTGTGTAACAATACTTTTCATGTCTTGTCCCAGTCCCTCTTTTGTGACAGCAAACCTAATTTATCTACAGGAAAAGAAAGTACCTCCTATTTGTATCCGAACGACATCATCTAGAAAACTTCCCAAATCTACAAAAATATACAAAGGTAATCTTATCCTAGTAGCCTACATAAATTAGGCAAGGAGAGGAACCACAAGTAGAAGAGACTGGTAACGCCTAGCGAAATACCTAGAGCGGGCTCGAGATGAATCGCTGTGTATTGCATGCAGATGTCAGGTATTTTAATAAAGAGATTCATTGTACGAGGGTCCATTAGTTCTTCCTAGGCCTTAACGGTAGGGTGGGGGGAAGAAGGGGGGAGTACCTTGCTCCAGCTGGGCCTGGAAACTCTGTCTGAGTCAGGAAAACCGCAGCTCATAAGCAAAGAGGAAGCATAATGTTCTACAAGGACAAAACATTAGCAAAAATGTCACTCAGGCCTAGTTCCACATGTTGGCCGCTTTAGGCCTCTTCCCCTCTAGCATGCCCAAATGATATAAATTCCATCTGCTCAGCAGCCAAGTGACAGAGAAGAAATACCGGCATCTGGACTCTATTGCTGTCGGCTTTTTTTTTTCTCCTTCTTCTATTCTGTGTTCTATGTTAGTCCTTAGCTAGAAACATATGAGGAGATGAAGGTGCTGGCAAGTAAATAGAAAAAAAAAGCAACGTACTGGCACAAGCAAGAGTTTCTGATGCTTTTCACACTTCACTATGAGTTTTTACAGGGAGAAAGGCAGTGGGAACTGATAAACTGGTGTCTCGGAGCCAATGGGCCTGGAGATCATTTAGTGCCTCATTCTTTCTCATCTGTAATCAGTACAGTAAAGCTATATATATATATATATACATACGGTATATATATATATATATTATATATATATATATATATATTTCTACAACATTTTTGGCGAATAAAACCAAGTAAGGCAAAAAAACCAAACATGCAGTATATGACATGCTATACACTATAGAAACATTATTGTTATATTCCAGGAGACTGCAAGCTAGAAGTTTTCATGGACAGCATTTTGTTGAGCTATTAGATTACATGGTATTACTTAGATATCATTGTGGTCATTTTTTTACGCTTTATATTTATTTATTATTCTGGTTGGGTGTGGACCAGGATGGCAGGTAAAGCCTAACACACACACTCCCCCTAACACACACTTACATATAGATACTCCCTCCTTAACTCACTTACCCTCTCATTCTCTTACCTCACTCAGAGCCTTCTTTTCTAGCTGCTCGCATACACTGTGCTAGCAGCCTTGCCTTTGTCACTGAGTTCCCACATATGCAAGTGGCCAGTCCAAGTCGGACTAGTCTTTGTTTGAAGAATTTTGGACTGCCCAAAGCCGACCTGCCCCTGGTGCTGACCCACTGATAATATGGATGCAGGGAATGTAATAGGCAAAGAATGGGAGGGTAACCCAAATAAGAATGTGAGGAGCCATGTTGGTTTCTCCTGTATGTATAGAAGTGCATTGACTAAGGCTTCAGGATGACCATTTGAAATCCTTGGTTTTACCATGCATTAAAAAAAAAACATGGCTGGGAGACTTCAGGTAAACTGGAAGGAAATATTGAAATATTTGTTATTGACCCCCTTTAGTTTTTAACTTTGGGTAGCAGTTTTATTGTTACGTTGAAACCGTATTTTTTGGGTCTGGTGTTTTTATGTCAAGTGTATATACTGGTCAGAGCGCAGTTTCAGAATGCAGGCAATGGTTTCAAGATACAACATGGAAATAAGTGACTTATCTGTTTATACAGCTCACAGAAATGGTGCAAAAGCTGGTCATTTCCTCCCCATATCGCTCACCAACTGAAATAATAATAAGAGTGGATTCTGTGAGCAGAAAGAAGAGAGCTGCTTACATGTAGCCGGCCTGGACACCACTCGGCTGTGAATGACAAGCAACGGGCCACATCACTTGGGAGCGCAGACTCTGAATTATTAATGGTGACAGGTATACTATCTGGGAGACAGGTTGAGAAGGGGGGTTGGAGATTATTTATAAGTGAATGGTTAACAGCTGTACCTATTGCCAACCATTACATGGGTGCCACAAACGGTAGCGCTCAGAGAGCGAGTTATTCAAGCACGAATGATCTGCCTGTCAGGGCTACAAGCAGCGTGCTTGCAAATTGAGCTCAGGAGGGAGAGAGAACGAGGGGACGCCGGTACAATGCTTTGCTCTCAGACGGCACTGTCATCACAAAGTGTGGGACAGAGATGAGAAAGAGATAGCCTTGCCACAAAATATGATTCTCACATAGCAGGCGCATCCATGATGAAGTTGAGAGATTTGTAATACTTCCTTGCAGTTCCCCCTCCCTCTCACACCCTACACTCTGTCTCCCCTCCCTGTCCTTCAGGCCTCTTAGCAGAACAGATGTAAAATGTGTCCAGCACAGATGCCAAGACACGGGGAAGAAAACACATTTCTTGAGCAGTGAAAAAAAAATGTGTTATTTTATCTTGTAACTTGGTTTCATGGCATTTTGTGCATTTTATTTCTGGAACGCAACACTAATCATTTTGTGGCGATAGCGCTGTTCTGTGTCCATTTTTAGTGGATTCATTAGTGGTAGCAGGCCCATAAAGAAATATAGTTTGCTCTTCTAGGGAACAGGGAATGTGCCAAGCAATTCTTGACTGGTTCACTGCCTATATAAAATTGTCCAGGCAAAAGAAAAAACCTAAAATGTTATGTTCATCAGTCTGTTTCATATTATGTTGTTCAGTGCCCAGTAATCCACTCTCTCTTTGATAAACAACACAACATTATGATAACAGGCATACCTGGCAACTCTCCGTGTTTGACCTCGAGTCTCCAGGAGAAGAGCTGCTTCCCTCTAGCCTCCAGGTCAGTTTTGTCCTTTTCCAGGCACTGGAGCAGCATTTTACCATTCCCAGTACATGCCCACTTCTACGCCTACTTCATGCCTCCACACACAGAGTACCCTACCCACTCATGAGGCTACTCCCTTATCAGATGGTGTGGTTACATGGTGGTGGGGTTAACTGCAGTACTGTACAAAAGGTGTGTTTTATGTTGTATTGGCCTAATATCCTTTAACTGCAGACCAAGGGGTAAAACATTAAAATAACATTTTTGGGAAAGAAAAAAAAAAGTTTGGCTCAAGATTTTTTTGGCTAGCATCTAGATCCAAACCAAATATGTGGATTCCTGGTTTAGCCTACCCTGGGAAGCTTTAGGAACAGGTCACTAAATATACACTGTAAGCACGCAGAAAGACTGAAGCCAATCTGATACACCCAGATATTGTTCTTTGACAGATACATTGTTTGATGGCAGCAGCTAATGCATTGGTCATGCACTATATACTGTATACTGCTAGCTGGTAAACTATGAGCCCAACTTTTGTTCTGTGTAAAGGGGAGCCTATTGGTTTGGTTAATCTTCTTTTAACACAATAAAGATAAAAGAATGTTCTATGTCTGGAAAGTACGGACAGTCATTTCTGTTCATGTACTTATTGTTTCACAAAGTTGTCTGATGGCTCTCTAAAAAACACAGCAAACAAAAACCACAGGACAATTATAAAGCATATGGTCCATAACCACTACTCTGTTTATTTTATGGAACTTAACATTATTTAAAGCATCTTGTGGTCAAAATTAATAGACAAAGTGCCGTCCAAAATTTTTGCATTTTTTTTAAATCCTTTTTTTTTTTAGCTATTTATTCCATCCCTTCCAGCTTGTCTGCACATCTGCTGCAAAGCTATCTATAAACACTAAAGTTACTTGATTGTTTTTGTATGGCCCAAAAATCCAAAAAAAGGAAAAAGTAACGCCAGTAATAACAATAAAAAGAATACAATGTGAAAACCTACCGATATTCAAATATGCCAATATTAAAAATAGCTTAAATAGATTTTCTTTTTTGTATCATAATGCATCATTTTTATCATGATGCCACCTACTAAAACCCCCTAAACATGCAAAATATGAAGGATATTTAATATATAAGAAAAAAAGAATATATCTTTAAAAAATACTTTCAGCATTTTCTTTATTCCACCGGTCATCTGTGTACCCACCCAGAACTATAAATGATGACTGTAAGAACTGTAAGAATTTACAATATCATAATAGAGTTCAAGCGGTTCCACAAAGGCTCACAAAGTGGACTGTTCCTTTTCCAAACAAGTGTGTGCAGGTACCATTTGCCATTGTTTTATTTTAGAAAAGAAGAACTGTCAGAATGAGTTGTTTATATATCTGAAACTGAGCTCCTAAATGATCAATGATGGTCATTGTATCATTGGACCCTGTTGAAAAACTTAATTATTTACTGATAGGACTAGATTGATATGAAAGCAATGAAACATGTGCAGTTGTGGTTCTCACACATGCATCTTATGGACCATCGTGAAATTTAAATCTTACTTTCAGGGCTTACTGATTTAACTACTAAACAATAAACCTAAATGAACCTGCAGCTCATTTTAGTTAACAATCTTGAGTTGCCATCAAAAACCAGAAGGACATCAATGATGAACCAGCCAGGATATAAAGATGCCTCCTAAACTAGAAGCTAATCAACCTCATGGATACAATGTGATATCTTGTTCTTCACAGTAAAACATTGATATGGAGCTTTATTGTAGCCCTTGACTTGAGAAATAATTTTCTTACTGCTATTTGTTATACTTAAAGCCTAAACTAACAGAGATCAATGGGCATACCTATTCCCAGTTCTTCAAAAAGTTAAATTGGCTAACTTTCAAATCTACCTGACAAACAATTGTTTTCCTCAACCTACTCTCAATGCCTCCCAGTTTTCCAGTGAATGGAGGGGAAATGAGTTCTGTTTCTTTGATGCTCAATATCATAATTAAGAGGGAAGCAGCTGTAACATTTCAATGTCTTTATTTAATAATTTTGGGTAACTAAGATCCCTTTGCTTTTTTCCCCAACTATCAATTTTGGAGTAAGTATCCACAGTATGAAGGTGGTTGGAATATGACACGGGAAGTAAAAGTATTCTTGTAGCAGGAGAACAAACGGATTCGACCCACATGGACCTTGAAGATCCATCATATCTTTTACCCAACATCTCGTTGGATGTTAAACCAGCAGTTATTGTGGAAACAGAAATACATTGTCCATCTACTAAACAAGATTTGCAGTGTTCTTTGTAGCTGATACGTAAAATGAAAAAAAAAATCTTACCTGAAGAATGTATCCGCGGACATAGTCCCTTAGTGTCCAGCCCAAGCCGTGCAAAATGTGCAGTACTTCTTCTTGTTTTAGCACACTAAAAAGTCGGTCCAACAAGATCTTGAGGCGTACAGGCACAGCCTGTGTTCCATACAGCATGAGGCTGCTGATGTCAAACACCACATTGGACTGTACAATCTCCACTTGTGTCGGGTGGTAGAGGTGTTGAGTGCTGAGCTTGTCCAAAGCTAGAGAGATAGAGAGGAGCGAGAGAAAAGGCATGCGCATTAAAAGATAAGCCAAAACTTATAATAACTAGTAGTCTAGTTTAGGAAACCAGGCAAGTTAAGGCATTGTCAGGATTGTTTTAACACAATCACAAACCTTTAGTGTGTAAAATTGTCAACATTTACAGAATAAAGGATTTTGGCCCAAGATCTCTCATGGCTTATAGAATATACCTTCTGAAGGATACAGCAATACTTGGCAAATCACCAAAAAAAGAGAAAATAAGCATTGTTAGATTATATCCGCTTTCTTGACTGTACCTTATAATAATAAGAGATTTAAACTTTCAAAAGACTGATGTGCAACGTACTGTAAAGATGCCTGGATATAAAAAGAATGATCATACTTTTTATTTATGACAGCTCATCTCAATCACTTTTTAGTTTAATCAATAATGAAAAGGGATAAATGATAATTAAAAAAATGTATAGAGTAGATTTTAATACTTTTGCGTCAACTGAATAAATCGAGCATGATGATTTAACACTATAACAATAACATGTTTCCATTTTTCCCAAGCTCTGTATATCTTTATTTTTAACCGTACTCATGGTAGTTACTGGGGAGTCACCGGGGGTGATTTCAGTTCTCAGAGTGGTCTTATCCCCAGGCACAAGTCTCAAAGCCACCTTTTCCTTGCAAGCTTGTTACTAAACCAATGAACGATTACTAGAGGTATCATATTTAAAAGGTGAATAACAAAAACAGAAATTGTTTATTTTGTGCACATTTTCCTTTTACAAGGCATTACAAAATAGCGCTCTTGCGTTTTCTTAATATCTTAGTTTTGTTTGATGCTTTGGTCTATGGAGAGTACAGTTGAAACATCTCCAAGGAACTATTCAATGGTCCCTTGAGCCATCTGTAATACAGTGTACTTTTCTACTCAAAACTAGTAAAAATCTTGGCATAATATGAAGAGAATCAATGTAAGATAACAATTATTGGTAATTGGCAAATTGTGTATGAAGATGGAATAAACCTTTTAATCACTGATAACACATGGGGGGAATTCCACCCTCCACAGATGTGAGACAGATCCTGTAAGATCGATGACATGTGTCTACTGGGGACAATGAGCATCATGGTGTGTTTGTAGAAGATTGTTTTCACCACGTTATGTCCTATCTGAATACCCAGTGTTGAGAACAAGGCTCAGGCTCTAACATTTCTGTGTTCTTCAGACTAGACGAGATTAAACGTTAGTAGTGAAGGACCACTCTCATGTTACATGCTCATGCAAATGTTTATCTGGTAAGCACTTCAGGTGGGAGCATCACTTTTAGCAGCCAAACTTGTCTTCTCTGTGAGTACTGTGAGTTTGAATGTGTTCAGTCACTGAGAAAGGAGCAATTACATGCACGTAGAGGGGAACTTAATGAATCTTAAAACCACATACTTTGCAGAGTAAAGAAGCTGACATTTTGGAGGAAATGGACTGAAAAGGGTCCTTGTGTTTCACAAGAATGACATACACAGCTGCGGCAAATTCTATATTTAAAGTGCTTATTTCGTTGTTTTTTTCAACTGGTGAGTTTGTAAGGTTTGTTTTGGTTGAATGTCAAGAACATATTGGTTTTCTGCACGGCCTGGCAACTGGGGATTTTTTTTACTGGTATTAAGATACACGCGACCAGGTCTTGGTTATCGTCTATGAAGACACTAAATGTTTTTTGTTAATAGGAAAATATGGTATGTCTCAAAACGTGATAAGACAAAATAGTATCATCTGTAATATTCCTTTCTACGTGGCTGTTGATTAACTAAACATAACACAGCAATATACATACAATTTTTTCAGAAAAATACAGAGTAAATAATTAGTGCGTAATTTGCATTGAGTTTTGCACAAAAGCAAGGCCTAATGCTACAGAAATACAACAGGTGACCTTGAAAAAATTAAAGTGGCAGTACACTTTTTAAGAAAATGATTACGCAGACCCTATATTAAAAGTAAGGTTTGCAGAAATGATTCCTTAAGAGTTCTTAAGAAAAAAAAACCCTTGATTTCCGCCTACCATTTAGTCCCTGATTTTTATTGCACAACAGAAGGAGGCAAGCATGATTTTTTGAACATTAAAGTTTAATGTCACTTTACTCACAATCAATTTTCTATAAAAATATGTTAATAGCAAAAAAATCTTTACATTTTTATGCAATGATTACTACTGTTAGTTTATTTAAAATGCTGGCATGTTCCACAATGCTGTGCAGTTGGTAGATAACAAGTATGCAGCACATACACAGTTGGAGGCATTACTAAAAAAATAAAAATAAATAAAAAGCATTTTATTGTAAAAATGTCTATCAAAGACTTTCTGAATGAAAGATATTATTTAAAGAGGAATTATGACCATCATATTTAAGATCATGAATTAAGACAACTTGTAGTTGGGCTACTGTAGTGCCTTATGGAAGATGGTCCCTGAGTCTCCAAGTGTCAGGGCCGGTATTATCTACTTAATTTCCTGTTCTAAAGTTTTCTCCATCCTCTCAACATTACAAAGGCTGACTCAACTAATTGACAACAATCAGCAACTCAACAATATGGGTGAGATAAATACATTTGGAGGAGCAGTCTTAGAGATCTTGATAAAAATAAAGACGACGCATTTCGCCATGACACATAACATGGATTTCTAATATTTAATCTTTTAATCTGTAAACATAGTTATGTGTGCTTATTTAGTGCATAGACTTGGTTAGAAATCTACTTTAATATGTATTTGTTTTCATAAATACTACCCTTTAATGTCTATATGAGCCATGCTCGCCATATCTGTCATTCATCTCCACCTTTCTCCCATATTTTCCCTGCTGTTATTAAAAGTCTCTGATCAGCTTCCCCAAGCTTTTTTGGCTGTGTTTAAAGGTGTGCTATTCACTTGACACTACCCACCATAAACTGAAGCGTGACATACATTTCTTCTACAAAACACTCTGTAAGTGTTCAGAATGGGCTTTTTTAATGTTTATTTTCTCTAAAATAGTCCAACTACAAAAAGCAGGGTTTTCAAAGGACTCTAAGTTAAGCCATAGTCTACAAAACTGCCAATTTTGGTGGAAAAATAAACAGGTTTTTTTTTTTTTTGCGTTATGCTTTTCATAGCCCAGGAACAAGCGTACAAAATTGGCCTATTTAATGTCATTTCAGATGCAATACAGATCAGTAGGATCAGGCTAGTTTTAATAAAAGAACAAGAGAAATGATGCTTTGTTAGGTATTCTTGATTAAGCGATCTGAAGCACCGTTTAATAGATACTGTGGGGTGTTTGAATTCAACATATCACTACATGTCATCAAATCGCACAGAAGTATGTAAACCAGATGGCCCGTTAACAGAACTTTTCCAGAGCACACGTCTTGAAATCAGGTAGAATTTAATTGCATTTTATCACTTTGCCTTCACTAAGCTATATAGAAGAATTTTAACCCCGTGGATACCAGAGAAGTTAGAACTTTAACGCTAAACATGATGTCCCAATGGGAACTACACACTTACACATATGTCTTTTCTGAAATTGAAATTTTAGGTAAGGGAAGAGAGAGGATTCATCATTACAGAGTATTAAAGAGTGTGGTGGCAGGGAATTATTATTTCTTACAGAAAAATAAAAGAATAGAATTATATGAAATGTTTTAGGTTAGAATGAAAAATGGTGTAAGTGTGCTGATTACTTAATAATGAAAAGGAAAACTGGAATCAGAATTGGAAGAAAGGATGAGGTGGGCAAGCTGAGCTACCAGTCAAGCTAGGTTCATTTAGGGGCTCCTTCAGGCAGATTTCAGTACTGAAGATCAATAAGTCGGAAGGGGAAGTCACGCCAGCTGGTTCTTGACTTACTCTTCCCAAAAAGTCCACATTGCCCCACCCAGTCCTAAGAAAAGGACGTACTAAATGTTTGGATTAGATGCTTTAGTAAAACATTATGTGGATACGCAAGTTTTATGCAGGTCAAGTTTTGTTTGAATTTGCAAAATCTAAGACCAGTAACATTTCCACTAAAGACCAGTAACATTTCCACTAAAGATTGTTCCATTTAAGAGTCTTCAAATATTTAATATCCATTAAGAAGAATAGGAAACATTTCAGTAACAGGTGATCTTAATGGAACTTGACCCAGAAGCTACGCTGACCAAAGGCCGCTACAATGCAAATGATTTGCTTTTTTCACAGAGCATTTTCTAAGGATCGGTAAAAAGGCCAGTTCAAGCTGTATATATATACAAATTAAATATAATTTTTAAAAAGATGAAAAAGGTCTCAATGACACCTTTAATTCTTATTTTTTGCCTCTGTGATGTGTTTCCAGGCAGTACACTTCACACGGATACTCTGTTTATGTAGCCGACAGCAGAACCGCAGTTCGCTCACAGACATGGCTGTCTGAATTTTTTTTTTAATTTCACCCCACCATATTTTTTCAAACAGAACTTTGAACCCTATCCAGCTTTGACACGCAGCCATTTCACTTAATAATGATCATGTTTCCCCGTGTCTCCTGTCTACTTCCCTTTGAGGCAACTGTACGTTCAGCACCTACAGACAATAACACATAGTTCCAACATGAAGGCAACTGCATTAATATAATTGTCTGCATTTTCCTCTAAACCGTATTTCCCCCCCTTTTCAATTTTAAGGGCCTGTGTGACATCTGTCTCTCCCTCCTCTCGTTGTACAACAGCCTTCAACACTGTATTCATCAATCCCTGATAAGAGATTCTGGTGGAGACAAACACTATATGAAAAGGATGAAATGTTTAATACATTTTTCCTTCCAAGCGTTCTGAAATGAATGTGGCACATTAAGGGTTAACCTCACACAGCCGGTGGGGGGGGGGGTACCCTGTTTCTAAAGAAAGCACCACCCGTACACATTGGGGATTTCTCTACAACCTCAGGAGCCTTGCGGGCGCTCAACAAATTAGTTTGTAGATTAATCAAAGCTGTTAAGCGTTCAACGCTGGTTTTGCTTTTAGGGAAATGGGTCACAGAGCCTCGAACAAGGAAGTCAAAAGAAAATTAGCGTTTGCTTTTATGCCAAAATCTTCCCTGTAATTAGATAATAATATTGTCAACAAACTATAAGATGTAATTTATGTGCCATTGTTATAAAGAAAAATACCTTAGGACAAGGATTTTTTTATTTTTTTTTAAGAAGTCTTCAAGTCGTTTTTACATCAATAAACTACGTTCGTTTTTAAAAATGTCCTAACAAGCTTAATCATTTTCGAATTTAAATCCAAGTTTCCATTACAAACGATATAGTTGATAAGTAAATAAAAATCACTAATGACAATGATAAAGAAACTGCGTTATTATGTAGCAAGATGTGCCAATTAGTATTCATATGCTGGTTTTCCTGCTGAATGGCGGAGGTGTGGAATAATCATCTGATTCGGCCGGGTGCTTTTTAGCATTCGCTTGCTATTGTGCTATGATTTAATCAGCTGTGTGTGTTTTTTAAACTTCTTTTTAAAAGGTGTTTAAGAAAAAAATACAGGTCAGAGTCTCAAAGCAGACATATCTGAGTCCTTAGGCACTCATTTAGAAACCAATCTGTGCTGCTCTGGCAGATGAAATGTTCCCCCGACTAGCCGCACCGAGCCATCAACTGCAAGAATCTGACAGGTATCAGAATGCTTCTACAAGAAAGGTGCCGCGTGCACCAAGTCATTAGGATGTGAGCTGTTGTTTATAAATCTACATATGAGATGCATGCCCCTCGTTTCTTTGAGTGACTTCTGGAATTTTTTGAATCTTCGTACACTTTGCACTTTTTATTGGCAAAGATTTTAAAGCTTTTAAAGGAATAGTCACTCAAATGGTTTATTTCAAAAGAGTTTCATTTCAAAACAAAATCCCACTTTCCTTTAATCTAGAAGGATACGGGTTTATGGAATTATGGAAGGTGCCATGTCTTTTCTGAGCCCCAAAATACCACCTACAGGGTTCCTATCGGTTGTATACCAGCTATGACATCACAACCTAATAGGAAGAAGTGCATGTCATGGAAAAACAGTCCTTTGCTTAAAAAAATTGAATTATTTTATATAAAATAAATTAGTTTAGGGTTCCTAAATTTAGTAATAAGATTAAATGAATGATTTAAATGTTGTGCATAATTTCACATTTCATTTTAATGTATTGGTTGTCTTTGTTACTTTCTAGTTTTGTCATAACTTTTCAATGTATGTGCATATATTGTTGGCACTATCTAAATAAAATATATTAATTAATCAATGTTGAAAGTAATCCTGGGGTTAACAATTACATTAAAATAACACGTATTATTTCAATCATTCAAAAAAAAAAAGAAAAAAAACATTTGAATTAGAAAGTGGTTTAAAGCTAGAAAATGAGTTAAACAGAATTAATTTTAACCCTGTAAATGTATCATTGAAGAGAGAACAAATTTGAAAAAAATAAATCTTAAGAATAATAAAACAATATAACTAATGAGAGGTGAGTTCATATGAATCTAAATATTTCCTTATAAAACTGAAATAACAAATGTGTTTCTATGTAACTATTATACAGTTAAACGGCTAAATATTCTTAACACAGCTAAAAATAAGCAACATATAAAAGATCTCCACAACACATGAATGCTTCATTCCAATTCTTGGAGCCAGGGACCATTGTATTTAAAATATATAATGGTTATACTCAATAGACCCGTTACCATATTAAAATAATATAAAAAAAAAATCAGATATGCATAACAGCAACATTTTTTTAAGAAAATATATATTAATGCCTTTCATAGTCATATGCCCTCAGTCCAAAATGAAAGTTTTTAAACAAAATTATAATTTAAAAAAACTAAAATAAAGATAATACTAACCCTAAACCACCAGTATTTAAATATTAAGAAGAAGCCTAAATTGAAATACAATCAAAAAAATGATTGCCACAATCAACCAGGCAGTCTTTCTTTATATCAGAGGTAACAAGACGTTGAAAATAATTAGAATATATTATTGTATAATAATAATTAGAATATTTTATTGCAGTGAAAAAAGAAATGTATTTAAAGGAGGCATTTAGAAGAAATCGAAATTTGAAAAATACAGTGTATTAGATTTCTCAAAGTATGTTATAATCCCAGAAAACCTTTGGATTATTTATTTTTTGTCGTTATTTTACACGTGTGTCCAAAATGCACCAATTATCTAAGTGCCCTGAAAAATAAAAGCCTGCCTTGATCTCGTCTTAGATTCAGGATAGCCATATGCCTATCCCATGCATGTTTATATTCTTACTATTTTAACCTATGCCACGTATACCGCTTATCTACAACGCTCTCAGTAAAGTATTACTTCCTTACATTACATCTAAACCTGTGACCCTCTAGTTTTATATAATGGCCTCTTCTCTTGTACTTTGTAAGATCCCTTGATGTATTTAAATGTTTCTATGGCAGTGCATCGCCTCTTTCTCTTCTTTTCTCCATCATATTCAGATCCTATAGTCCTGATCATTTTTATCCTGCAAACCATTCACCATTTAAGTAGTGCTCTTCTAAACTTTCTCCAAAATGTCAATACTCTTCTGAAGACAGGGTCTCCAGAACTGCACACTATACTCTAGGTGAGGTTAGAACAGAGATCATATAGGCAAGATTTTATATATATATATATATATATATATATATATATAATATATCACAATATATATATACATATACATAAAAAATGAATAAGTACATATTGGTAGATTTTACAAATCTAATTAATATAGAACATATATAATATCTGCTGTGCCAGTGTACCGAAAGCTGATGGGAGAAAAGAAAGCCACAGAAGGACTGATTTCTTACCATGTGCCACCCATCCATGTTTGCACTGGTCACAGGTTCTTAGATTAATCTTCCCAGGCTGGAAACATTCACACGTGCAATTTACAAGTGTACATCGGATGGCCTGCGAGAGAGATGGAAGCAGAAAGAGATTAATCGATCCGGTTGACCATGTGAAAATTCATGTTTAAATGACCAGCTTTTGAAATATACATGAGGTTTTAAAGGTTGAACAGTATACAGTCATCAACTAGAAGGAAACATTAATAAAATGCATGGACTGGCTTAAATTGTGTAGCTAAATATACATTTTATTGCACATCCACTAACAATCCAGCAGTGGAATATATAGTAGGAAAAGCGGATGCCTCTGTTTGTAGGGGATGGTCTCCTGATTAAGATTCCCCTGGTTATTATGTTTCCCGAACCCATCAAAGTAATTCTATTTAAAAAGTGATGTGATATACTGATTTTAGAGGTTTCAATGACATACAATGTATAATCCATTGGCAATAATTTGAACAATCCCTTCAAACATTTTTTGTTACTTATCACATTTGAAATTTCGCTGTGAATGTATATATATATATATATATATAACTATATATATATATTATTATATATAAATATATATCTTTCTGCTTCCAGGGTAGGTGTTTTATATTGATTCATGTAAAGAGATGCATGCCCACCTAAGTTAACATCTGCTAATTTATTCCCCATTTTTGAATTTCGCAATACACTGCATGTACACTACATAGTAAGCATTTATTTTACAGTCAAAGCAGCCATTGCGTTAATAAATAACCAAAATATGCCCCCCCCCCGTTTTTTGCTGGTCTATTTTTAAAATAATACCCAGGTGGCAACCCCATCTCTAGCATATTTCTTCTTCATTAACTGCTATATTTAATATAACATATGGATTGAATAAACTACACAGTACCACATGCTCGTTACCCCCCATATCATGTAAACCGATCGATCGCTCATTTTCCAAGCTATGTAAGTATGTATCCCTGATTAACGGAAATAGTGATATGAAATATATTACTGCCGACATCTGCTGATGAAGCAGGAATAATATATGTGTCTGTGGGGGAAGGGGGACATCTTGCTGAAAGGTCCACTTTCATGTTCAATAGTTTATCGACTTGATGATATATCTTGTCTGCACTTGTCAGTAATGGTGTCTTTCTTTAATATGTTCACTAATTAATGAACTTTGTAATTAATTGTGCAGATACATAGAACCAACGTTACAAAAAGGACAGTGATTTTAACCCTTGCTCAGTTTGGACTGAGAAGAAGAAGGTGTTTGTGAAGCTTCCATTTTGTCTCAAGAAGAACTAGAACCTCTGGTTTATTAAGTCCAACAAGTTCATACCTGAACCTTTCCCAACAAACAAAACTCACTTTCAATCCAAATAAACACTAAACCAAGTAATATTTTATGTCTAAATCCCTGGCTTTAAAATAACCTTGCTTCCCTTTTTTTTTCCTTTCTGGACTAGTTATTTTTGGATATAAAATGGCTCAACAGATATCTGTTTACTGATCAGACATAAAAACAGCAAGTAGTTTTAACCGCAGGTCAGCTACCAGGGTTTTTAATACTTTCTGTGTATTTAATTCCCTTAGAACACGTTAGGACACTAAGTACAAAAAGCTCAAGCCTAACTTTACAAACATATCCATTTAGTATAAATTAGCTACACACACAGCCTCCTCCAAGATACAGTGATAGACAATCCGAAGTTACGGAACGAGACAAAAAATAAAACTAAATGTTACAATATAGAAAACAGAAATGGTGTGTGCTAGGAAAAAGTAGACAAGAAATGTATCACGTCCTCAGTATTTGCTTTTTTGTTGCATTTTCAGTGAACTGATATTCTTAGAGCCTCTGTGGACTTCAGCAGAGGTTCTGGGTATGGCAGCTGGTTACTGGGTCTCCAGGGCAGTTTTGATATCTGCCTACTTACTTACTGCCAGTTTATCCCTTTTTTTCTTTCCCACTCTCAGCTAGTCGCACCTAAACTACCCCACCTGGGCTAGACTCAACGTTCTTGAGACTGACCATGTCCATCACAATTCCAGTAAAGGATGCAGAAGACCTCCAGATACCATATCTACCCTGAAAGTTGTCTGAATGTATGAGTTGTTGAATGTGTGTCTGCCAGCACAGTGTTCCCTTGACTGTATGAACTGATCAATGATGGCATTTTGTGTAGTTAATATTATGTATATGTGCAAAAACACATTCTGTGAGCTAGTAGTGCATCACAAATACATTGAACTATGTCAGTCTTTATGGAAACCATGACTTGTCAGGAGCTAAATATATTCTGAACCATCACTTATATTCAAACAGAGTGGACTACAAATCCTGCTCCCCGGCTTAGAGAAAGAAGAACCCAACTTGTGCGATGCAGGGTTTCACGTGGAGACTCCTGGTCAAACCAGGAGGCCCGGAATGCTCCTATCATAGATGACAAGTTACAAAAAATGTTTTAGACAAATAGAAATTGTGCGTCTGAGAAAACAAAGAATAGCAGGTGTGTATACATTGTATCTATCATCAGTCTGACTACACACATTCTGTTCTCTAAAGAAGAACTTGCGCTATATACTTTATCCTCTGTTTTTTCTCCCTGTTGGGCATACAGCCTACATTTAAACACAAACACAAGGGCAATGAAGAAACATTAACACATTTACTGTGAACAAACACTCCCAGTTGCACAGTGAAATTTTAATACATTTCAACTTATCTCTTTTACTAATGGGGAGAATACAAACCCTGCAGGAATTCGCTCTGCAAACTGGTAATTACAGTCTACTTACTCCCTTTTTTATATTTTTTTTTCTACACATTTTTTTATACGTGAGAGATATTCGTACCGTTGATGTTGGTTACAATAGGAGGGTTAACAAAACTATTCAAAACAATACAGCGGACTGATAACTAGGTCTGAATTAATAAATGATTTCCAAGGCCCAGCAAGCTGCCAGATTCCTGCCTTTTGGGTCATTCTTTATTTGCGCGCTGTTTATTCAGTGCTATCAGTGGCACGGATATGTCTATTTAATTAAAACACACTACTTGAAGCAGGATCATCGCTCTCCACAGGACTCTGTTCCTCGTCGCTAAGCGGAGACTGCGGCTTTGCTAAAGAGGCTGTAAAGGAGCCAACAGAAGAAGAGCTTTTAGGCTGACACTTCCATCACACTTTTACTTATTTTTAAACCATCTCTCTTGTAATTATGGGATCCTGCTAGCGATTCACCAAATGCTCACAAGGAAAACACATGTTGTTCACAGATTGAAGTTCAGCAAACTGCTAGCGTGTACACCGCACACACCACAGGAATGAAGCAGGAATGGGTGAGTGCATTCTGCCCAACTCTCAATTCTAACAAATTGCTGCGTGTTTGAACCTCACTATATCTACAAGATAATGTCCTGTTCATCAGATAAGTACATTTTTTTCTGGTGGTTTCTGACGTCAACTGATTTATTTATAGGTTAAAAATGGAAACGCCGTAGACCAGCTGATGGAACATGGTTTTTAAACACTCCTATAGGTAGGTGTTTCACAGATAACCAGATATATTTTTATGCCCACAAACCAAACAAATCTTATTACCTCTCTTTGTGACCCAGTCAACTTAAAAACATTCCCACATCAATTGAAAACGGCTAAACTTCAGAATGAAGACTCAAAAGCTCACCGCGATTTAGTCAGGAGCACTGCAAGTATAATTTTATTAGTGAACGATGTGGATCTATACATATTTAAACGAGATAAACAAAAGAGTCTTTTGGAAATACAATATTATATATTTTGCACTAACTGGCAGATAATGAGGGCTCCCAATGAACTATAATCTTTATCTTTTAAGCATTGACACAGAACCAAGTGTCATTTTGTGCCACATGAATCATTGGCTTTGTGTGACCACAATGACTAGTTTCTTTTATTATGCACTATTTTAAATATCTTAATAAACATGGCTTTGCAATCAGAAAGGGTCAGGTGGGACTATACTATCGGTTGCCCATCATAATGTTTTCCCTAGTTTCCATTGTTACTAATCCATAAAAAGGGATGCTTTATTGAAAGCAATTTCAAAATGGAATAACGGATTTATCCAGCATTACAAAAGCAGCATGCCCAACGCTACGATCTAGGCTGTGATAACTTGAGGTTCTTAGGTAGTATTAGTCAAATTGTAAATCAATCACATTTGATTCCCTTCCCTTACATGAGCAAGCAATACACAAAACGGGCCAATAAATGGGTGTATAGAGGTCGAGAGGTAATACATTTCAATGTTTTGCATAGAAAGAGCCTATTCATGCATGCTGTGTTCTATCCATTTTTATCAATTGCATTGCTTAATCCTACTCTTCTTCATAAAGCTCAGACAAGAAGTGCGTCCGCCACAGGATTACACTGTAATGCGAACAGTCGGCAGAAGCACCAAAGAATTGCATTCGTTTTTCTTCCCCGAGACCACATTTTCACCATTAAACTCCTAAAGGTCAAATAATGTTCCCTTCTTCCTTACTTTGGTTGCCAGGACAGCTTACACAGCTGAAAGGACTACAAAACTGTTAATGATGGTAATACCGGGTCAATAAATTCTAGCTTTACAGCTTTTACTTTTAAGCATCCCTCTTCCTCCTTCTATGAACTCATAAGAGAAAATATGCCCTAAACCAGAAGAAGGAGTCTTGCTTACCAAAAAAAGGTTTTGTTCAGAAGAAGTCAATGTACTTCCCCTCTAGTCACCCCTCCGTTCTTCCTCCCCTCTATAAAGCTATACACACACTTGGCAATCGCACCTAGCGGCAAAGCCTAGTAATAATGCAAGCTTGTTAACACGCATCTGGAGGTGGTTTTGTTGCGACGTTTTGCTAGCATAACAGCTACACTGTTGCCCACTCTCACTTCAAGTACAAATGCGAACAATTTTCGTGCCTTAAAAAAGTATTCACGCCAAATGTAACGTTACACATAGATCACACGGAACGGATTTATTCTGTTTCCTTGTTAAAATACAACATTAAACAAAAGTTTAAAAAAATACCTTTAATTTTAGGTTGATCTTATCAGACACTTAAAAAAATATAAACTCAAGACACCAAATTCAAGATCTAAGAGAAAGTGACTGCCAATGAGTATCATCTATGCCTAACAATATAATACTCTGTGACTATTGTTATCAGACGTCGTCTTTATAAGAAGAGAATATGTATTGTAACCCACATGAAAGTGAATTCTCTTTTTTTTTTTCATTTTGGGTAGGGGATGAGAAGATGCAATAGTTTAAAAATAACACATCATAAAGGGACTATGAAATCCATGCATAAAGAGTAATCCATGTGTTAAGTGAGAGAAATAGTGCAATTGCCATGGCAACCAGTGGAATGTTCCTGCTTAATGATCCACTTTTACTTTTATCACATGCTTTTCCTTAATGTCCATAACTCCCTATGTCTTTCCAATACAAACAGCTATAGCAGCATGGCACTCAGCCAGCATCATGAAAAGCGAAAAAGTGTCCTTTAATAACAACCACACATATTTTTACCATTACTGCAACTTTAAAATGAATTCCACAACTTTTTTGCTGTTTTTATTCAGATGACTTCCAGACAGATTTGGTATGTTTGCTAAATTACAAAGCATGGATCTGGCGTGTCGCTGAATATCCCTCCTTTCCTTTTCAGAACACAAGAGAATTAGACGATCTATAACGTAGGTGCTGCCTTGGCAAGAGAGGACACTTAAAATGCTTGAATATCCGTTTTATCTTCCGTAGGATAAGAACAATAAAATAAAAGTAAATGAAACACTTAGGTGAATGTGTAGTCTGGGTGTGGTTATCTGGAACATTTATATCAACCATGTCCTTAACGCAAACCTTTGACTACATTCAACACATACAGTATATTACGTTGTATCTCTTTAGAATGAAAGAGATTTTCACATCGACTCCAACTAAAAAAGTAAAGTAGCCACAAGGGCAACATGGTAGCCTGTCCCTAACAAAGTCCGATGCTATCTACACATGCTTGGGAACAGAGGATACAGACTAGAGCATGCAAGAGGTCACACTCATGGTGATATGCACTTTGTAGGACAAGGATAATAATGTTACGGAGCAAAGTTTTATGAAGAAACGTGAAGCGCCTGTGCATGGTGGAGGTAACCGAATGCCAAAGAACTAACCCAATCCCCAAATATATTACTAAATTACTTAGAAATCCTAAACTGATTTGTTTCTTCCTGACACCTCCACTAAGAATATTTTCTCTAACCCGGGAAAGGGTGATGGCCACTGTTTTAATAGGCAGAGCTACATCATTGAGGGACATGACAGGAGAAGCCGGTCTGTAAATCAATTATACTCCAGCTGACTCGATAACAATTCCATGCAACCCGTACAAAATCATCTGCAAGGCGTATGTGTATTTATGGCTTTGTGGAGGATTTCTAGAGCAATGGATACTAAGGGTTGTTTAGTCGAGGAGTCATGATGTACAGGATTTCAGATGTATCAGGATGTTTTGGAGCAGGAGGCAACCTATCCGGTGCTTGTGTACAGGGAAATCGATTGATAATAGAAAACTAAGCCAATATAGAAATATAGTAATTCATTGGCACTTACATATTAATATTAGTGTAGATCAGAGAGTCAAAGAGCAGGTCTGTTAGAGCAGGGTAACGCTGATGGCTCCCCTTTCTTTTACTACAAGTCTCGACCAGGCCTGGCTGACTGCGTTTCCAATGATCTAATACGCCCATGACTCGGCCAGCAGATTAGCACATGATTCGCTCAAGTAAAAGGATTACTGCTGCCTGGGCTTGAAGATATTAACACTTTTTGTCACGTGGAACATCTATGAAACGCTCCACACAAGAGGCCCTAGTTCCGACATGAACTGGATGGGTGAGATGCCCAGAACTTTTAACGCACCAACACTGACTCATTAAACTCTCGCATGGGTTGACACAAACCTTTTGGACACAATTTCCGATCATTTTAAAAAAAAAAAAAGGGTATTATTGGCCGATCGCTAACCCTGATTTACAACAGAGCTTACACAGTCACTCCACGACTGCCGTGTTCTCTCCAGGGAAGGTTAACATATAAAACTATTCATTTATTGTCCGCATTGACACTAAAAGGGGTACATTACCTTCATTAAAGAATGAAATGCTTTATGATGAAAGTTTGTTTAGATTTAGTGATTTAGGTCTCTCCCCTCTATGGGGGCCAGTTAGAAAACTGGGGGCCATAAGAGGCTGCTTAACCTGTTTATATAGTTGTTACTATTCATATAGTTTATATAGTTGTTGCTATTCTTACTGTCACCCTCATCATATTATTTTTCAACAGTACCCATGAATAGTTGCCATAACTTTTAGCGCGAATATGGAACATCTTTGCTTTGAATACCATATTATAAATTAAGATTATTTTGTTCAGTGCAACCTCTATTCACTACGACGTACCAAATCCTACATTGCTTATACCAACAAAAAAAGCTTTAAGGAGTCTTAATGAATGAATCTAGTTTTTGCTTAATGTTGCAAATCCGACAGTTTCCCCTTTAAAGCGTGACTAAATGGTAATTGTACGTTAAAACCTAGGGACAAACCAGACATATTACATTTGGGTGTCTTAAAAAAAGGAGAAATAAACATGGAAACAGGACCTCTTGCTGGGAATACCTTTTCTGAGTTCAAAATAATATGCAGTTTTAACATCCCAGTTTTCCTTAGGTACATATTAAATAGGAAGCTTACTTTCCAACTATTCATGTCTGCTAACCACAAAAAGCCATTAAGTTAAAACAAGGGTGGTCCAATCTGCTACAGTGAATGTGTCTGGATTCTTCTAAGTTTCCCATTACCTTACATTAGTTTAGCTTATTTCTCTCTTTTTTTAAGCCAAGGAAACAGCGCTAAAATCTTTGGGTCTTTTGTGAGTTCCTTGATTTTTCCAAAAATGGCGATTCTGAAGGCACTACTGTAGATTTAATTCTATAGATCACACAGCAAGGTGGTAGGAGAAGAAAGATCTACCTGATCACAAGAATTACAAAAACAAGTAAGAAGACCACATACATTCTAGTGGTTAAGCCAATGATTATAGAGTAGTATAGTAAACATATTTCAAATAAAATGCTATGAAGAAACATGTAGAAATATAACATTTAATGGAAGATTAGAATATTTCAGCCCATTTAGCCTGATCATGTTCTTCCCCTGTACAAATCTTAAATCTTATTCCGTTTTGTGTTATATTCAGGATTTCCATATGCCTCCCTCATGCATGTTTACATTCTACTGCCTTTTCTGGAAGACTATTCCACTTATCTACCACCTTATCAATAGATCTTTAGGAATTTCACAGCCAGGTACAAAAGCTTATAATATCGCCAATGTACAGTAGAATGTACCTGCTCATACTTACCCGAATAAAATATTCATCAGCATGTATAATGTACCTATAAATTTACAAAAGGAATACGAAAAATGTGTGCTTTTATCATCCATTATCTAACTGATGAAATAACAAAGCCTTGTAAAGTTAGGTCTAATGCATACACATCAAACACAATAGAGCATTAAAGATGATGGGTTTGGGGTAGTTTACTCATTCAGAATAAGAATTTAGAATTCGTAATAAGAAGTCGCCAGCCACAGGTTTAGATTTAGATTACCTGATATCTGGAACTATTTATGATATGTACTTACAACCAAATGTTTTTTTTTTAGCCTAAAGGGCTAATCGCGATATGATGCTAGTAAAAATGGATCAAGGGCAAAATACCAGTAAAACTGCTTCTAGGGTATGACACTAGTTATGAATTATATTCAAAAGTGTATTTGGGCATTTGGGTAAGTGGGCACTTTGCCATTAATTTAGCTCTGAAAAGCTGTTAATGTCGTTACTGAATTTTTGTCCATTTGAAAACATTTTATTGATGCCTAGTTACCGAAGTCTGTCTTATTATATACGGTATATATATATATACTAGTATATATATATATACACAGTATATAGGGACCTTAGTACATACCTGATGCATGATTTGGCATAGGAAAGGGTTAGCCATTAAGTAACTGGGTACTTGTTTTAGCCTGGATACACAAGCTGTCAAAATGAATCAAAGGCCATTTGCATTCTAAGGCATCATTAGCAAGATTACACCAGAAATTAAATTCGAACAAGACTCTCTGCTCCGTGCACTCGGCCTAATTATAAATACATATTGCAGCTCTGCCTCAAAGTGGAATTAATGTCGGCTCTCAGTCCTCAGACTAGACGCCCATTGGGAGCTGAAATATGTTTAGTCCTTGCATAGCAGTGGTAATTCAATCTCCGCTCTCTCCTCCTTTTCATGATGACAAAAGGGGTTCTCCCGGCGGGACACGGCCACCTGCACTGATCTACTCCTCCGTCCACACCCACACAATATAAAAATAAGCTGACGATCATTAGCCTTCATTTTATATATTTATATATATATCTATTATATATATATATATTAGCTTCCTCCCTACCTTATTACTGCTCCCAAGGATTTATCTGGAGAGAAAAGTAAAAATATGAGGGAGGAG
This sequence comes from Spea multiplicata, assembly GCA_009364415.1. Lineage (NCBI taxonomy): Eukaryota > Metazoa > Chordata > Amphibia > Anura > Pelobatidae > Spea > Spea multiplicata. Next base: position 31,275,373 of record VKOC01000001.1, read on the forward strand.
AGTCAAAATTATAGAAAAAAGGGCATTGAGCTAAAATGTATATGTGTATATCTATTATTCTGGTACAAAACTTCAAATCACATAGGATTGGTTTAACGCTAGAAACTTAGAACCATTCGGCCCATCTTGACTGCCCATCTTTCCTTCTGTAAGACGCAGACCTTGATCGTTCCTTGGTCTTGTCTTACATTTAGTATAGCCATATGCCTATCCAGTGTATGTTTAAATTCCCTCACTGTATTAGCCTCTACCACTTCTAATGGGAGGCTGTTCCACTTATCGACCACCTTCTAAATCGAGGAATCTTGAAGCTATGCATACAAAAAATGTGCCAGTCGTATACAATGCTGTATAAAAATTAACTTTTTAAACAGTACTGGCAAGTTGAAATTCGTTGTCAAGGACGCCTCCAATCTTGAATTAATTGTCTGAGCCAGTTAAACATATAATATCTGTATCACCAGTATGGTGGATAATGCGATAGTGATAAATCCTAAGCAAAGCTTTATCAGTTCCGCTGTATGTATAAATCTACTTTATACATGTCACAAAGTGAATATACTCAGTAAGTATGTCATTAATCTCAATCACGCCTGCTCTAATCCACCCGAGACTTTGTGATTTAACCAGTGAGAGCAGCAGGCAGGCAATAGAATTTTATTCCGCTCTTATACAGCCGAATTTGCTACAATTAGGCAGCTGGTCCTGATTATGTACAGGACGGAGAGAGAGCAGGTATGGTGCATGTTAAGTAATAGTGTTGTTTTTCCTGTATTAATGACCGACCCATAGGAATTGCACCTTTTATGTACAGTAATCACGTATTGTGCCACACACAGCTCCCCATTGCAAGATTTTGCACACACATACACACACACACACAGCTCCCCATGTTTCAGCTTTCAGTACTGTTGAAGCTACCTGCACTCATAATAAATTATAGAGAGGCAGCCACACACAAGATTTTATATCTAATTGTAATATATAATAACCTTTAAAAAACAAAATTACTTAACCCACGCAGGCTTCTTATATATATAATCTACATAATCTCTAAAATGAAATTATTGAATCAAAGTGATAATATCTATTATTTTACTTATCTGCTTCTCTATATACCATGGCATCGAGTTGTCCTTAAATAGGGAAAAATAAGTATTTTACATGTGAACTTAAAGTAGTACAAGTTATTTAGCAAAGCCGTGCCATGTTAGGCTGGGTCTAGTCCTAGGCAGTCTTAAGTGGGCTGTTATAGGAGAAGGTAAGGGGGGTAAAGAGTGTCTGTGTTTAAACCCAGGGACTCAGGGAAGCAGCTTTTCACCTGGGAGGCTCCAGGTCAATGAAACCCAGAACATTAACATCCCCTTATGTCATGTCTTGTTTTGCAGATACAGCAATAGCCTCCATTTGGAACCTAGTATAATTTAGGGAATATAAGGGCCGTCTATATACGTCGTGTAAAAACAAAAAATAAAATCAAACAGCTTAAGGCAGTCACGTCTTCGTCTAAAAACAATAAAAACTGTCCTATTAAATGGCATCAGTACCTGCCGGTTGCGGCTGTCAGGCTAGTGGCAGTATGGAGGCTGATTATGATAATGTAGAGGAGGAAGATAATGTGTAACCCAGTCTAGGCCTAAATTGCATCCTAATTTGAGTACGAAACCCGACTCCTGCATTCCCTTGTGCTTCCTTGCTTCATTGACAGTCAATTCGCTTAAAAATAAATAAAGAAAGAAATATACGTACAATCTGAGCAGCCACGCTCTTTATCAGGCTGACAAAGGTCAGCAATACAAACTAGCAGAGAGCAGGTAGAGACGCCTGCCACAGGTCATCCTAATAGATACAGGAGGGACTTGTTGCGACGGCCCAGAGAAGAAGAAGTCGTCGCTTGAAGACCTTTAATGAAACTATTCACATACTGCACACCGTCGGCCCCGGTGAATTACGGGCAGCTTGTTGTTTACCAAATTATAGTCTTGGGTTTTTTTTTAAATTAAGAGCCTGTGGTAGCTGTCAGTTAGGAGGTAGATTTCATGCATGTTTATAGGAGCCGGTCCCACTGTGGATTCATGAAGGATCACAATTATTTCTGAGTTGGCTTTGTACATAAAGTGCAGAGAAGAGCATTATCATATTTTTCGTATGATGCAGATAGGTACGTAGGTAGAATGATAGATAGATAGATAGATAGATAGATAGATAGATAGATAGATAGACAGACATGTACAAATTGTACATAAAATATGGGTTTTCCAAATATATCTTCTTCACATACACTGAAAAATGACTGTGTAAACCTCAATCCAATGTGTAATTTATTATAGTAGCATTTAACCTGCTTACAGCGCCTGGGTTATTTTTTTGATTTTTGGGTCACTGGACCTTTAATATAAAATCCTAATTCAACTAAGCTTTCCATGTCTGACTTTAATTCCCATCATCTTGCTGTCAGAGCAGCAATCGCCTTGCCAGATCAGCCCAAAAGTGTTTTATTGTGTCTGGTTGCTTTTCCACACATTAAGAAATACTACACTTTTTTTTTTTAACAGAAAATTGATTGCCTCACATTCTGCCACTTGTTACTAAATAGCTAAGACTCTAAAAAGGGCAGAATAAGGTGATCCGTTGCATGCGTTAACACAGGATTTTTTTGTGTAATTTTTACAGTGTAGTTGAAACTAATAAGTGTTTGAGGCCAAAATTTAACAAGTCACATATTTCCATTGTCCCCTCGCCCCCTTGCTTATGCATTTTTACCACATCCTAACAAAAACATGACCAGAACTGGTGAAAAACATACGGTCCCAACTAATGAATCACATACTTTCCCGCAAGTATCGTAAGTACTACCAGCTGTGACAGCCCCGCTTTGGCAAGGGAGCCGGAGCAGAACAAGGCAGACGCATCTGAAACCAGCTGTGCCGAGAAGCCACAAGACACTTAAAGGGGCAGCCCATGACGGAATGATTTCATGTCCCAAAACAGCTTGTAAATAAAAAATTACTGATTCATAAGATAGTGTTATGGGTGCCTTTTGAACAAAATATCCTTAGCCTTGAAATGGTGTTAAAACGTATGCTTACAATTATAACAGCCTGCTGAATTTCCCAAATACAGACTACACACATGAAGCTAACGCCGCAATGGGTATTCGGCAATAAACAAAGACAATACCATTGCCCCATAGTGTGGCATAGAACTCGTCATGACATCTTGCTGAGACCACATCATGACCATAACTGTCTACAATGATATATATGACTGGAGATGTGCCTTAAATGTAGGAAGACTGACTTCAAAAATGTTAAGAAACTTTCTCTATGTATCTGTACCTGTATCTGTATCTGTAATAGTTGTGAGGAACATAATTGCATTTTTGTGAGAGACATATAGCTATACTGAATTGGTCCAAGGACCAAGTGAAGTTTGAGGTCTTCAAAGGTGGACAAAAGGCAGACTATATGGACTTGTTGTTATCTGCTGTGAAATTGTATATATTTAGATATTTAGAATTAGATATATGCAATCTTAGTAATTACGCTAACTACAAAAAAAGTGACGCGCGGTTGGAAAGACACTCATTACGGGACATAAGCAGGATCCTCAGAAATGCAATAGTCATATTCAACCCATCCTTATATCCATCCTATTACACTTTCATGCAGTTTCCATGTTCTACTTCATGTGTTCCTCATCTTCTCTGCTCTCTTCATGATGTACTAGGTGACATCATAGGGGTTAATATATTTTTTTTAATCTCTCCTATGGTGAAAAGGTTTAAAAGCCAAGGACAAGCTTTCAGGACTTCTAACTTAACATACAACATGAAAGTGAATAAAGAATTTATAAGATATAACATTTTATCCCTCCTCATTCACTCATTAACAGGGTTTACTTCTAAACATGTTGTGGTTTGTATGACAGCCAAAATAATCATTGAAACTAAACAAACAATAAGCAAAGGGAAGCCTTAGATTGTTGACATCATTCCCGTCTTCACTGACAGAGAAGAGCTGTTGTTATATTTGCACTTGGCTTACACTCATTCATAAAAAATCCGGAAATAAAAGAAAAAAACTACATAGCTAACAGCTAAAATGTACATTCATTTTCAAAAATATCCACAGAAAACTCAAATATATATTTTTTAGTTTCTTTGCTTTTTAATATATTACTTTTTTTTTAGTATGAAGATGCTAGGATTTGAACATCTAAGTTTATAATTGTCAGCGCTTCTAAATTGAGTGTTGTAAGCCTACTTTAAAAAGTCTCTCTCTCAGTGATTAGGGCCATGAAAATAAAACGCACCACGCAGAATAGCCCTGGAGCGTTCCTCCCCTATATACACAGAAAACGTAGTCCTAGAACAAATTCCCAGGTGATACTAATATTGTAGACGCCTGATGCTATGCTTCAGATACGCTATTCCTATGAGAATCCTACTTTAAATCCTAGCAGACTCAAGGCCACTTCAGAACCTTCTCCAAGATAATTATTATGAAGGTTATCTTACAGATGTTCTCTAATAGAACTCTCATTATTATTATTATTATTATTATCTTTTATTTATATAGCGCCAACA
>VKOC01000001.1:31305767-31317652 GCA_009364415.1 Spea multiplicata
GTGTTAGATCTACACCACATCAATGTTTGGCCTAGTATATAGTGATAGGGGTTGTACTGCAGTATTGTCAGTGTCTGGCTCAAAGTATAGGCACACATTGACGGTGGTACAGCGTAATCCCTACGTATATAATGATAGCAGTTATGCTGTGCCACCGTCAATGTGTGCCTCGGTATATAATGATAACAGTTATGCTGTACCCCTGTCAATGTTTGCCTAACCATAGAAACTATGCAGTTTTAAAGTGTGTGTGTGTGGGGGGGGTGCCACATACAAGATCTGCCACAGGTGCCAAATACACTAGGTGCGCCCTTGCGTCATGCGGCAGTCAGGCCCAATGGCCATTCCTCAACTCTAATAAAGAGCTGCACGCCGGCCGCTTTAATTTCATTAGGCGCCGGTGGAGTGACTGCCGCACGACGGCCGCTTTCAATGTCGCTCGCAGCCGCTTTGGTGGCGCAATGGGCCACTTAACTAGACTTGCCCCCCCCCCGCCTTAGGCTGCCAGCCCTCCCCTGAACAAAACACACATTGCACGTTTGTATTTAATCTCCATCAGATATCAGTGTATTACTTCTATTTATGTTGTTTCCCCTTCAACTGTTTTTCTGTCTATGGGGACAGTGGTTTTGTCCTTTACAAAGCTACTGTGTGTAATGGTGCCTGTCCCAATCACCCTGCACAGCCAGCCTTGCTTGCCCTACATGTTATGGCAAATGAGTCACATTCTCCGAACAGCCTTGGACATAAGAAGTGGGGCTCTTAATGTTGGCTCTTCCCACTCCCATATATTGTCTGTCCACATATCTTTTATTTTCTTCACCACAACCCAACTGAATGCATACCTCATCCATTCAGCTCACACATTGCCAACATGCTCTGCAGAGGTGGCACCACCTGATGCAGGTGCTCCAGGATCATTGATGAGTACCAACATGACCTTCCTCAGGCAAATTTAACTGATAAAACAATGTGAACAAACAATACTAATAGGAGGAGTCCAAGTACACAAAACTTGGTTTATTAAAGGCTTTCTATCTAAGTGATATTTGTCACAGAGCTCTTAAACATCTTCTTCAATACCATGGGCAAAAATGGGATTGATCTTTGAGCTCTGTGGTCTCCTGTTGTCAACAGTGCATTATAAAAACCAATACTAAATACTTTATAAACAGGCTTCTCTGTAGTGTATTAAAGGAACGGTGCATATTTCATACCCAGTAGTTAGGTAGCCACATATCCATCAGTTTGTTACATATTTAATGAGCTGCTCAGAAATGCAATATAGCATTCAATAAAGTAACTTTACTATGTTCAGAACCTGTTTTTTTTTCATTCAAACACACCTTTATTCACACCAAACCAACCTCAACTAATGTTAACCAAATATACAAAGACTGAAATGTAGGAAATTGACTAATTAGATGTAACATTTGATTGCAGGCTTTTTGGTATTTTGCATCTCCCTTTAATTCTATGTAATAGTTTAGACACTCTGTTGGTTCTACCACCCATCTGTATTATTATTCTAATCTGACAGCCCTACCTTTATATATGAATGACAGTCTATAACAGTCCCCATGTACATTTTTGTAGATATATATATATATATATATATATATACATATACACACACAAATCAGCCATAACATTATGATCACTGACAGGTGAAGTGAATAACACTGATAATCTTGTTATCATGGCACCTGTCAGTGGGTGAGATATATTAGGCAGCAGGTGAACATTTTGTCCTCAAAGTTGATGTGTTAGAAGCAGGAAAAATGACAAGGGCCAAATTGTGATGGCTAGAAGTCTGGGTTAGAGCATCTCCAAAACTGCAGCTCTTGTGGGGTGTTCCCGGTCAGTGATCAGTACCTGACCAAAAGTGGTCCAAGGAAGGAAAAGAGGTAAACCGGCGAAAGGGTCATAGGTGGCCAAGACTCACTGATGCACGTTGGTGTATGTAGTGCTATGTGGTTAATGGGTTGCCTAATGGTAACGCCTAACTCAGGAGCATCTTAAAGTTTGGCTGTGCTATTACAAAATAAATAAATCTATATCAGCATAAGTCACTAAACTTCCAAGTAGACCCTTCACTGGCAATGTTTCCAGCCCCTAGAGAGTGCTCTGCTGACTTTGTATCATACTCATTTGCATTTTCTAGGGTCTCTCTTTAAGAGTCAAAGAGTAGTCCAGACATGATTTTGCTCATTATGATCTCTTCGAATTTGCACCTGTTATCAACAGGTTAGAAACATGAAAAGTAAAAAAATCGATGAGAGGATTTTCTTTTCAAATAAAGCAAGGGGTCTACATCTTGATTATCTTTTTTACTCTTAGAAAGATCCCCTACTGTCTATATAAAAATTACTTTGGGACTATCTTGGTCTAGAAAAAATAACATCTTGCCCTATGTCTGTTTTATGACTTTAGATGACTTTAGAGAATTTTCATAATGATAAAATGGCAATCAAGAAGCAGATGCATTCGCTTGTTGGGTCAAGAATCTCACCAAAGCACGCAAAGCGTGTGTCTCGCGTCTTGAATTTTACATCAAAGGTGCCTTATTTTATGGGATAAATCTGATACGCTAAAGGATATGTTGAAAATAAATCTGTATTTATCATAGGGCACACTATTATCTAGGGTCTGTTCTTAGTCGAGTAAGTGTCAGAATCACTTCCATTCCCTGAACACACCAGAAGCTAGGAACAAAACATGGACCCTTGGACAAGTACCAAATGGGAATATCCATGAAGATTGAGCCTTGCATACAGGGTTTGCTGGTTTTCCCCATTTGAAGGAAACTTTCCTCTAATGGTCAGTCAAATAGGCATCATGGGTGTGATGAACCTCATACACTGATCATACATTGTTTTATACACTGATTTTATTTAAAGATCCTATCCCTCAAAGGGTCACCCAGATGTTTTTCCAGTACCAATTCATACAAATATTAAGAAATTGATGCAGCCACAGCATGTAAGCAGTGTTCTACGGTATTAATACATATTATCATATCAAGTGACAAATCCACTTTCATTAAAGTCACAGCTGTAAGACTCCCACTGGGAAATCTTCCTGGTTCCAACAAATACTTTCATAAGGCACATGAAAAACTTGCAAAATGATGAGGTCATGTTGGGGACAATCAGTTAGAGCTTATTTAAAACAGAATCTCCTTTTTTCTTATTCATTGGAGTCCTTGGGCACAGGAGCTGTGGGAATATTTATACAACTCATTGCTGTGGGTAACAAATTGATCCACTGACCAATCTAAGAAACACAAGGCAGTTTCTATTGATCTTTGTGCTGATATCCAAATCCCCAAACTTGAAAGGAATTTGTACGTAAAAAAAGCATTAAAATCCTTCCTCTGTTGTTTCACAGAAATGTGAAGTACTCAGCCTGGCACATAATCATCTGAGAAACAAAGGCAATGTTTATATATATATATATATATAAAATTCACGATGAATACATTAAAGTGTCAGGTACGACTTATTTTTCTCAATGAAAACTGATTGTTGATCATTTATCAGCAGACATTTAGGTGCCTCATTAGTGGTGTCCAGAGAAGACTCTAGGTTGCTTAAGAGTCTCATTTGGGTTAAAATGCAGTGCAGTTTCATTGATTCAGCTCCTTGGTAAGCAATATAGCTATGACAAATTACATAGTTTGAATAAGTGGTGGGCTAAGCAAATACTCTACAACGTATTGGCATGCCTGTGTGTGTGTATATATATATATATATATATATATATATATTATATATATATATATATATACTTGTGAATACAACTAAGTAAATGTACGGGACAAGCAAGACTGGTTGTAGAATGACATGAGCTTTCCAGAGCCAATGGAAGGTGGAAGATCCTGCTTGCTTCTATTGGCTGCCCAGTGTTCTAATATATAAACATTAATTCACATTAATAAATAAACATTATTCAGTAAAAGGATGAGTTTATTAATGTTTTATTAAAGGATTGTGGGTATATAGTAAATGTGTTTCTATGTAGTTTGTGTATCATAAAACCATAAGAAACCATAAAAAAAAACTAGAACTTAGGACAACAAAAAGTGATATTCTTGTTTATTTTGACCTTTTAAGATTTTAACTCTTTTATATAGTTTTTTTTAGTGAATGTAGATGCCTTCATGAGTTCACAGCTTTTCATTTTCTGTTTTGTTGCCAATCTTGTTACACGATATTGCTTTATATGGACTTATTTTCGCAATGCTGGAATAAACCCTCCATTTTTTTTTATTAAATTCTATTCTGTGTAGCCGACGTTTCAATTTTATTACTGAAAATGTTGTTTGGTGCTATACTTATTTCATACTTACCAACTAAGTATTTACACACTAAAACAATTACATCATCTCACAGAAAAGAGAAAAAGTTTAACCAATAATGCTAATTTTTGGATTGCCATCATGAATAATAAAACCTTCATTGTCCCTAATTTGTTACATTTCCCGCAAATGCAGGAAAGGACAGTTATATTCTACGAAACAGACATTACTAATGGGTTTGACGTTACCCGGCGATACCCCGGCAGTATATAACAAGACAGCAGAATCTGATCAGGGTTTGGTTTTATACCTGGTGACGGGGGGTTTGCAACAAACCCAGTTAGATCCTAACCATCCCTCTTATATAGGACACAAACTATCTTGCAACATTACCAAAAGGTAACAAGCCTGGAACGAATAGACAATGAATAACTAATTTATTTTTTTGTTCACTCTAGTCCATTTTTAGTAATCCGCAGAAAATGTCCCACAAAGATATACGACAAGAGTTTGTTTCATAACTGGTATAGAAAGCTATTTTACAATGACATATTGTTTGCTTATGTGTTCATATTTTTGTAAATTATAATATGATAATGCTGTCACCCACGTATACATAATGGGGTGACGGAACATCACTGATATTCCCCCAGGCTAAAGCTGACCTAATGAAAGGAACAGACACCAGTTATTTTAACCATCACTATAAAATTAATATTGATATAGAGAGAAAGCCATTATATATATGGAAGTCTACGTATGTCGACAATGCTATTCACATAACTTGAATTTAAAATATTAACAACCTAAAACTTATTTTTTATACTACACTTATTTAGTTTTATATATAGTTACTGAAGCACAAATCCTTGGCAGTAAATCATTGAACCCTCAATGAATAGTTTTAGTCACACAGGTGCCGTAACAAGAGACGTCCACTGGAATATGGAGTATGTCACACCAACCTTGAAAAAAATTATAGAGGGAAAAATAATAAATTCCAATCATTTTTTTTTTCTGGATGAAACGGTTAGGCTAACAAGGTTTCGATGTCAGAATTTAATGTTCCTTTTCGTTATCCCATTCCCGCAAAAAGATCAAAAAGTATTCTCTCTTTCCAATAAGAAGTTCACTTTACAAGTGCAGTCACTCCAACTAACAAGGGCTCCCAGACCGCCAGCGGTGTGGACTGTTGTAGAAGGAGCACTGTGGGTGACTTTATGGTTTCCCATGCAGCCACTTTAATCTCGGCCAGCTGCAAACCCGCAGATGTAGGTAAGGCAGATCCCCGGCACACACCACGTCTGCACCAATGCAAGTTGTTTTTCTTAAACCGCAACGCTTTGCCTTTAACTGCCTGCTCTGATACACAGTTCGACAAGCAAGACGCTTGTGCTTTTTTTCCATGTACTTGGGTGGGAGGAAGCTCACATGGAAGGTACTTTCAGTGCAAAAGTTCAACTTCGAAGAATAAGCTGAATGTTTTTCCTCTGCACACAGATTAACATAAGGCTGGAGGAAAATGAACTGACTTGACGAATGAGTCTTTGGGGCTGTGGAAAAAAAAAAAATCCAAAATAAAAAATAGGAGAAAAATGAGTGGGAAGGAGTATTTATTTTAGAAGCGGCAAAAGAATTACACTTATAAGAAGAAATGGTCTTTTTAGGAGGGTCTTAGTGGCAGAGGTGCAAGTGTTTAAGGAGGGGGATTTCTTATTGGTGCCAGGAATTATTACCTTAAACATACATCTTTATGCCAGAGCCAAATAAAATATTAGGTTTTGGTGTCTGGATTCTTGGACCTTGTTTGTCGAACTGTGAAGTCGTGTTACATTTAGTCAAGAACGTTTAACTGCGTTTATTTGATGGTTGCCGGTATCTTTCCACACAAACATATTATTATTAACTCACAGAGCCAATATATTCTGCCGAGGTGTACAAAGCAATTTTGAAACATGATATATATATAAAGGGAATAATAATGGGATTATTGGTCTGCAGACATAAAAAATGAATATTGCTGTATATGGAGTCAGGTAACGATTACTTTAAATACATATGTAATATACATGTCAGTGGTGCAACAATCATAGAGTAAGATGTCATATTACAAGAGGCCCGTACATCTACAGAGGAGACCTCTGAGGTCTTGACATTTTTTGTGACTCTACATTTAACTTTAGATAAATGTAGATAATCATAGTAGGTATCATAAACTTCTTCTGATTTTCTGATCTTCACATAGGGATTATCCACAAGAGATACAAACCTAGGAAAACTGGATAAGTTGGAGAAGAGGCCTGCTAGCAACCTCATGAGAACATGTGGCTCCATACGTTCAATAAGAGTAATGGGATGGGAGACTAAGAGGCATCTTAATCCAGCTTTGTTGGATGATTAAATTCAGCGCTGGTAAACAAAGCTATGTATGTATAGTGCTGATGTACTTAGCACTTTAAAGTTTACAGTATAAAAGGGAGGTAACAGTATGTGCAGTTGCCCACTATAGATGGGGCGTAGAGGTTGTGTGCGTATTTGTGGTGAGATATTACACATCACATATAGAATGGCGAAGAGACCGAAGAGCCTTGAAGGTAAGAAGGATGACTTTTGAAGGTCACGCATACAGGAAGTTGTATGTCCTGAAACATATCAGATGGACCGGTTATAGGTATTATTTATTGAAAAAATGAAGAAAATTTAGTTTTAAAGATTTTCTTACATACTTTAACTGATCTTAACCTAATCCCTTTCCTGGCAGGGTATCCCACTGAGCCTTTAGCCTGTCCAGTGATCGCCATTTCATTCCAGGCTTAACATTAAGCCCAAACACAAGTGGATGAGCAGAGACCAGCTTAACCCAGCGGCCAAGGAAGTGCAGTGTTGTCTTCTATGCAATACCAAGCACACCTGCATGATATCTGTACCCAATTACGCCTATACATAAGAGTAGAATTGTCAAATTCACCCTCCATTCTGTTTGTTGCAAAATTCTATCGTTTGTGCATTGTTTCTTTTATTCCCTTCCAACCTTTTTCTCCCAGAAAAGAGTTTGTACTTCACAAGTACAATACACCCTGTGTTGTGTTTACCTTCTGTTTCTTGCTTGGTCCGAAACCCCATTAAATGAAAGAAACGCTGCTGTTGTTAATTACTCTTTGGTATTAGCTGGGTTAAAAGGTATTTATGGAATAATGCAGCAGAGCTATGTACATGTAATTAAAGGTCATTATTATTCGGGTAAAACATGTTTTAATAATGCGTGTACAATAGATGCCATCTGTAAAGACCATTGACATTAGAACCTTGTACTTTCAAGAACATTCTGTAGATTTGTGTGCTAATTCATTTGACGGAACAAGAGTCACACTATAAATTAATATACTCCAGGACAATGATCATTGGTGTACTGGTAGAAAATGATACACATATCCTGTATTATTCTCTGCAAACATGAAAACCCATTGTTTGGAATGATCAGATCAAGGATCCTCCAGGCTAGTTTTCTTCAAGCTATAAGACAATTCAGGATGTTTAAATGCCATCTCCAAATACATCGCCTCATCATAGAAAATATAAAAGAAAATTTATGAAAAAGGAATCCAGTGAAAGATTTTTAAACTAATAGTTGTGCTCTGGCTGGCACTCATTGCCATGAATTTTTGCCAAATTGCTAGAGAAAACAAAACTATCAAACAGCAGTTTATGGGAGCACTTTGAAACGTGCCAATTTGGCTAAAAAAGCCTAAGTAATCTAAACAGCTATGATCATTATATTCCAATAGAAAATACGTATGCAAAAGTCACTGCAGGCGGGTGAAGGGATTCTGTGAAAATCAGCAGTGACTGGGCAGTCCAGGAGCAGTGGAAATTTGGCTAGATTTAATGCCAGAACTCAATCTATCAAAAGTAACAGTACAGCAATCCTTGTCAAGGAAAAAAAGTACAGAGGTAACAGCAGTTGTGCATTCTTGCCTAGGTTGACTATTCTTAGAGTGGTAATTCCAGGGGGTAGCCCCTCCGCCGCATTACCTGGTGCGTGATTGCCCTACTGGCAGGTCAGGCTCCCCGGGGTGCCACTTACCCTTGGGCCATTTGAGGAGATCACAGATCTCCTTTGTAACCAGACAAAATACACATAGAGACCCACAAATACATTGGGACGCTCAACAAGGACGCCCACAGATGTAAGAGGTAAGCGGGCAGGCTGGTGAGCTGCCCTGGGCCAGGTCTAGGGTAGCGCCTCTAGCCAAGATACATCTTTGAGTATATATTTGCCTAGGTTTATTTAACAGAGATAAAAACTATAACTCCTATCACTGTTTTTTCTATTGCAATCTGTGCAAGGATTGATATTCAATTTCTTGTGGTCGATTTATATCTGATGTTGAATCCAAGCCAATGTTGGTGAATTACTTCTTAGTGTTATGCTATAAGTATTGTTTTTTTCTTTAATGTTTTTATCATAACTAGATGTATTTCCTAAAACTGTTCATAGCTTGGACTTTTCATTTTTCAGTTGGTGTGACTGTTTTGGAGCTATTTGGAGGATTTAATAATAGTGATAATCTACTGTAAAATCTCATGTATGATACTACATTTTTTAAATTAATTTAATATACTTAGAGGCATGTATTATTCACATGTACAAAATAACACAACCTAAAATTTCATGTCACTTTAATCCTAAATTAATGATATGCGTAACTTGGAGCTCCCTGGGTTTCACCTACCTAAATGACTTTTATTAAACCACATAAAAAATGCTAAACCAATACATTGAATAGTTTGATATTTCAATGGTGTTACCACTGAAATATATATATACCAAAAAGGCACAATTCCCATAAAAGTCCATGACTCTGCAATCACTAATATGATTATACTTTACAAATATAGATTACATGTTACTTAAACAAAAAGGAAAATCTTAAAAGTGACAGATCCAATGATGGAAAAATAAACACATGCCCAACTGCATAAATGTACTATTTTTGAAATATTATATACATGAAAAATAAGAATTCGGATCTGACGAGAAGTCGTTTTGTTTTGTTTAAGTAGAGGGAATTCTTCCTACATACAACTTATACATATATAAATTCCACAGCCATTCATTAAGATGATTGTTTTTTTCTTTTCTTAATGAAAGACAGATGATGTATTACTGTATTATTCTATTTAAATATAGTCCCTAAAAACTGGGCATACATGTGGTATATGAATAGACAGATAATGTGCACTTTAGCAGAAAACATTTCTCTCAATTAAATATAGTATTAATGCAACATGGCAGTGATAGCCCCATAAATATTTTTATGGGAACGGTGAAAATACATGTTAATGGAACACATGCTTTCAGTTTGCTACATAAAAAGATTCAGTTCCAGGCATTACCTTTTCTGCAGATAGGACCAATGGGGTATTATAAAGGCCTAACGTTGAAATTAGGTTTTAAACAAAGTCAAGGTTCAGAATAAATGAATGTTTTATGATGGGAAAAAAATGATTTTGTTTCTTTTTACTTTTTCTCAGGGAAATATGAGAAAATACTGCTCGAACCCAGACATCCTGCAGTTCATACAGTAGCAGCAGTTTTAGGTACAGCTTATATGTATAAGTGCTTGGGTCTGTCCTAATCGTTACCCCATTTTCGATCGGTCATACCATATAGACTGATAAAGAAGATTCATCACCGGTTATTTGAAGTAAGACAGTAGAGGACAACTGTCCTGTGTATAATGACCCCAAAGAGCAAACACATTTTCCTTGACTCCTTGAGTAGAGGTAAGTTGCAGCATGATTCACCTTACATGATATTAGAAAGACATGAGTTTATTTAGTATTAGTACATATCTGACATGATATGGGCTGTTTTTCTTATACAAGAGCCAAGTATTTCTGTGCTTCAAAGGGGTCCAGGATAAGGCCATACTCTCCAAAAAATTTACATAAGCCTATCCATCCTTGGCTACCTCTGATATTCTACTTGAATGTGTCAATTAAAAAGAGCCTATGCTGGATGTCAAAATGTACCACACTTACAGCAGAATGTCCATGTGCAGAGCTGGTAGGCAACCAGACTGCAACTCCTCTTATCCAACTTGTATGTATGTCTTGGCCTCAGCAAATGCTCCTCCCTGTTAGACTTCCAAACACATGGTCCTCTTGTAGTATGGTAAGTGGACACATGCACATCTCACCATATTAATATCATCAGTAATGCAATGCTGGATTATTATACAGTCCTTTAGTTTTACCAGCTGTTGTCACACTGATTTATTTTGGTCAAGTTCAAATATAATAGAAAAGTGCGTTAAGCAACTGGTGAGTTTATAACATTCACAGAGGAACTAATTCATCTCTAAACAAAAATAATAATGTGGGTTTTAACCCCTTAAGGACAATAGGGGTTTTTACTCGTAGTATATTGTGGGACAATGGCTTTTTTAACGTTTTTCAGTGTTACTGTTTAGCTGTGATTTTCTTCTTTCTCATTTCGTGCTCCCACACATATTATATATTGTTTTTTTCAGGACAAACAGGGCTTTCTTTAGATACCATTCATTTTATCATATCATCTAATTTACTATAAAAAAAATGATAAAAAATGGGGATTTTTTGTTAAAAAAATACTTTCTCTCACTTTTTAAACAGAAAACTTTTACTCATCTGCAAAAACTAATGAAAAAACCTGCTAAATAGATTCTACTATTTGTCCTGAGTTTAGAAATACCCAATGTTTTTATGTTTTTTTGCTTTTTTCTGCACGTTATGGGGCAATAAGTACAGGTAGCGTTTTGCCATTTCAAAACCTTTTTTTCCAAATCTGGTAATTCTGCACCCCATGTGCCATTTCGGGTATCTTTGAAGCCGGCCAACGTAATTTACCCCATCAAATCATATATTTTTAAAAACTAGACACCCCAAGGTATTTGAAATGCTGGAATTTTAACCCTTTCCATGCACTAATTTTACCACCACCCTTTGTGAAACTTTATGGTAGTACATTTTTTTTGTATTTTTTTCACACATGTTGTACTTCAGGTATAAATTTATCGCTCCTGGTGTATGTCCATGTCACACAACACCCCAATATGTGTTCAGTAACATCTCCTGAGCGCATTGATACCCCCCATGCATGGGTTTGTAGGGTTATTTGGGAGGTAAAATGCCGCCTTTGTGAGGTGTGTATTTTTTTGCCATTTAGACATCTGCCCCATGTCCCATTTTTGGGATATATTTGGGACATCTTTGAACCTGGCCAATTCAATTTACCCCATCAAATCATATATTTTTTAATACTAGACACCCTATGGGCATTTGTAATAGCAATATTTTAACTCTTTCCATGCTGGAATTTTTTTTTAAAGATAAAGAATTTAAGACTTGCTTATTAAAAACTTTTTTTTTTTGGTGACAGTGGGGATTTTTACATGTTACCATATTTTTTTAATTTTTTTTAAACATTTTTGACCAATTTTTTTTTTTTAACTACTCTCATTAGTGAGCTGTGCTCCATTGACCTTGCATGGTTGGATGCAGTACCTGCATCAACCTTGCAGGAGGAGCCTCGAGAGTTCTC
>VKOC01000001.1:31317752-31335673 GCA_009364415.1 Spea multiplicata
CCCCAGAAATGCCTTATACCCCCCTATTTGCCACTGTGCCCCATGATATGACTTTTAATCCCCTATATGCCCCTCTGCCCCATGATATGCCCAGAGTGGCATATAGGGGGTTTAAAGGCATATCATGGGGCTGAGTGGCATATAGGGGATTAAAACGCATTTCTGGAGATATATGATATATATATATATATATATATATATATAAACTGCTAACAGCAATCACACTCCTATCAAGCCAAGGCAGCCATCAATGTTTTTGTCCAACTGTGGTGTGTTAACAACACTTTTATTAAAAGTAAATTACATACGAAAATTGGACAGAAAAATTCAATAACATTATTAATGATTGCAAACAGTAATCACACGCCTATCATGCTAAGTCAGCCAGTACATGCTAGAACCTGGGCATGATAGGATTGTGATTGCTGTTAATTATATATATGTATATATATGTATATATATATATATTAATATTGTTATTGATTTTTTTTGTCTAATTTTGGTGTGTTACTTTTAATATTTAAGTATTTTCGGTTTAGGCCAAATGAATGCTGAATTTTCAGTTTCGGCCCATCCCTACTATGTACTGAAGTGTTAGATCTACACCACATCAATGTTTGGCCTAGTATATAGTGATAGGGGTTGTACTGCAGTATTGTCAGTGTCTGGCTCAAAGTATAGGCACACATTGACGGTGGTACAGCGTAATCCCTACGTATATAATGATAGCAGTTATGCTGTGCCACCGTCAATGTGTGCCTCGGTATATAATGATAACAGTTATGCTGTACCCCTGTCAATGTTTGCCTAACCATAGAAACTATGCAGTTTTAAAGTGTGTGTGTGTGGGGGGGGTGCCACATACAAGATCTGCCACAGGTGCCAAATACACTAGGTGCGCCCTTGCGTCATGCGGCAGTCAGGCCCAATGGCCATTCCTCAACTCTAATAAAGAGCTGCACGCCGGCCGCTTTAATTTCATTAGGCGCCGGTGGAGTGACTGCCGCACGACGGCCGCTTTCAATGTCGCTCGCAGCCGCTTTGGTGGCGCAATGGGCCACTTAACTAGACTTGCCCCCCCCCCGCCTTAGGCTGCCAGCCCTCCCCTGAACAAAACACACATTGCACGTTTGTATTTAATCTCCATCAGATATCAGTGTATTACTTCTATTTATGTTGTTTCCCCTTCAACTGTTTTTCTGTCTATGGGGACAGTGGTTTTGTCCTTTACAAAGCTACTGTGTGTAATGGTGCCTGTCCCAATCACCCTGCACAGCCAGCCTTGCTTGCCCTACATGTTATGGCAAATGAGTCACATTCTCCGAACAGCCTTGGACATAAGAAGTGGGGCTCTTAATGTTGGCTCTTCCCACTCCCATATGTTGTCTGTCCACATATCTTTTATTTTCTTCACCACAACCCAACTGAATGCATACCTCATCCATTCAGCTCACACATTGCCAACATGCTCTGCAGAGGTGGCACCACCTGATGCAGGTGCTCCAGGATCATTGATGAGTACCAACATGACCTTCCTCAGGCAAATTTAACTGATAAAACAATGTGAACAAACAATACTAATAGGAGGAGTCCAAGTACACAAAACTTGGTTTATTAAAGGCTTTCTATCTAAGTGATATTTGTCACAGAGCTCTTAAACATCTTCTTCAATACCATGGGCAAAAATGGGATTGATCTTTGAGCTCTGTGGTCTCCTGTTGTCAACAGTGCATTATAAAAACCAATACTAAATACTTTATAAACAGGCTTCTCTGTAGTGTATTAAAGGAACGGTGCATATTTCATACCCAGTAGTTAGGTAGCCACATATCCATCAGTTTGTTACATATTTAATGAGCTGCTCAGAAATGCAATATAGCATTCAATAAAGTAACTTTACTATGTTCAGAACCTGTTTTTTTTTCATTCAAACACACCTTTATTCACACCAAACCAACCTCAACTAATGTTAACCAAATATACAAAGACTGAAATGTAGGAAATTGACTAATTAGATGTAACATTTGATTGCAGGCTTTTTGGTATTTTGCATCTCCCTTTAATTCTATGTAATAGTTTAGACACTCTGTTGGTTCTACCACCCATCTGTATTATTATTCTAATCTGACAGCCCTACCTTTATATATGAATGACAGTCTATAACAGTCCCCATGTACATTTTTGTAGATATATATATATATATATATATATATACATATACACACACAAATCAGCCATAACATTATGATCACTGACAGGTGAAGTGAATAACACTGATAATCTTGTTATCATGGCACCTGTCAGTGGGTGAGATATATTAGGCAGCAGGTGAACATTTTGTCCTCAAAGTTGATGTGTTAGAAGCAGGAAAAATGACAAGGGCCAAATTGTGATGGCTAGAAGTCTGGGTTAGAGCATCTCCAAAACTGCAGCTCTTGTGGGGTGTTCCCGGTCAGTGATCAGTACCTGACCAAAAGTGGTCCAAGGAAGGAAAAGAGGTAAACCGGCGAAAGGGTCATAGGTGGCCAAGACTCACTGATGCACGTTGGTGTATGTAGTGCTATGTGGTTAATGGGTTGCCTAATGGTAACGCCTAACTCAGGAGCACCTTAAAGTTTGGCTGTGCTATTACAAAATAAATAAATCTATATCAGCATAAGTCACTAAACTTCCAAGTAGACCCTTCACTGGCAATGTTTCCAGCCCCTAGAGAGTGCTCTGCTGACTTTGTATCATACTCATTTGCATTTTCTAGGGTCTCTCTTTAAGAGTCAAAGAGTAGTCCAGACATGATTTTGCTCATTATGATCTCTTCGAATTTGCACCTGTTATCAACAGGTTAGAAACATGAAAAGTAAAAAAATCGATGAGAGGATTTTCTTTTCAAATAAAGCAAGGGGTCTACATCTTGATTATCTTTTTTACTCTTAGAAAGATCCCCTACTGTCTATATAAAAATTACTTTGGGACTATCTTGGTCTAGAAAAAATAACATCTTGCCCTATGTCTGTTTTATGACTTTAGATGACTTTAGAGAATTTTCATAATGATAAAATGGCAATCAAGAAGCAGATGCATTCGCTTGTTGGGTCAAGAATCTCACCAAAGCACGCAAAGCGTGTGTCTCGCGTCTTGAATTTTACATCAAAGGTGCCTTATTTTATGGGATAAATCTGATACGCTAAAGGATATGTTGAAAATAAATCTGTATTTATCATAGGGCACACTATTATCTAGGGTCTGTTCTTAGTCGAGTAAGTGTCAGAATCACTTCCATTCCCTGAACACACCAGAAGCTAGGAACAAAACATGGACCCTTGGACAAGTACCAAATGGGAATATCCATGAAGATTGAGCCTTGCATACAGGGTTTGCTGGTTTTCCCCATTTGAAGGAAACTTTCCTCTAATGGTCAGTCAAATAGGCATCATGGGTGTGATGAACCTCATACACTGATCATACATTGTTTTATACACTGATTTTATTTAAAGATCCTATCCCTCAAAGGGTCACCCAGACGTTTTTCCAGTACCAATTCATACAAATATTAAGAAATTGATGCAGCCACAGCATGTAAGCAGTGTTCTACGGTATTAATACATATTATCATATCAAGTGACAAATCCACTTTCATTAAAGTCACAGCTGTAAGACTCCCACTGGGAAATCTTCCTGGTTCCAACAAATACTTTCATAAGGCACATGAAAAACTTGCAAAATGATGAGGTCATGTTGGGGACAATCAGTTAGAGCTTATTTAAAACAGAATCTCCTTTTTTCTTATTCATTGGAGTCCTTGGGCACAGGAGCTGTGGGAATATTTATACAACTCATTGCTGTGGGTAACAAATTGATCCACTGACCAATCTAAGAAACACAAGGCAGTTTCTATTGATCTTTGTGCTGATATCCAAATCCCCAAACTTGAAAGGAATTTGTACGTAAAAAAAGCATTAAAATCCTTCCTCTGTTGTTTCACAGAAATGTGAAGTACTCAGCCTGGCACATAATCATCTGAGAAACAAAGGCAATGTTTATATATATATATATATATAAAATTCACGATGAATACATTAAAGTGTCAGGTACGACTTATTTTTCTCAATGAAAACTGATTGTTGATCATTTATCAGCAGACATTTAGGTGCCTCATTAGTGGTGTCCAGAGAAGACTCTAGGTTGCTTAAGAGTCTCATTTGGGTTAAAATGCAGTGCAGTTTCATTGATTCAGCTCCTTGGTAAGCAATATAGCTATGACAAATTACATAGTTTGAATAAGTGGTGGGCTAAGCAAATACTCTACAACGTATTGGCATGCCTGTGTGTGTGTATATATATATATAATCTTATATATATTATAATAATATATATATATATATATACTTGTGAATACAACTAAGTAAATGTACGGGACAAGCAAGACTGGTTGTAGAATGACATGAGCTTTCCAGAGCCAATGGAAGGTGGAAGATCCTGCTTGCTTCTATTGGCTGCCCAGTGTTCTAATATATAAACATTAATTCACATTAATAAATAAACATTATTCAGTAAAAGGATGAGTTTATTAATGTTTTATTAAAGGATTGTGGGTATATAGTAAATGTGTTTCTATGTAGTTTGTGTATCATAAAACCATAAGAAACCATAAAAAAAAACTAGAACTTAGGACAACAAAAAGTGATATTCTTGTTTATTTTGACCTTTTAAGATTTTAACTCTTTTATATAGTTTTTTTTAGTGAATGTAGATGCCTTCATGAGTTCACAGCTTTTCATTTTCTGTTTTGTTGCCAATCTTGTTACACGATATTGCTTTATATGGACTTATTTTCGCAATGCTGGAATAAACCCTCCATTTTTTTTTATTAAATTCTATTCTGTGTAGCCGACGTTTCAATTTTATTACTGAAAATGTTGTTTGGTGCTATACTTATTTCATACTTACCAACTAAGTATTTACACACTAAAACAATTACATCATCTCACAGAAAAGAGAAAAAGTTTAACCAATAATGCTAATTTTTGGATTGCCATCATGAATAATAAAACCTTCATTGTCCCTAATTTGTTACATTTCCCGCAAATGCAGGAAAGGACAGTTATATTCTACGAAACAGACATTACTAATGGGTTTGACGTTACCCGGCGATACCCCGGCAGTATATAACAAGACAGCAGAATCTGATCAGGGTTTGGTTTTATACCTGGTGACGGGGGGTTTGCAACAAACCCAGTTAGATCCTAACCATCCCTCTTATATAGGACACAAACTATCTTGCAACATTACCAAAAGGTAACAAGCCTGGAACGAATAGACAATGAATAACTAATTTATTTTTTTGTTCACTCTAGTCCATTTTTAGTAATCCACAGAAAATGTCCCACAAAGATATACGACAAGAGTTTGTTTCATAACTGGTATAGAAAGCTATTTTACAATGACATATTGTTTGCTTATGTGTTCATATTTTTGTAAATTATAATATG
The DNA here is from genome assembly GCA_009364415.1 of Spea multiplicata. Lineage (NCBI taxonomy): Eukaryota > Metazoa > Chordata > Amphibia > Anura > Pelobatidae > Spea > Spea multiplicata. Next base: position 31,323,239 of record VKOC01000001.1, read on the forward strand.
ATAATGCTGTCACCCACGTATACATAATGGGGTGACGGAACATCACTGATATTCCCCCAGGCTAAAGCTGACCTAATGAAAGGAACAGACACCAGTTATTTTAACCATCACTATAAAATTAATATTGATATAGAGAGAAAGCCATTATATATATGGAAGTCTACGTATGTCGACAATGCTATTCACATAACTTGAATTTAAAATATTAACAACCTAAAACTTATTTTTTATACTACACTTATTTAGTTTTATATATAGTTACTGAAGCACAAATCCTTGGCAGTAAATCATTGAACCCTCAATGAATAGTTTTAGTCACACAGGTGCCGTAACAAGAGACGTCCACTGGAATATGGAGTATGTCACACCAACCTTGAAAAAAATTATAGAGGGAAAAATAATAAATTCCAATCATTTTTTTTTTCTGGATGAAACGGTTAGGCTAACAAGGTTTCGATGTCAGAATTTAATGTTCCTTTTCGTTATCCCATTCCCGCAAAAAGATCAAAAAGTATTCTCTCTTTCCAATAAGAAGTTCACTTTACAAGTGCAGTCACTCCAACTAACAAGGGCTCCCAGACCGCCAGCGGTGTGGACTGTTGTAGAAGGAGCACTGTGGGTGACTTTATGGTTTCCCATGCAGCCACTTTAATCTCGGCCAGCTGCAAACCCGCAGATGTAGGTAAGGCAGATCCCCGGCACACACCACGTCTGCACCAATGCAAGTTGTTTTTCTTAAACCGCAACGCTTTGCCTTTAACTGCCTGCTCTGATACACAGTTCGACAAGCAAGACGCTTGTGCTTTTTTTCCATGTACTTGGGTGGGAGGAAGCTCACATGGAAGGTACTTTCAGTGCAAAAGTTCAACTTCGAAGAATAAGCTGAATGTTTTTCCTCTGCACACAGATTAACATAAGGCTGGAGGAAAATGAACTGACTTGACGAATGAGTCTTTGGGGCTGTGGAAAAAAAAAAAATCCAAAATAAAAAATAGGAGAAAAATGAGTGGGAAGGAGTATTTATTTTAGAAGCGGCAAAAGAATTACACTTATAAGAAGAAATGGTCTTTTTAGGAGGGTCTTAGTGGCAGAGGTGCAAGTGTTTAAGGAGGGGGATTTCTTATTGGTGCCAGGAATTATTACCTTAAACATACATCTTTATGCCAGAGCCAAATAAAATATTAGGTTTTGGTGTCTGGATTCTTGGACCTTGTTTGTCGAACTGTGAAGTCGTGTTACATTTAGTCAAGAACGTTTAACTGCGTTTATTTGATGGTTGCCGGTATCTTTCCACACAAACATATTATTATTAACTCACAGAGCCAATATATTCTGCCGAGGTGTACAAAGCAATTTTGAAACATGATATATATATAAAGGGAATAATAATGGGATTATTGGTCTGCAGACATAAAAAATGAATATTGCTGTATATGGAGTCAGGTAACGATTACTTTAAATACATATGTAATATACATGTCAGTAGTGCAACAATCATAGAGTAAGATGTCATATTACAAGAGGCCCGTACATCTACAGAGGAGACCTCTGAGGTCTTGACATTTTTTGTGACTCTACATTTAACTTTAGATAAATGTAGATAATCATAGTAGGTATCATAAACTTCTTCTGATTTTCTGATCTTCACATAGGGATTATCCACAAGAGATACAAACCTAGGAAAACTGGATAAGTTGGAGAAGAGGCCTGCTAGCAACCTCATGAGAACATGTGGCTCCATACGTTCAATAAGAGTAATGGGATGGGAGACTAAGAGGCATCTTAATCCAGCTTTGTTGGATGATTAAATTCAGCGCTGGTAAACAAAGCTATGTATGTATAGTGCTGATGTACTTAGCACTTTAAAGTTTACAGTATAAAAGGGAGGTAACAGTATGTGCAGTTGCCCACTATAGATGGGGCGTAGAGGTTGTGTGCGTATTTGTGGTGAGATATTACACATCACATATAGAATGGCGAAGAGACCGAAGAGCCTTGAAGGTAAGAAGGATGACTTTTAAAGGTCACGCATACAGGAAGTTGTATGTCCTGAAACATATCAGATGGACCGGTTATAGGTATTATTTATTGAAAAAATGAAGAAAATTTAGTTTTAAAGATTTTCTTACATACTTTAACTGATCTTAACCTAATCCCTTTCCTGACATGGTATCCCACTGAGCCTTTAGCCTGTCCAGTGATCGCCATTTCATTCCAGGCTTAACATTAAGCCCAAACACAAGTGGATGAGCAGAGACCAGCTTAACCCAGTGGCCAAGGAAGTGCAGTGTTGTCTTCTATGCAATACCAAGCACACCTGCATGATATCTGTACCCAATTACGCCTATACATAAGAGTAGAATTGTCAAATTCACCCTCCATTCTGTTTGTTGCAAAATTCTATGGTTTGTGCATTGTTTCTTTTATTCCCTTCCAACCTTTTTCTCCCAGAAAAGAGTTTGTACTTCACAAGTACAATACACCCTTTGTTGTGTTTACCTTCTGTTTCTTGCTTGGTCCGAAACCCCATTAAATGAAAGAAACGCTGCTGTTGTTAATTACTCTTTGGTATTAGCTGGGTTAAAAGGTATTTATGGAATAATGCAGCAGAGCTATGTACATGTAATTAAAGGTCATTATTATTCGGGTAAAACATGTTTTAATAATGCGTGTACAATAGATGCCATCTGTAAAGACCATTGACATTAGAACCTTGTACTTTCAAGAACATTCTGTAGATTTGTGTGCTAATTCATTTGACGGAACAAGAGTCACACTATAAATTAATATACTCCAGGACAATGATCATTGGTGTACTGGTAGAAAATGATACACATATCCTGTATTATTCTCTGCAAACATGAAAACCCATTGTTTGGAATGATCAGATCAAGGATCCTCCAGGCTAGTTTTCTTCAAGCTATAAGACAATTCAGGATGTTTAAATGCCATCTCCAAATACATCGCCTCATCATAGAAAATATAAAAGAAAATTTATGAAAAAGGAATCCAGTGAAAGATTTTTAAACTAATAGTTGTGCTCTGGCTGGCACTCATTGCCATGAATTTTTGCCAAATTGCTAGAGAAAACAAAACTATCAAACAGCAGTTTATGGGAGCACTTTGAAACGTGCCAATTTGGCTAAAAAAGCCTAAGTAATCTAAACAGCTATGATCATTATATTCCAATAGAAAATACGTATGCAAAAGTCACTGCAGGCGGGTGAAGGGATTCTGTGAAAATCAGCAGTGACTGGGCAGTCCAGGAGCAGTGGAAATTTGGCTAGATTTAATGCCAGAACTCAATCTATCAAAAGTAACAGTACAGCAATCCTTGTCAAGGAAAAAAAGTACAGAGGTAACAGCAGTTGTGCATTCTTGCCTAGGTTGACTATTCTTAGAGTGGTAATTCCAGGGGGTAGCCCCTCCGCCGCATTACCTGGTGCGTGATTGCCCTACTGGCAGGTCAGGCTCCCCGGGGTGCCACTTACCCTTGGGCCATTTGAGGAGATCACAGATCTCCTTTGTAACCAGACAAAATACACATAGAGACCCACAAATACATTGGGACGCTCAACAAGGACGCCCACAGATGTAAGAGGTAAGCGGGCAGGCTGGTGAGCTGCCCTGGGCCAGGTCTAGGGTAGCGCCTCTAGCCAAGATACATCTTTGAGTATATATTTGCCTAGGTTTATTTAACAGAGATAAAAACTATAACTCCTATCACTGTTTTTTCTATTGCAATCTGTGCAAGGATTGATATTCAATTTCTTGTGGTCGATTTATATCTGATGTTGAATCCAAGCCAATGTTGGTGAATTACTTCTTAGTGTTATGCTATAAGTATTGTTTTTTTCTTTAATGTTTTTATCATAACTAGATGTATTTCCTAAAACTGTTCATAGCTTGGACTTTTCATTTTTCAGTTGGTGTGACTGTTTTGGAGCTATTTGGAGGATTTAATAATAGTGATAATCTACTGTAAAATCTCATGTATGATACTACATTTTTTAAATTAATTTAATATACTTAGAGGCATGTATTATTCACATGTACAAAATAACACAACCTAAAATTTCATGTCACTTTAATCCTAAATTAATGATATGCGTAACTTGGAGCTCCCTGGGTTTCACCTACCTAAATGATTTTTATTAAACCACATAAAAAATGCTAAAGTAATACATTGAATAGTTTGATATTTCAATGGTGTTACCACTGAAATATATATATACCAAAAAGGCACAATTCCCATAAAAGTCCATGACTCTGCAATCACTAATATGATTATACTTTACAAATATAGATTACATGTTACTTAAACAAAAAGGAAAATCTTAAAAGTGACAGATCCAATGATGGAAAAATAAACACATGCCCAACTGCATAAATGTACTATTTTTGAAATATTATATACATGAAAAATAAGAATTCGGATCTGACGAGAAGTCGTTTTGTTTTGTTTAAGTAGAGGGAATTCTTCCTACATACAACTTATACATATATAAATTCCACAGCCATTCATTAAGATGATTGTTTTTTTCTTTTCTTAATGAAAGACAGATGATGTATTACTGTATTATTCTATTTAAATATAGTCCCTAAAAACTGGGCATACATGTGGTATATGAATAGACAGATAATGTGCACTTTAGCAGAAAACATTTCTCTCAATTAAATATAGTATTAATGCAACATGGCAGTGATAGCCCCATAAATATTTTTATGGGAACGGTGAAAATACATGTTAATGGAACACATGCTTTCAGTTTGCTACATAAAAAGATTCAGTTCCAGGCATTACCTTTTCTGCAGATAGGACCAATGGGGTATTATAAAGGCCTAACGTTGAAATTAGGTTTTAAACAAAGTCAAGGTTCAGAATAAATGAATGTTTTATGATGGGAAAAAAATGATTTTGTTTCTTTTTACTTTTTCTCAGGGAAATATGAGAAAATACTGCTCGAACCCAGACATCCTGCAGTTCATACAGTAGCAGCTGTTTTAGGTACAGCTTATATGTATAAGTGCTTGGGTCTGTCCTAATCGTTACCCCATTTTCGATCGGTCATACTATATAGACTGATAAAGAAGATTCATCACCGGTTATTTGAAGTAAGACAGTAGAGGACAACTGTCCTGTGTATAATGACCCCAAAGAGCAAACACATTTTCCTTGACTCTAAGTAGAGGTAAGTTGCAGCATGATTCAACCTTACATGATATTAGAAAGACATGAGTTTATTTAGTATTAGTACATCTGACAAGATATGGGCTGTTTTTCTTATACAAGAGCCAAGTATTTCTGTGCTTCAAAGGGGTCCAGGATAAGGCCATACTCTCCAAAAAATTTACATAAGCCTATCCATCCTTGGCTGCCTCTGATATTCTACTTCAATGTGTCAATTAAAAAGAGCCTATGCTGGATGTCAAAATGTACCACACTTTCAGCAGAATGTCCATGTGCAGAGCTGGTAGGCAACCAGACTGCAACTCCTCTTATCCAACTTGTATGTATGTCTTGGCCTCAGCAAATGCTCCCCTTGTTAGACTTCCAAACACACGGTCCTCTTGTAGTATGGTAACTGGACACATGCACATCTCACCATATTAATATCATCAGTAATGCAATGCTGGATTATTATACAGCCCTTTATTTTTACCAGCTGTTGTCACACGCATTTACTTTGGTCAAGTTCAAATATAATAGAAAAGTGCTTTAAGCAACTGGTGAGTTTATAGCATTCACAGAGGAACCAATTCATCTCTAAACAAAAATAATAATGTGGGTTTTAAAGAAGCCCTTCTTTCTACGTTCTCCAAAAAGTCTGCAGTAAGTGGAGCACCAACGTCGGTACCCCTCGCTGTTGCCACTGTAAACCCATGTATGTTACTGCCGTACCCAGTACTGTTACAGTCAACTCATATATGTCCTTGTGTGTGTGTATATATTTATATATACGTATATATATATATATATATATATATATTTATATATATATATATATACTGTATATATTCTATACATATACAGTATGTTTCTCTTATTCTCTTTCACAAAAATTAATGGTGATGACCAGCATTCACACAAATAGTCACATATCCTTTCAAGACCTCAGTGGTCACTCTTTAGATGTACACATATTGCACATTTTTAGTTATCTGTGCAGACTATACAGTACGTTAATCCAAGCGGAAAATATTAAGATTACTAGCAACATAAAACAAATATTTTCCTTATTTTAACTGTGCCAATGAATAAAATTACTTTTTTTTTCTTTTTCTAACTGTGGTGCGCCTGGCACTTAGGCAGTTAACATCAAAACTTCAAGTAATGCAGTAAGAAGGAGGCTCTATCCTTGTTCCTGAACTTCCTAACGCCTTATTTAGCTCTTACAAAGCTTCATTTGTCAAGAGGAAGACAAGGTGTTGATGTCGCAAGCAACAGAGCGCTGCAATAGTCCAGATGAGCAGAGAAGAGAGCGACAAGCAGCCTCTGCTTCAGAGTGTGATTGCTTCCTTCCCCTCATGGGAATGGGTAAATTATTAACTGACACCGCCATAACCAGAGAAGTGTCTAAGTAACCCATTAGACCTTTGGAACACTTCAAACTGATGATTTGTTAAATCTCCGTCTTTCTACTTGGTGTCTATTTGCTCATTTGTCTGTTTCCCACTCCTATTAATTTTCTAAACCCAGAAATCAAATCTAAAATTGATAAAATAAGGGAAATTTGTGCGGAGACACAAAGACTGGCAGATTGATATACTGACCGGCAAATAGGTGGTATGTTAAAATGGCCAGTCACGTATGTTTTACGTTTATCTTAAATTTACATAATTACGTAAATTTTGGGTTTAACTCTTCATAGTCTGTAATGAGAATCCCTAGGCATGGACCCGGACCAACCGATCCTGGCTTACCGTTATACCTGGGAACTTTTTAAATGACGCTGAGACACTTTAAGTATTAACCCTTTAATGACCCATCATGCAGAAACTTTGTATTAACTCACCAAATGTGCTAACCAAATGAATACCTGTTCTCATGGAATTGAGTTTATTTAAAGTTATGCTTAATTGATATTCATGTATTCACGCAGATATCTACACCAAGACATACTGGTAGCAAACTAACTATGAATCTTAGATATAATCAATGCTCCAGAAATTATCCCTTTTCACTCTGACTATTGGAGAAAAAACCCTGGGACTTCGGGCCAAATCCCAAATATGCTAACCTTGTTCAATAATGAACCTGCAATGTCCCAAGTCTGTCAGCTAGCTGGCAACAGGACTGGTTCTTAGAATGAAATATTCTTTGGCAAAACGGAAATGAAAAGAAATCCATTGCCTCCAAGTAAAAAATGGGCATGATTGTCTTCCATAGAACTGGGATTTTACCCATTCATTCTTATCAATGAGTACCAATTTTTGCTTAGTATAAGACCACTATACAGGCAGGACTTCAATTATATTACAAAACAAACAACATAACGTTATTTGAAAAATAAATGCTTATGAAAAAATGCATGATGAAACAGAGCCCATGCAAAACTGCAGAAAACATCCCCTGCAAATATATTTTTAGTTTCAGATATAATTTGTATTTTGGATGAATTTACTAACCCAGAGGCACGAGAACATGGAAACTTAAAAGGGCACAAGCTTATCACCTATGGACAAAAAGACATTACTTGGTGATTTACCCGAGGACCTAAACAAGAGAGATTGCAAGCAAGTGCTCCAATCTGTCTGCAGCTCAACAAAGATGGTTAACCCTTTCAAAACATTACAGAATCATGGGTATTTTGAGGGGAACATCACAGAGTCTACTTGATACACACTAAAAATTACTAAAACTAAAAATTACTGAAGAACACCCAGAAAAAAACATTTATTATGCTGGAAACATTTATTATGCTGATTACAATCTAGCAAGGTAAGTTATGACATTTTCCACGCCTCTTACATCATATGCAGAACCAGGATTTTCCTATGGGATCTATTGAAAAGTCAAGTTGTCAATCGAGTTAAGGATTAACGAAAGGCATGAGCCGTAGACACGTGCATGCCACAACAAATTGCTAGGAAGTGTTTGTGAGTTTACATTTTACAAGTTGCAGTCAAGTTAATGCATGACTATGTACGGTGCTGTGAAAAAGTATTTGCCCCTTCTATTCTATTTTTGCTGACTTGTCACATTTAATTGTTTCAGATCATCCAACTAATTTTAATGCAACATAAAGTTGCAGCTTTTAAATGAGGCTTTTATTTATTGAAGTTAAAGCATTAATTATAACCTATATATCCCATGTGAAAAAGTAATTGCTCCCCTATACGTTATAACAGATTGTGCCATCTTTGGCGGCAACTGCAATGAAATATTTGCAATAAATGATAATGCGTCTGTTACATCACTGTCGAGGAATTTTGGCCCACCTTTCTTGGCAGAATTGTTTTAATTCAGCAACATTGGTGGGTTATCGAGCATGAACTACCTTTTTAAGGTCATGTCACAGCATCTCAATCAGATTCAAGTTAGGACTTTGACTAGGCTACTTCAAAACCTTCATTTTGGGGTTTTTTAAGCCATTCAGATGTGGACTTTCTTGTGTGCTTCAGCTCATTGTCCTGCTGCATAACCCAAGGTTGCTTAAGCTTTAGGTTACAGACTGATTGATTTTGAGAGCAGAATTCATGGTTCCATCAATTATGGCAAGATGCCCTGGTCCTGAAACAGTAAAGCATCACACTACCACATTTGGTTGGGGATGATTGGGGATCATGATGTTTTTTGGCAAATGTGAGACAAGCCATTACGTTCTTTTTTCCCTTGCAACTAACCCATGGATGACCTTAACTGAGGCAAGTGACGCCTGCCGTTCTTTACATGTTAGTCTTGGTTCTGTCTTGACCTCCTGGATGAGTCGTCGAAGGGCTCTTTGAGGAATTTTGGTAGGCCGATCATTCCTGGGAAAGTTCACTGCCAACACATAGTGACACAGGTGCTGGTGTAGGTATGCAGCTTCCCAGTTGTTTCAGTACTCATAATAAATGGTAAGATGGTAATGCACTAAAGCTGGCAGCAGACAACAGGCTGCATCGCAATAAATATATGTGGTAAGGCCTAAACCTGGAAAAGGTAACATTTATCCTCCCTACAAAACTATGTCTATGCTTATGATTGCTTTTCCTGGCCAAACTATCATTAAGATTTCAAAATCAAGTACCTGTCCTATGACAAGTACCTCAAGGGGAACAAGTGCTACAAAAAGACATTCCACCAATCATATGCACTTTCAAATTTTTCGTTTTGTCCGTTTTGCAAATGCATTGGGGAAATTCTGCAGGTTTAAGTCTTTACAGCACACCAGTTTTCAGGATGGCCCAGCGGTCTAAGGCATCCTTACAGCAGGAAAAATGGGCAGATTAGATCTTATCTGCTGCAAAGTTCTACGTTTTTATATTGCGCAGTTTCCTATTAATGTATAGAACATGGCACTTTGCTCTTGAGTCTGTTGTCACCGTTTGGCTATACTACGTCACTTCTAATGTACCACCCTAATTTTATATTTTTTTCTACATCTAAAGACATCTAAATGGACCCAACCTAAAGACAAAGAAAACACTTAGAGAAAAGTAATAAAGTGTGCTTTTATCATGCGTTCTTTGAGCTAGAAACTTGTAATCAGCACAAGAAATCCAGAAATCTGGTTCCTAATAAAATAAGAGAAAGTTTAACTTCCACCCACTCACGCAAAAGTAATTTTGTGTACAATTTTCATTTCTTGGCTTGAACCTGGTTTGGGGCGTGGATTGTTTTGTGTGCCAGTAATTAGTTCCATGCAATGCAAAAAAAGGTTTCTAAACGTGATAATTCTGTATGGATTGATGAAGGTTTGAGCCTTTACAGAAGGAAAAAATGCACAGACTAGATGGGCCGAATGCTCCACTAGTTACATTTTATTAAAAGCTTCTTATTGTTGTGTTTTTTACATACATTTGTAACTATATGTGGACTAATTATATGCTATGTTTACCCGGAAGTGGGAAAAAAACCATCAAGTTTTTAAACCAAACTTTGGGTTTCAGCAAAAGAAAAATAGACATAATTGGGTAGGATTTAAACTTGCAAAACAAAGAAACCATAATATACAAATTATTCTTAAACCACAGTAAAGAAAAATGGGCAGAGAGTGCCGGCCCAGTGTTGTAAACCCTGAATACCACAAGTTAATAAAAAAGGGTACTCCAAACTTACATGTCTGTTGCCCATTGGCACTCTATGAAAGTGTGGGGTATGGCGAAGTCTTTAACCATAAAAAGAAATTAAATGTGCACTGTAAGGTTTTTGGATAAATATCATACATAAACTGGCTAGGGATTGGGAATGGGGCACTCATAGCCAATTTTTGTGTAAAATGCCCTGTAAGGCATCGTACAGACATAAACCCATGAATTGGTATTCAATATACCGACTAACCGCCTTATTTTTGTCAATTTTGCAAAGCATTGTGCCGTTCTGGCAGACAGAGGGTTAACAAATCTCATATTGAAGATATTGTTCTACTTTAACTGTTTTCAAATGAATAAAATGGGAAATATACATGAGAAAGATATCCGCATAACCAACACAGCAAAACCAAATTGCTGCATTCCTCGGCCTTTTCCACTAAGTACAACTTACTTTGCGTATTTGCCATTGTTCACAAAGAAATCGCTTTATGTGAACACTTGTGAACGAAAGCCATACATCAATGACCACACAAAAATAAAAGGAAATTAAATTCAATTTGGAGGCTGAACAGCAGCTCATACTTGAGGTGCCTGGAGGAGAATGTGACTGGTAATTAATGACAAGTGTGCAGAAAAGGGGAAAGGTAAAATACATTATTGGACAAATATAAATATAGTTATTTCGGGAGAACATAACAAAGCTTCGCACTATGTGCTATATATGAATAACACGGTTGTGTTATATTGTAACTGTTTGCAATAGGCAGCCATTTCCTTTAATATAACCAAAGAGTATAGCCTAAATCCAATTTATATTATCCCATGAGTACAGATTTTACACTCCCTCTCCTTTTTCTTGAAATTCCAGGCTGCATATTCCTAACGTGCTGTGAAAGTATTAAAAAGTTGTAAAAACAAATTAACTTTAATCATGGGTTTAGAGGGGACTCCAATGGGACCAAAGCGGGAAATTAAGCTTTTTTTTTCTTCTTCTTTTTTTTAAAGGAAAAAAGGTGTTTGCTCAATGGGGAATAAAGCAGGAAAAGAAACAGGGGTAACACAACCTGGGAGTTTAAAGAGGGGAAAACAAACACTTTGGCTGCTTTTCACGCATTATTATGTGGCAGGCTGTTACTTATTTTAAGCTAAATTTAAAGATATGTTGTGATTGTACCGCTAATATTTAGGACAGCAAGGATACCAGTGGCGCCATTCTGTTCTTAAGAGTTGATCTGTCACCTAGAAGCTAACATTTTCTTTATTCTTTCATGCATTGTCCTACAATCAGAGTCCTCACACCTTTGTTATTGGTGTTATAATGCATATCTTTGCAGAATCTCTTGGTGCCATAGAAATATAACATAATAATCATACCTGGAAAGTCTCTGGCTTGCGGGATGTGGGTAGCAGGTCGTGCTGATGTCACACGCCATTTTAGGAGGGGGAGTGACATGAAGTTTCCACCCAGTGACCCGGAGAAGCAGCGCTTCACCAGGAGTCTCACAGGTATGATGATAATTGGCATTCATATAAAATCAATATTGTGATTTTTTGTGTGATTTTTGTGGATCTAATTAAAACTCTTTGTGGTATGACATTCACATCAGCAGAGGGATCGACAGATGGGTTATGGGCCTAGGGTCTGATGGTTGGCATGGCGATGGGTGGTCGGGCTAACACAGTGCACTGCTTATTCAATGGGCCAGGAGTTGAGATCAGAATTCTTCCTTTTAACCAACCTAATTTGCAATATGGAGCTTGAGGTATGCGTCACACGTGTACTGGAGCATGACATCACATCCCAGCATCCAGCACAGAGGACAGTGGTGCTGAGGGAAGCTGTGGAGAAGGCTAGAGTACTGCTCTGGGTTGGGCCTAAGGCAGCCACCAAGCTCAATACAGCGTTGACCAGGCCTAAAGTAACAGCCAACTCTAATAGACCACTGTCTGGACCCCCTTTGGGCTAATAAACTGCCTGTTGCAGACAGCCCGTAATTATAATATAGGAATGTGTTATATAATAAGAAGATTCACAGAAATTCTAGAAATGAGTACATTGATATAGAATACTACAAACTACCTTTTTTAAAGTTAATTGGAACCCTTTGGAACTGATGAATTGACTTGCTGTGACTTGATATGAAAGTATGTATACTCCTGTCACTATTTTAGGTAATTAATTGATATAAATATTTT
>VKOC01000001.1:31335773-31352468 GCA_009364415.1 Spea multiplicata
GGGCACTCTGAACTTCATTGTGTTAGCAGGATGCACATGCGGTTCAATTCAGTTACTCTATAAAGATATCACCGCAGACCATACCATATAGCTGAACGGTGGAGTTGCTGTCATCGAGTTTTCTTCCATAATACCAAGAAAGTGAAAGTGTTATACTACCTGGTCCAACATGTAAATCAATGAAATGTTAATAAAACATACTTGTCAGTTAACACTGACTTTGTAGATATTTGCCTCTAATTACGAATGCAAAGAGTAAAAAAAAAGTTACTACTGCATCTTTAAATTTAATATGGATTTATGTGCTTAATAGCTTGACAAACAATAGTGTGGCTATGTTAGTTTAACTTGCTTTCAAACTTGGATTTCGGCCTAACGATTAACTCAAGACATTGTGCTAGCTAACTTAAGCAGAACCCATTTATAATTCTGAACAATGGCAATGCATTAAAGAAAGACATAATTTTATTAGTTGTTGATTGTAATGAAGTGGTTTCTTAATTGCAGCCCATGGCTTGGTCGGTTATAATTCTTCTCTACTGTACTTGTTGATTAATTTCCCCCCACACATGCTGTACAAAGGCAGTGACATGCAACCACATTACACAATGCCCGCCACGTCACTCTAAAGCACACCTGTCGTCATGTCACAAAATGTATAGGTTAAATATTTCCTAGTTCCTAGTCTTTTTATCTGTGCAAACACAAAGGTCGCAGGCAGCATAAAGATGGAGACAACAAATATGGCCGTCAGATAATTATAATCCTTTAGTATATATACAGTACATGTAAACACATTCTAGCAACGTCATCATTTTATATATAAAGCATTCTACATATTTGCAGTTGATTTTTGTGTATGGTAGGCCCACCTAAAAACCACATTTCTAAAAAAAAAAAATAACTCCAGCGAAGCAGTGGATTTTTGTGGATGGCAAGTTCACCTGAAAACCACATTTCTAAAAGAAAACTCCAGCAAAGCAGTTTCCATCTATTGATCAATGTGCCCTGGGAACCTTGCATCTGGATCTCTAATTCTTCTGAAGGAATGGCTTTGGGAGGGGACTTTGGGTTGGAACACAGACTTCCAATACAAATCCCAGGTGGCCAACCTTGGAAAGCCCTAAAGCTGAGTGCCCCAAGGTGGTTCTTCAGATAAGATGGACAGGAGGTCAGTCATCCCCGCCACCTCTAGCCAAACCCTCAAATCCAAGAGCCTGGAAATGTTGGTGGGGTATGCATTCCATATACCCAACCAACACATGGCTTCCTCCAGCCTCTTCAAGACATTTGGTCTTGTCTTGTTTTTCTCTCACAGGACTTCACTGTTATGTCCTGGTACTTGTATTTCTAAAACAAAATGCCATTAGACAGCATATGGGTGGCACATGGTCCTTAAAAATCTTTAAAGTGTTTAGAGTACCATTACATGGGAATCCATCAACAAAATCAAAATAACATTCAAATGTAGCCATTAGCTGTAGAGTAATTGTTTTGGTTCATAAGTCTGTTAATTCACGTGCAAGTCTACAATTTGGATTGTAACAGGCTGGGAATGAAGTTCTGCATGTGGTTGACTGCGCAGTTTTTATTTTCTGAAACCTTCTTACGCAGCTTCACCTTTCAGGCCTGCGAAACTCAGCTGGCTGTGACAGTATTAAATTAGCTTGATACCACTGAAAATTACTTAGTTCTCTATTAAGTCCACAAGTGTACAATAAATGTTACACAGACAGGTAACGAGAGATTTACTGCGGGAGCCTTAATTACATAATGGAGTTTGATCTTTGTAACAGAAGCAGTGGGATTATTGTTTGTGGGACATTATTGTAGATTGTCTTTACACTGGCTGATCAAGACTCCATCGCTAACACTCTTTTATTGTTCTGCACGCAGAAGACTGATGCCACATACTTGGGGTACTTTGATGTAATGGCGGACAAAGACAAACATGACTCGACGGAATCCACAATGTTTATGCCTTTTACATGAACGTGAATGATATTCACCGGGTATGCACTAAATTCTTCCTTTGTTTTGCGTACTTATTGGTCATTATTCTAGTAGTAATCTGAATGTGTATGCCTTTTTATGTTTTTATTTTTCTAAGTTGTGCTCTCTCCTTTTTGTATATATTTTTTGCTGATGCTACATACTCTACCGCAGCATAAATCTCAGAAATCAGTTGTGCTTTGATAAGTATAAACATATAACATTTTAGTGAGTGTTTTTTTCTCCTGAAAATTCTAAGACATATGCAAAGATTGCCGCAATGGGGAGTGGGTGACACTGATATGCTGGTGAGTGGCTCAAGGTATTTTATTTGCAGTTCTGGGCTACTTACTGTATACTGTCACAAGCAGGGCTGCCACCAGGGTGCTATAACCAGTACAACTGTGTGGGCCATTCTCCAGTCTTATACCGGTATATACCTACTAACTTATATAAGTATTCAGCATTCTGTGTTTTTTTTGTAAGATGTGCGCTGGTAGAAAGGCAGTTGGCCTTCACGGTTATATGGTGCACTAAGGGAGCGTTCCAAACATCCTGGGACCTACGGTGTGGGGCATTTCTGTACTCAACACATGGAAAGAGGGAGAAGAACAGGAAGCCATATAGCAAAAGATACATTCCAGCTCAACCAAGTTGTGCATAGTTTGAGAGGGACCATTGAGTTATCATATATATTAAAGTGGATATGATAGCTGGAGAGTGCAAATAAGCTCTATGTTGGATTTGACTCGTGTTACTCCAGAAGACAATAGCCAGAAAACGAAGATCCAAGACCATGGTAAACTGGCACATATCTATTGTTACAAACTCACCATTGCATTTCACATAGCAGTTTTTTTATTAATACCATTTTTTGTTACGTTTTAAAAGGCTGGTCTTTAAGAGAATTGGGAAAAACTGCCAGTGGCCAATTCATAGCATTTACTTATGTCTCTGAAGCAAACACACATGCAGCTAACATTAAAATCTAGAAAGAAATGCCACAGACCATTAGAAATCACATTCTCTGAGTTAATTAAGCTGTAAAACATAAGCTACACACATGTAAAAACACAAGCACAGTCACAGGATATGCATCTAATGAAGTGAGTCCAATATCTGTCATCGTAGTTCACCAACACATTCAAAAACGCGCTGAAAATTCTAGCTCGGCACAAAACAAAAAAGCCCAAAACCTTGACGTAAATCCAACAAGTCAAAGCGTATGTTTTTTTTGTTTATGTGCACCTTTGAAAGCTAAAATCCGGTCTTGGGTGACTATGACTCAACAGTACCCTAAATACCCTTAGATGTGTCTCCGGTTAATTTGGAAGTATGCTTTAAATTTCAGAATGTTTCTCTGCTGTTACACACTTTTTTGTTCTTGATCAGACTGGTATAAAGGAGAACTTTTACATCCTTCTATCCCTTAAAAATGCTCAAAAATATATACACCATTTTCTTCAATTTCAATAAGTCAATTCTTATGTTATTTGATGTCTCACGGACAGTTTTATTAATGCCGCGGCTAAACTGCACATTAAAAAGATGCAAAGCAGATCCTTCTGCCTCCAACCCTAAATAGGCAAAATTGACATTTGGTATATATTTTTGTACAGTACAACCACAAGATAGTAAACAGTGACTGATATCAGTGTGACACATTTCATCATACTTCTGTCACTCTAACCCACTTTTTAAATCATAGGCTGGTTGGAAAATCATGATATATTCTGATCACATGCTCTATGGCACAGGAATTTTTGTAAGTTTCAAGACATGTCCCGCAACTCGTTCACTGCATTTGAAAAGCGGCAGGTACTACCGTGTACAGGATTCCTTGCGTTTGCGTTCTAAATGGATCCCAGCATCTGGTCTGGGACTCTGATTAACCCAATACAATTGAGTGGCTCTGTTCATCAACCTTTCGTTTGACACAATCGAAATGACCTATTCTGGCCTAGGCCAACTAGACTGCTTAAAAAGGCGCTGAACACCTTTAAGTCATGAAGTGCTGGGATATGACATAATATTTGGGTGTTTTTTCGCCTGGGTCAAACCTAGGGCAGCACCCAAGGTAAATAAGCCTCTGGACATTTGTGCTAACCCATGAATATAAGAACGTCTTAAGTGATATCCGTGATATCGTTTTACTTAACATATGAGACTTCCAATGTACTGTACAGCACTGTATACTACATGTTTTGTTTAAATACATTTTCAGACGTATATAACTTTAGAGCGAAAGAGCCAACCACAGGCCAATTGGTGCATACACTCTGAACGCTCCCGATATAGTGCAAAGAAGCTGTTTCACCAGTAAGCAACATGTGTATATAAGTTGGCTCATTTTGATACCCTTGCCAGCATTCACGTAAAATAAATTAGGCTCTTTAATAACTCCAATGTTATCACTCAGCTGGGTAAAAATACTTTGCCAGGCATCTCTAGATCATAAGCTTGTTTGAGCAGGGCCCACCTCATCTTCTGTTTCATCGAATTGATGTGTCACATATTACTCGTTATATTCAGTTTACCCATTGTACAGGGCTGTGGAATATGATGAATGTAAAACAATTCTATTTTTTTACCCCTTATACCACCTACCTCTATCCTATATAAGTTTAAAAAAACATTGGCTGCTTCCGTGTGTTCATGTTTTCTTCCGCATCAAAAAAAAAAACTTAAAAACAATTTTAATAAGATTAAAAAGTGATTGTCAAATAAATCAAAGTTCATTGTTTTTTACATTTTAACAGTAAAATGAGAGGTAAAGGAAGAACAATCCGGTAACAACTGAGGGGCGTGCAGGAACAATCATGTTAAGTAAAAAAAAACTTCAAAAAAAATAAATAAAATAAAAATACACTAAATAAATGTTTATGAGAAATAGGTATTAATGAATACAACAGAGCACAGATTCCCTACAGTTACTGCAGATTATGTAAGGTATCTTCTGTATTAATGCCGTGTTATTGCAAATAATATCGTACTATATTGGGATGGTTGAAGACGGTTATCGTTTGCACCACATTACTCTCGGGTTGTAGCTTTAAAAAAAAAAGCTAATATCCACTTTAAATTTTTACAGATGCCTTTAGTTTACCAGTTCATGACTGCGCTACGAGGAAGGACTTCCTGCCACTAAACTGCCTGCTGGCATGAAGGCGGAATTTCAAACACCTAGCAGAATGCAAACCTTTGTGACATACATTTGCCATCATTTTAAGGATGAAGAAAAAAAAAACATTCACGCACCTTGAACTAACAGTCAACATTTTTCAGCGAGGTTAGTACGGCCAAAACTTAATTACCGAGTTACATTTCCTTAGAGGTATGATACATGAGACTTAAGTATGCAAAGGTCCAACCTCCTCGGACGTAAAACGCATTGGAATATACATTCGGAATATACAATGCTTAGTTAGTCTTCACGTAAACTACTTTGTTAGAAGTCTAAGGGTAAAAAAAAATTAAAAGTTAAATAAAAAAAATTAAATATAACGTAATTGCTTGTTACTAACCTATAAAAACTATTTTTACTATTACTATTATTACTTACTATTATATATCAGATTGTCTTAGTCTGTGTATTCTAATTTTGCCATACCCCTTGAGTGTAAGAAGCACTGCGTAAATTGTTGGCACCTTATAAATAAATGATAATAATAATACAAAATTATAATAATTCATAGTATTGTTCACAGTGCATGCTATTTTAGAGTTACAAATGTTACACATAAAAGTTAAACTTCTAATTACAAAGGAAAAACATACATACATACTTTAGGAAGCACACAAGTAAATTTTAATTGACTGTTATTTTTATAGCGTGCCATAAGGATCAGTAGGAGTCTTCAGTTCGCATGTAGATCCGTAGGCAATAAGCCATGATGCGCTGCCAAGCCATTTATTGTAAGGTCTTAAGGTAGCAAAGGGTTAATGGTTCAAAAAGGCTTGGGGACACAAATCCTCTTGTGGAAGAGAATGCATTCCAAGCTTCCTGGACCCACTCAAAGTCGTAATCCCCTGCAGCTGGAGCAAGCTCACCACCAGTGAACAGCTAATACATTTTTTAAAAGCTAGTCACCGGTCACAAATGTAAAGTGAACCAGACGGTCCCCGCTCCAAAGTAACTATCTTTGTGGCAGATCTGGAGCTTAGCAATACAGACAGCCCTTTTCTGAACCTCTGAATAGTGCCGTATAACATTTCTAAATGTACTGAAACATCCTATGCTGTCTGAAATTTTTTTTAAAAAAAAATAAGGAATTTGAAAGACTAAATAGGGTAAAAAGGGGAATCGCCTTTACCAGGAATGATCCACTTTGGATACAAAATAAACAAGAGTATATATCAGCTGACTTACTCCTGGCATTTTGGAACCGCGTGTTTATTTGCACAGAACACATGGCCATCTGCGCTAAAGTATCTACCACTTGATAGTGTTAAGATGGGTCTGTGTACTTGCTGTCATAATAAATAACGTTCCGGGAGAAGAAAAGAAATTTGTATTTGTATTGCATTTCTTCCTGGCTTCAATAAGTCTTGGAGAGAGATAAAGTCTTGAGCGCTAATTCAGGCTAAGCAAACAAGTGCATATTTTCCTGCTTTTACTTTCCAACTCTCTCCTTTTCAGACTTGCCCAGCTCAGAAGGTTTGAGTATTAAAAAATAAATAACGGAGAATGCGATCATGCAGGCAGATGACGGGATGCTGTACGTTTTTCCAGTCTTCTGATACTTCCGGAGTTAATTGTGTTAATCCACATAAACAGCTTAAACACTTTTATTATCATCTCTCACTTAATGGTGGTTAGGGGGATCTAATTACTCAATTATGATTTTTTTTTATTTTAAAAATGAAACAAAAAAGCTATTTTTGCTTCATTTAATTTCCAAAGACAAAGGTCCTGGTATATCTGGCAGTATTTCCAAGACACACAATTAATTTTTCATGTTGCAGGCCAGCACGTTTAAAGAACTGCCCTGCATAACCTCAGGAAATTACTCAGATACACATCCTGCATCATACATGGTATACATGCATGAAGAAGTGCTTAATATGGTATCCCTCACACTAGTCCTGGTTTTAATGGGGCAGTCCTGCTGTCCCAGTTAGCGGCCCCACTGACCTGGTTTTGCAGGCATTGACCTGAGAGCATTGACCAGTTGGGAAGATCTTCTGATCACCTCTTACCAACCCTTGTAGGTAAAAAATCCAACAGCATTGGAGGTAACCATGTCTCCTGTCCTGCCCACATTCACACACCTCCCACCACATTTCTCCTGATTTGAACATTTGAAATGTTGAGGGGTATGATGTGGCTACTCTACCTGGTGGACTGGGTCAGCATAGACTGGAGGGGGACCTGACAGGATTACAGATCAGGGCTAGGCCAGAGGATCACGTAATGTTCAAAGGGAAGAAGGTGAGGGAGTTATTTAAGGCAGCTTGCCAGATTGCCGGGGGGTGGAGCCATTGGTGGTAAAGTGTTGGTGGGAGGTTCCTGGTTGGGTGTGGTTGCTGGAACCTTGCGTGTGGGTGTGGCATCACAGTATGCCCTCCCAAAGGTGGCATTTATGGTTTGGCCCCGGTAGCTCCTGGCAAGCTTTGAGGTGTTACGGTTTATGAGGTTTATGTATGTAAATCTTGTAAGTCATGATCGTGTTAATGCGCCTTTATGTTTACAGGTTGTGTGGCTTTTGTAAATAAACCGGTTGTGGCCTTTTCAAGCCACATGGTGTTCTGTGTTTGTTTTGGGGTCATTGTGCATGGTATAGCCCTGACGTCGAGGCTACACCTGTCACTGCATATTCTGATACTTTTGATGAAGGCTTACAAACAGTTAACCAAAACAGAACCAGTGCTCTGCACAGGGATGGGTGCACTAGAAGCTGGTAAGTTGCATTAAAACTTAGCTAAGTTATATATTTTCTATTTCTTATTTCTTTATAAGTTGCTGTGTTTGGACTGATCCACTAACCATGTGATTTTAATGACCCACATGATCCCTTTTCCATAAAAAAGCTAATCCCTATTAGATTTCAAGAAGCAAACATTTTTTTTTGGTTTCCTGGTTTTTGCCTCTAAATTATTGATAAGTAGGGACAATACAATTTGTTCTTTATGCAGTTTCAAATCCAGAACCAAAATCATAATTGATTGGCTGTGCTCAATATGGCTGACATCTTAATCAATCCACTTCTCATTGGGATTTCACTTTAGTAATGGTTCACTTCTTGACAACCTTTGCAAAGGTGGTGGCTGAGGCCAGACATCATTTAATAATGATGTGAATGTTTGGATTTCTACAATAAAAATATACCGGTATATACTAGAGAGAATAAGCTAAAGTTGCGGTAAAGACCAAAATCTTCAAATAAGTAAAATACAGCACTGTGGAATATGATGGTATCTAAAACAAATTATAATAATATTACCTATTCTGGGGTCGCTCTGCACCTCATGTTGAGGCACACATTCTACAGGCTTATACCCCTCATCTAAATCACCCTTTCTTGGGAATGTTACTGCACATCTGTGAGATCCGTTATTATTATTATTATTTATTGATTTATATAGCACCATCATGTTCAGCAGCCCTCTACAATGAACAGACAGGACTTGGCAAGTAGTCCGTCACATAGTAATGTGGACTTACAAAAACAAAAGTTCAGGAGGAATCTGTTTAAACGGGTGTATTTTGGAGAAAAGTAACACAAAATTATGTTGTGACATGGTAATACATTGTACATGCCTAGTAGTGTCAGCTTCAAAGACCCTACTTGTACACCACAAAGATTTGGGACCCAACTGAACTGCAGAGGTATATGTTAGACCTTTGCACCCATTACACTTGGATGAGAGTGATAGTACTAGTACGTCAATATCGGCTCAAAATGGAGCAGCTGAGTAAGCTGCAGTTAATAACAGGCAGGCATATGAGTAGGCAGTGACAAACGGTCCTGTGTAAATTACATTTAGACTTCATTACGTGACCTTTCACTGTCCCGCCGGGCCCTCCTGAGGGCAGGTATTTCAGGCTGCCTTGGTGACTAGTGTCAACAGTATCCATACAAATGGCATTTAGGAGAAAGAGGGGGAGAGAAAACTGATAAACCGAGAAAAGGCCAAGTGGTTTTAGTGTCCTTTTGTGCACCAGGAACTCCAGGACACCCTTAAAATGCTGATGATTTTTTTTTTTTTTAAGAAAAGCTGTTTTATTTTTAACTAGCATAATCTTTCCATCTTGTATTAGTATGTGTATTATTAATCGTGTATCTGTAAGTACCATACATTCCCACACTGGCAATGGGCCCTAGACGGGGATCCAAGATTTCAAATAAGGGCCCCAACTGAAGTTTTTTACAGACTCCAGTGGATAACATACCACTTTCACTATTACCTGCTGGGTTGAGTAGAATGTGTAGGAAGCAGCTGCTACTGGGTTAGAACTGTGGTCCAACCAAGGTCAGCTGGCATCTCAGTGCTGCCAGTGGGGCCTCTCTTTCCAAGGCAAATAATGTCAGTTCCTGGAGCTGAACTATGTAGAAGCTTTCCCAACCTGGTAGGTACAACACAAGTGCTGTTGGGCATTCTGTGACCCTTCTCGTCTTGTACTGTGTATGTTCATGGGTGCTTGAGGTTAGATGCATTCTCATTGTTCTACTCTTTACTTAGCGTGAGTAAAGAGTGAGTGGGGCTAGGTGAGTATAAACTGTCCTTTGGATCCCACAGCTATAACTGAAATAGACAGATAGATAGATAGATAGATAGATAGATAGATAGATTTGCCTCATCTATAGAGTTATACTAACATAGTCACATATAGTTTGGTCTTTTTACTCATGATGTTGTATGTTTAGAAAAGACCCTTGAAAACCCCATTAAAGATGTTCACCCTTTGCAAGACGTATCCGTCTGCTGTTTTGAAGACTGATCAGCAAAGTGTTATCTCCCCGCATCTCAATGCTATCCTAAAGCAGCTCTATCTGTAGGTCTGCCCCATAAAGCCTGACTGCTCTTCTTCTCAACCCTTCAAGATTTACATTGGGAGGCTTAAGTTAGGACCTGGAACCAGAGGCATCTTTCTAATTGGCTTCCCTAGAGCCTTGTTTTGTGACAGATGCCTAGGGGTGCGTTTACCTGAACGATATGACTTACATATGTCAAATGTTGTTAATAGCTAAGCGGTTACAGCTAACTAGCAATAGGATGATAAAAAGGTAAACGTTCTCTTGAAGTGAAATCTTGTATTGAACCTTTTTAATTTTCACTCCATACAAAATGCTAGGACCAATTATGATGACCAATGGTATAAGTAAACTGAAAATATTAAAAGAAGAACCTCAACATTCCCTGAGCAAGCAACAATGAGGTCCATACCAGCTTAAGCTGGTTAAAACCCATTAACAGTTATCTCTTTCCAAGACCTCCACCCTATCTGTACCCCTTTCCATGCTGAGA
Organism: Spea multiplicata; assembly: GCA_009364415.1. Lineage (NCBI taxonomy): Eukaryota > Metazoa > Chordata > Amphibia > Anura > Pelobatidae > Spea > Spea multiplicata. The sequence goes on from VKOC01000001.1 coordinate 31,346,235, forward strand.
ACAAGTATTTTTTTTTTGTCATGCAATTTGAAAATCACTGGCAGGGAAGAGGATCACCATAACAACTGCAGGAATGATGCTGTGGAATGTGTCTAGTGGCACTAGAAAATAACCTGAATATGCGCTCCAGATGTGTCCGCTGTCACGGAAAAAGTAAACACATCTGATGGACAACGTATGACTGGATGGCCTCATGGGCGACTCTAGAGAATTGGGATGGTGGAGGGAAGGAGGGGAGGGGATAGATGAAGGTCTGAAAGAAAGAAAAGCAAAGAAATAAAAGTGGGTGGAAAAGGCTGGGAAGTAGAGTCAAGGGCCAGGCATGAGTCACCCTGTGGACCTGTGCATCCTGGCAGGCTGGGAGTGAGAGAGGGAGAGGTGATAACTGGGCCTGATTGTTCCTTGTGTGTCCCTCCTACGTGTGGCCTCTTAGGGACTTCTACAAACCTCCGTGAATTTCCATCTGGCACAAGCCTGAGAGCTCTTGGGAGACCACTGAAATATGAACTTCTGGAGGGAAAAAAAGAAGATAAAAAAAAAGAGAGGGAAGGAAGAAGGGAGTTCATATGTACTTAGCTACCTAATGTCAAGTCAATATTTTTTAAGAAATGTGGCAGATGTAAAATATCCTAATTTAATTAGCTTTCCTTTCCTCTTTACTTACAGTCAGACAGCTGTACTCATTTACTTATAAACACGAGTTCAGAAGAGGATACGTCAATTCAACAGACAAAACAAGTGTTGTAAATATTCATCCAATTATAAGAATCATTTCAAGAATGATTTAAGTAAATAAAAATAAAAAAAAATGCAACTTCCAGGAGGACGTTGATTTGTGACACTCTTCAAGAACTGGTGTAGGAAGCAATAGACTTACATGATGGTATGTATGTATATGACATCGGGAAACAATGGAGAGATGAGGAAAATATATTCGGAAATATGCTGTAAGAGATGCCCATAACAAAATTCAAAGAGAGAAAACAAATGTCAAATTCCTGCTTAATAAATATTAAATTGGCCTGTATAAGAAATATTTGCAAAATGCTAATCCAAAAGATATTTACCTTTATCAATATTTTTTAATGTAAACACCACTAATATGAAAGTACAGGTGGAGCGTATATATATATGACATTTTACAAACTGTGGAGCTGTCTTGCCAGAGAGACTTATCTCACATAAGTAAATCAATGCGTCTCTAAAGGGTTAACCATACAGGACAAGTCAATGTATACAAGTCAGTAGATGAATGCCCTGCTTTGGTACATGTTGCTAGATCCCAAACACCCCCTAAAACATTTGCATACAGGTTGTCTTTCTTTAAAATAATAATTAATTTCAAATTTAATTAGAGCTAATTAAAGAAATGTGCCTAATCGCATGTCGTTAAGAATGATTGTCATCTTAACAACAAAATTATGCACTACAATAACCCAAACAGCAATTAATAAAAGATAAACTTGGTAATCTACTTTATATATGCTCTTCAGAGAACAGACAATTTTAAAAGTAACCGGACTACTGCAAAGGGTACAATAAGTCGTGGTTTCATATACCTTGGCAAATACAACTTAGTGAGGGACAATAATATGGAGTTGCCATATCTGCTATTTTTTTCAGGGCACATTGCATTTTTTATGTTTCTATACACCACTTGATGATAGTATGAAGGATGTATAAACTTGCATAAGTAATTGATTTCCTTCTGTGAGTTCATATGTACATACATACATATTTCAGGGCAACACTACAGGTGGTGGTCAGTAACATGTAATAATGAAATGTGTCCTTGAAAGAATGGCCAATATGGCCACCCTACCATGTGATTACTCAAAATTTAAATTTCCATTGTGTCCCTTTTGCAAATGCATTGGGGATAATGTGAATCCCCTGTATACATCTGCCCCTTTTGTCTGCTCCACCAGCTCAGCCAAACACGGCACACGTGTTATACTTCCCGCCAGTCAGCTGCAGCACTGGCTTGATGCAATTTTTGCGCGCATACACAGGAGGTGCCATGTGATGTTATACGCAGATAAGGGGACTGACTGATAATATTGTGGGGGCTGCTGGATAGAGTAGTATGATGGAGGGGCTAGACAGTGAAGGTACCGTAGAAGGAGAGAAGGAAGCTAGTGTCAAACAGGGTGGTAGTGTGATGTCTGGAGCTGCTTTTTTAGTTCAGGGCCTGCCATAATTGATGGAACCATGAATTCTGCTCTCTACCACAAAATCCTAAAGGAGAATGGGAGGGAAAGAGAGGGAGAGAGACCCTGAAAATAAAGTAATGGAAGTAATAAAACCATTTTCTTGCAATGTATGCAGTAAGTAAATGGTTAAGTCTCTAAAAATGGTCTCCAAAAAAGCCCTTTCTGTCCTTAAACAAATATGTGTGTGTATGAGTGACAGAATGTAATTGTACATACAGCATGAGTGAATGGCAGGGTATAATATGTGCGTATGAGCGAGTGGCAGCGTGTAAGTGTGCATTTGAGTGAGCGTTTTTGATTTTTTTTTCTATATCGTCATCTTATATTCAGGCCTTTTCTTTATTACGCGAATACCGTACATTTTCACAAAACTGTGTATGTGTGTGTATATATACATGTGTGCTAGTGGTTCAAATGAAAGTGGTACATTAAGCTTTTTTTTCATTATACACAAAGATGCATTGCACCTACACAATTACTTTTGACTAGTGTTTTTTTCTTTCTGTTTCATTTATTTGTTATTCTTCTATGACTTTTTTTTCTCTCCACTGGAAGCCAACAAGTCACCACACAACTCTGCAATTTTGCACAAGAGAGAAACAGGATTAAAACATTTCTCAAACGGATGCCTTTTTTTTTAAAAAACAAAGTCTATTAAGATTCAATCAGCAATTATATTTTATAAATAAACCCTATATTCAATTACAACACATTAAGAAGGAGGTATTTAATTACATCTCACCATACATATTTTATCATAATTGCTAAATCTGGTACAATTTCATCATCATTATCATAATTGGTTAAGCACCGGGCAATGAGTAATAACAGTGTATTTTGCTAAACTCAGGAAATACACATAATTCATGAAAGAGCCCCTTTAAGACACACAGTTGCAGCTATGTGCAATAAGTATGTTTTACTAAGGAAAACGCACGGATTTCACAACACATGCAGGAAATATTTAGTGTGGACGGCTACATAGCCAGAAGCATTTAGCCAAACTATTGCAACTGTATCCCGGCAGCTTGTATCCCCTTGAAAGTTAGCTCTGTAGAAAATATGTTGTACCGAGATATAAGAGCATGTCTTTAAAAAAAAAAAAAAAAACTAGTCGCTCATCAGGAGCTAGGAGGGACCGCGTACTAGAAAATAAACACCCAGCTGGCGACAGATGCTTGCGCTCTGTCACATTATAAAAATGACGGCTGTGTATCCCACAGAGGGAGAAATTGCCCTTATGAATTAGGAACAGTATGCCCTGATCTTGTTTGTCTAAGCTTACCCTGTAGTTTTTCTAGCCAGTGCGATGACAGCTGTATGAAACAACAAAGCTTAACTTAATACAGGAGAGAATAGGAGTTTGGAGGATATGTATTTTTTCGGTGAATTGGTTTTTAAAAAAATCCTTTTTTGTTATGTGAGAAGGGAACGCGTTTCCACCCATTGCACCAGGAACCACCTTTCTGCTTTAAACTTTTGCCAAGGAATCTCGTTTTGGCCTGTTCCTTGAGTCAGACATTGAGACTGCAAATCGAGACATATATTAGAGAAACAGACTTCAAAGAATGGGCTCCTCCTATCATCCAGCATGCTCTCATATACTCCATCCATGTGTCTAGATTAAGCGCTAATGCCACACAATGTCTTCACGGCACATTGATGACCCTCAAACACGCTGATATACTTAATAGTTTCATAGTGAAATAAAAAAAAAAGAAATATTACTGTATTAAGTATGCCTTATGAATGAGCAAAACAGGCTACACGCCAACCATCCTCCAACAAGCTGCATGCCAACAATCCTCCAATCCATCCATGGACCCACAGCACCTCCAAAAAGTTAATCCAAATCGAACAAAATCAGAAAAGGCCTTTGCACTCCAATGAGCTAATATTTTATTAGTAATTATTACTTTTTTTTTAATACAGTATTTTTTTCACCAATAAAATTGAGTGGGTACATCCTGACCATTCTCTGTATCTCCATTTTAACCACAAGTGCATAAATATGATGTTATTGGTGACTTGTGTACTTTTACTTTTTACTCATGGAGATTTCATTTTAATCAACTCAAACAAGAACTAATTCCAAACCATAACATCTATTTTAACAATTGATAACGTGTTACCAGGGCAACTGACATAATCCCGGATTAATCATTGCACCAAATCTGACCATTCACAACAAATATGCAAGACAACCTTCTGGCCAGATCATGAGTATGCCTGATAATTTTTCATGTGAACTAGGGATATTTGAGTACCCCAACTGGTACATTGGCCCTCGACCCTCGACTCATACATTGTCACAGGCATTCTACACTGAAACCTCTACTTGAATAGAAGTATAAAGACAAAGGATCTGATTAAACCAACAGGCTTATTGCGTATATCTCAGACTCAGAAAAGTGTATTTTATTTCGTTTGATGACATTATTTCTTTATAGAACAGAAACTGTCATCTAAATACACAGCACTGCACACAGTGTATCTATTTCCATTGCATCTCTATAAATATAGCTATCCTCGCTCATTGAAGCTATGGAGCGATTAGCCAGAGTATAAATAAATAGTTGGTGGCAGTTCTGACGACCACCCAATGACTTCAGATAAATCACCCCAGAAGGAGTGACTGAAGATTTCACTGTTTATATGATGGCCCGCTGAGATACATTCCATTACCACTCTTCAAACTGGACGAAGTTTTGGAACCCTAAGCTAATGAAAAGAGACGTGGGATTGATGATCTATTTACCGCGTATATAAATGCATCGGACTTTCTTGTATAAACTAAGCCATATATCCTTGTCTGAGGCACGTAAAAACATAAGACTATGCATATCGTTACATGACCTTAGTTATAACCACCTACAAAAGTATGTAAGAAGGACCTCTAAGTTACACTATATGTAAAAGCACGCATATTTAAAAGCATGGGGTTTAGTTGCAGAATTAATCTGTTAATATTTTGTTTTTGGTCATTTCCCAATAACTCTTTGGTCGCGTAAAAATAAAAATGACTGGCGAAATAATTCTCTTAAAGCATCTAGCAACTAGACAGGCTTGACACTAAGTCCTTCTCACACTTTACTGGTACCATAAATATTAATTATACAAAAAAGACCAAGATGAGATATTTGAAATGATCAGGTAGTCTTAGTAACTCATGCATTCAGTTTAACTGGAGCATTATACATGAATTCAGATTTAGAGAATTACAAGAATAACAGTACAGAATAATGTACAATATGTTTCAATTAATTAATCTTTATAAGTAGAATTAGTTTAAAATGCATCACACAATTACACAATGAAGTCAATTAGTCATTAGCATCCAAAGTGCGTTTGGTTGGAGTGTTTATGATTTCTGTTTCATACATCACATACTTTTATAGTTATCGGTAATAGGAAATAGTAATATTGAATCAGACATTAAAATGCAGCACATCCTATGCACCCACTGGAAAGCAAACCTTAAACTTTATACTGTTTTACATATCAATTTATATTATATTATATTTGTATGGTTGAAAAAAAATTTAAACCTTACATTTATAGGACAAGACAGACTGGAACAACAAATAGTAGATTTTACTTGTACAATGTTAAATATTATATGGATAACAAGATATTTTAAAAAATTGTCTTGAGACAGCTCACTTGACAAGCATCTAATTTAGCAGGAACAGACGTGGATCCCATTATTCATTACATTATGATCAGGGCCGGTCCTACCATGGAGCAGAGTGGGGCAATTGCCCCAGGCGGCACTTTTGAAGAGGCGGCACTTTGCCGCCCCAAGTGCCATTTTTTATTTTTTAATTTATTTTTTTTAGCAGAGGAGAGGGGTGCCGAGTGGTTTTCGTTACAAAGTTGTCAGTGCCCACTTGGCGTCCCTCTCTCTCCTCTGCGAGCCCTCTAGCTTGGTCTCGGTGCCGGCTTGTAATGCTGAGCGCTGGAAGATGACGCCGTTTCCGGCACTCAGCATTACAAGCCGGCACCGAGACCGAGCAGGGAG
>VKOC01000001.1:31352568-31370216 GCA_009364415.1 Spea multiplicata
GATTTTTGATGAATTTTGCAATTTTTTTTTCCTTTTGCGCTCGGGGGTTCCCGTTCCATGAAGCCTCCTGTCCCCTGATGTAGCCTGCCTATGCCTATCGCAAGTGCAATAGGAGGAGACCCTATTTGGCTCAATCGCTGAAGCGCTGGCTAAAGTGCCAGCTGAGCCGCCCATTTGAACCTTGTGCGATCGGGGGAGGAGCTCCCAGCCGTCAGCTCCCAGCCACCACACTCCCCGCCCAGCCCGGAGTCTCCCAGCCCTCCCTAGTGACTGACTGCAAACCTGCAGTCACATGGCCCCGCCCATTTCCTTATAGCGGCCACACAGTGAGTATAAAATTAATATTTGGGCTGCTGAAAGTTAGAGGAGGTGGAGGTTAATTTAAGGGGAAGTTATGGTTATGGGATGTTTAGGTTAATTTCAGGGGCTGTTATGGTTAATGGGGTGTTTAGGGTTAATTTAGTAGCAGTTATGGTTGATGAGGTCTTTAGGGTTAATTTATGGAAATGTGGATGAGTGTTTAATAATGCTTCTACTACCATGTATATATATGTATATATATATATATATATTAAAAAGAGCAGAGGCAGTATTTAATGCTCATCTACATCAACCGGAGAATCCAGAAGACTTGCTCTTCCTGCAGAAATCACCACTCCAAACGATTCTGGGTAGGCGAATGTTAATAAGGTTTACACTGATCTCCATTTTTGCCTCTATATCCACTTTGTACATGGACTCCTTTAGGGCAAAGGTCCGCTGTATTAGACATCCTTTAATGTGAGTCATCAGCATGAGGTCAGATACTGGAAACTCAAACTTAAAAACAGGCTCAATTCATTATTGAATGTTACACAAATGTTCTTTAAGATTATTTAAGACTGTACAATAGCCAGGAAAGAAGTGTCACTAACCAACAGCTGACATGCTAATTGTTTCCTATTAACATCATTAAGAAAAGGAAGGGAACCCCACTTTTTTTTTTAAGTCTCAGTTAAATATCCTCGGATTTAGCAAAGATCAAAGCAGCCTTTTGCATGCTTTCTGGAGCATGAGTTTTCTTCAGCAACTTTTTCTCCGACTGCAGCTAAGAGAGCAGTGTTAAGTAGATAAGCATTAAGCCCAACGGACAGGCGGTGCTCAGCAAGAAACAAAGCAAACTCCCTCGTGCTTTCTGCAGGTCACTACCAAGGACCATGTTAGCAGATCCACTCCAGACCCTTAACAGGCAGCTCTGCTGGTAGCAGTAATTAGCTTGGACAGATCTGGCTCCGAAAGTAGCAGCGAGGCAACATCATAATGAGCTCAGCTGGGATTAGCAGGACAGGGCAGGGAACCAGGAGAGCGGAGGCATTCTGCATTGCGTATGTAACAGGGAGATCAAACGAGCATGGCTGCCTGGGTTATCCCCTTACCACCTCGTTCCCGAAATGAAGCGAGGCAGTGTGTAAAATACAGGCTAATGAAGAGCGACACCTCCAACAGATGAGAGCCACATTAATTAACGCAATCCTGGAATTGTGCTGTATGGTTTCAGCTACAAGCGGCAACCTTTTAGATGTCACTGAGTTTCTTTTTATTTTATTTTTTTATGAAGGTTTTTTAAAAAATTCTGAAACCCTTTTAAAATCTTTATCACAAGGTGAAAATTTTATGTATCCATGTACCGCTTTTACATTACATTTTCCAACCATAGCAGAAGACAATCGGCTGATCATCCTGATCTCTCTTGTGGAACATTGTGACTCAACAGATAATGTTTCAACTACACTACACTACACAGTCTTTTCAAATCAAAACATCCCAAGAATAGCGAAAATGATCGGCCGGCCAACCCCCATACCTATTCGTTCATTTATTTCTCATCATCAAGATTTCTCACTTTTAGTGAATACCAAGTGGTTGTATTTTGATCTCCTTGAATTCTGTTAAGCAAGACTTTGTCAGAAAACTTCCTTATCTATATTATAAATTATCTACCATATATCATAACTTGAGCACTGAAAGAAAAACTTCATCCATACACTATTTAAGGAAGACATATTATGTCACTATGGCGATATTGCATAAGTGATATGGATATTAGTCATGACCAGTGAATGGGAGTTGCAAATATCTTACGTCGTTTGACGACTGTGCTCTTTTCTGATGCATGAAAGTGTATGTACAGAGGCATATATGTGACATTGTCTGGTAGAACAATTACCACATATCATAACACAGATGTGATTGTTCCCAAAAATACCAAACTGTTCCCACAATACTGTGATTGTGGGGTCACCACTGTTACTGACCACTCAATGACTGGAGTGGTCAGTCTACAGCCGATCCCCTGCACTTCCGTGCATACGATCCTACAGTCAATCACATGCAAGGATACAGTTAAATGACAAAGGCAGTGCTTGTCTCTGTTTCTCTCTCCTTCTCACTGTGATCGTGAGATAGAAAATGACAGAGAAACTGTGTTTTCTGGGTCCCAAGACCCAGGTTTATAAATTTTAATGTAGATTGATAAGGTGAGGTGGGGGAAGTTGTGTTGATTTGGATAGGGTTAGGTAGGGGTTAAAAAAATAAAAACCTAGTGAAAGATAAAACAAATCAAAATTATACAGGAATATAGGAAGGTTTTGAAATTAAGGTGAAACTTATTAAATTAAGTGAAATATATTTTTGGTATGGATAATTTTGAACCTGTAAAACTGCATGTGCTTTTTAACTCCCATTACATACATTTACATTAAATTAGAAACAGAGATAAAAAACAGTTGAAGAAAGACATAGCAAAAGCTCGAGAATTACTCTGGTCCTATACCGTAAAAAAAGCCCTGGAACTTAAGGGGTATTACAACCAATATTGTTTATTGACGGGTCAATATGTAGCATTCAAGTCTAGAGTATACATTTGTTCCAAACCTTTGTTAGTTAAGAACTAAGAAGTTAGTTTTTTTTTTCTTTTTTATAGGACAGCTTTGTGTTGTGGTTTTGTATTGCTTCTCCACTTACGTCAAACTGCGACATACTTCGTGATTTTATTTTTTTTGGCGGGGGGGCAGAAAGAAGAATTTTCGGAAAATGGTTCTTCCTACTTCCCCAGAAAAGTTAACACCTCCTTCGATAGATCACTAAAAAGCGTGCTTCACATCTACTTAAGACAATAATGCAAACAGGACAAGCCAAGCGGTGTTTTTAGGAATCTAGACAAAAAAAACAAAATGTATAATCCAGAACCTACTTATCCAGGTACACAGTTGTTTCTTTGAAAAGTTAAAGAAATGTGATATCACCACATTATAGTCTGTGAGATAAACCTGGTCAAAGTTAACCAAAAAGATACAAATAAGAAAGAAAACGTACATTTCAACCTGTAACTTCTTATGTTCTCTTCTATAGTAAGCAAGTTCATTCCAAACAGCGTCGGAGTCTTCGTGACGAAGTTGTGAAGGATCGGCACGCTGTGCCTTCCTATAGCGATCTTTCTCTCTGTGACAAAAAAAATAACACCATTAGCGAAGATACCTTCAGAATTCATTGCATATCTTATTAACAATTCCATAGAACCACAGAATTTGACGGCACGTAAGAGCCATTCAGCCCATCTAGCCTGCCTGCTTTTCTTGATCTAAAGACTGAAACCTTAGTGTGGACCATAGTTTTGGGAAATACTTCTTATACAACTTGCTTTACGAAGTAGCTTTTACACAGCGTTCCGTTACCAACAAGTGACCAGCTCATTCAATGAATAGATTTTAGTGGGGCATGCCGCTAACTAAAGGAATGTATTGGTATCTCCATAGATGCATTACGTGTAACTCCAGTCCCTGAGGCCTACAAACATAAGATTGTAAAGCTCGTTGGAGTCCAACTTGCCTCTTGTTTCTGGAAGTCAAATTGTTATGTTATCCATTACTTGTTCTGTCCTGTTTACCCACTGTACAGCGCTGTGGAACATCACAGTGCTATATAAAATAATAATAATAATAATAATAATAATACTGATTTCACTGCTCAATGCAACAGAAATCGTAAAACACGTCAAAGACCCTAAGAGACAGGGTTAAAAATCCCTTTTAATTTAGGAATCGGATAGTTACTTGAATGTAGACAAAGTCTTCCCTATAGAGAATATCTCACTAAAGGGTTTCTTGTTATTGTGCCTTGTGGACATTCTCTCCAGACAAATGTAAAATAACATTACTTTATTAACATGTACGTTGTACAAAGGCTACATATGGAATCTGTCTACATACCATCTGTTGCCATAAGCAGCTACGTGCGTTAAATATAGCGTACAGGGTATAATGTGATAATAAAACACAACTCACCTGGCGCATCCCCCGTCACATTGCTCGATTTGCTGTTTGGCTGCTCTGTAACTAGACTGCAAAGCAAGTAGCCTCTCCCTGCGCTTCTCATGTGCTTTTCGCAACTCTTCATTTTCTTGGTTCTAAACAAGTCAGAAATCAATTACATTTAATTAAATGAAACTTTACATCACAATTAAATCAATTACGCAGAACTAGTTAACGGTAATGTCCAAACTCTTACAGAAGATGAGCGCAATTTAAGATTGACATCTACATTTGAAAATCTCTTGTGGATACGGTTGTTTTGATGAATCAATATAATGGACATTAATATCAAACTAGATTGTCATTTACTGGAAACAAGGAGTAAAAAAGTCAAAAAGTTACTGTAAGTTAAACTGATATAGCGTGACGGTAGAAATGATAGAAGCAAGCATAGTTAAAAATGTGTATTAGATTGTACTAGAGAAGAAATGAATCAAACTTTTTGGCAGCCAGCGAAGCCCACACAGAAGAGCAAAAGCCTAGTTCTAATCTACTGCTATAAACATAACAATCCATGTGTTAATATTGTATACCAACTTAAAATGAAGTATATTTTAGTGTGGGTTGTGATAACAGTGTCTACGTTGTAGGATCTAAGTGTTCAACGCACAAAGTATCTTCTCCTGTACAACCAATATTTTTATGGCACACTTTAAAAAGCAAAAAGTTATCGCCATCAAAATTAATTGCGTGCACATTTTCTATGCGTCATCTGACATATGACAAAAGGAAGGAAGGATCTGTATGTAAAACGTGTGGACATGAGGTGATGAACACTCCAGGGGTCTGTGGAGACATTGTGTGATGCATGGATTAGCAGATCTTAAATATCAGATGTGACAGAAGGGTTGTGAAATGTAGAACTGTAGATAGGTGTTAGCATGATACCTCATTAATCCGATGAGGAATTTAAAATATTATTCTATTATATGGCCTTTACAGAGCAAATTATCACGGAAATGCAATGCCTTAACGTTAACTGTCAATACTTTACCTACATTAAATGGTTTCTGAACTGAGGATTTAACAAGGAAACTCAAATATGGTCTTTTTTAAATGGGCGTGCATACCCAATGGGTAGATCATGTGTTATCATGTGTTAGTGAAGAGGTGTATGTGTGGTTTAGTGATTTGGCTCTTCCTGCTAACTCAACTATCACTTAATTTGTGTTTGCACACATTTACTTTGCTGGCTTCTGCTGCCTGCCTGCTTGCATCACTGCTGGATCTGCCAGACATGCATTCTCCTCTAGTGGCAGGGTTCAGCACTGCTAGGTTAGGTTACCACATCATGGAAGGAAGCAGGGTCAAGCAGCTCTAAAGATTTGTGGAACATGCTTAAAAATTATTGTTCTGTCCTTAAATCGGCAGAGAAACGCCTCCTTTTACTGCTCCCCATGCTTAAAAATTATTGTTCTGTCCTTAAATCGGCAGAAAAACTCCTCCTTTTACTGCTGCCCACAGCATGCAGAAGAAGGCTTTAGGATCCCCTCTAAAGTAACAGAAGGAACAAAGGCTGTGAGTTCCGAAGCTAGTATGGCAGGAGCAAAGACTGGGCACAGGGTGAATGTGTGAGGTTAAGCGCACTTCACTTTTTATCGTGTCACATGCCAGTAAGCACCTTTTCCACCTCGGACCCCTCCTTGAAGTTTTTATTTTTGTATCTACTAGCTAGGTGTGTGGTGCATACTAGAAAATATTTTATCACACCAGCCAAAGGGCTGGGGCTTCCTAGGGGAGCACTTTTGTGCATAGTTTTTGTTTCACACGACTACACAGTTTTTTTGCGCAGAGCACGTGTGTTATTTTTCCATTTTTGCAATTTGATTTTATTTAATACAAACTGAAGAAGGCCAAGGGCAGTTTTTTATATGCTGGAAAGCCACGGTGGAGCCTGGGCGCAGCAATAGAAGAGACACTGCGAGGGACTGCGCGGAATTACCGGGACCCACAGGTACAGTGCCTGACCGCCCGCTCCCGCCAGGAACACCAGCAAGACCGCCCGCAAATTTTTTGGCGGGTAGCGCGGGACCCGCCTCCCAATGCAGTCCTCTACAGTGTAGTAATATTTTTTGACACTAGATAGATAGATATATTTGATTATATATTAATAACCTGATTTGCATTTTTCCATTTTTCCGAGTGAGAACTTTATACTGAAAATCATAGAAATGAATGTGTTTTGCACGGCATGAAATTGAAATCCTAAAGCCTAAGCATTATGCTAAATGTTCAATTGAATCTGTGAAAGCGCCTTCAGCTCAATTAGAGGAGCGCTTGCATAGTTTTTAGACCTGCAGTGCTTATACCGGTAGGCCACGGTTTACACGGCTTTATATCATTCACCTTAATCCGCAGCGTCTGCTCTAAGTGTTCAATCCTCTTTTCTGCTATCTTAAGCTTCTTTAACTCTTCCGACTCTCTGGAAATAGCCTTTGGGGACAGAGACCTTGAACGTTTCCCAGGTTGCACCTGGAGAATAAAACAAGGACATGGTTGAAGGAGTTGAACGCTGGATTATGAAAGACATGCAAAATTAAAGAACTGAAGTAATTGAGAATACTAATAATGAATTATAAAAAAAAAAATCCTGCCTGGAATACTAGAGAAATAACAAGCAGAATTACCACAGTGCTACCGCTAAAGGTTTCTCTGTGACTCGTTAATGAGAATATTCATTTACATTTACATTGTTTCTTTCAGAATAATGATGTCCCATTAGGGAAGACTAAAGGGTTATAGACTCAGGAATGCAAGAAACCTCATTACAAAGGAGGGGATAGAGGATGGTCTAATTGCTCTATAAGGGTCCAAGGTTATACTTGATAGGACAACCGGAAACAAGAGGGAAAGGGCTTTTTTCCCCCTTTGAAATAGTTTAACACACTGTGAAGTAGAAGGAACAATATGCTTGAGGAATATAAATACAACAGACAGCAAATCTTATACCGTAATGACCATATGGTCATTAACTATAATGTTGCTAACTAGAGACAGGAATATGCGTTTCCATTATGTACAGCTTTGTAGAACAATCTGGTAAGAGATATATAAAAAAGTAAGGCTATTAAACGAGAAAGCTTTCGTGAGATGCCTTTTTTTTCCCCTTACACACCATTTGCCCTTATAATAAAGTAATTAAAAGAGCCCCGGTAACCTGGTTGGAGGATTTCTGGGAGCGGGGGTATTCCAAGGACTGTGTGGGTTATATCTGCATACGACAATCCACCAGTGCTGAATGTTAAAATAGGAAATCGATCTTTAGATGCATCATGTTAATATTAAACCTATCCCACCGGACTAAGAGGACCACATTTTTAAAAGGAAACACAGAAGACATTTTTTGTATTACTTTGCTTCTTTTTTCCCAACAAGTTATAGGCAAATAATACAAGAGGTATCTACTCTATTTGACGGAACGAAAAAAGAAATGTATTTGAAAATGAATCTAAAATTCGAAAACAATCTCTAAGATAAAAACATAACTTGAATACATCATTTTGCCAAATTCAATATCATCTGATATTATTTCTAATGGTAGCATTTGATAAAACAAATTTGGCAGATCACCTTTTATGTTTTCCAGTAATACCGTTGAAACCTAGTCTCCAAAAGATCCACATATGTTTCCCATAATGAATTCTTGAATCACCGTATTTGCTCGATTATAAGACAAGGTTTTTCAGAGCAAATGCTCTGAAATACAACCCTTGTCTTATATTCAAGGTCATCTTCAAATCAGACCTCAAATAGAGGTCTGAATATAAGACTAAGATCCAGATCCCTGCAGCACTGCAGGGGACCTGGATCCTTCTCTCTGCCAGCCAGTGGAGGTCAGTGTGATGTGCGCAGACAACCTCTGCTGCTGCCGGCACTTCCTCTGGGGCTTCTATGACGGAGCGCCGGCGTCACATGACCTTCCGGTGCTCAATCATAGAAGCCCCGGCGGAATTAGCGGTGGTAGAGGCACAGTGGCATATAGGGGGCAGATGTGCATAACTGGGGGCAGGTCGGCAAATAAAAGGAAAAAAAAATGTTCTCAATCATAGTTTTTATTAAATATGAAAAAAATAGTTTACTAGTAGAACTTTTTCTTATAGGGTAGTCTTATATTCAGACGTCTTCTTTTTTCCTAAATTAATATTCAAATTTTGGGGGATTGTCTTATAATCGAGCAAATACGATATTTGTTATGTTTCAGGCATATGCAACCACCAGAGTCACACATAGTGCCAGGAAACCTTTTGGCCAGTTAGTTGTGCCAGTGTGGAGAACTTTGTTGCCTCTTCTCATTGCTGTTCTCCTAAGAGTGGGCACTTATGAGCGTTTAACATTTATTATTCTGATCTAGAGGGTCTTTCCCTCTAAATACATATGATAAAATGTGACCACTCATGCATGTACCGGTTCTTGACAAGCAGTCTCGTTATGAAAAATATTAATTTGCAGCCAAGAAAAAATAGTTGTCTAGACTTATCTAACCACATGGTGACAAAAAGGACACATGATTTCAACCGGGGCCATGTGGCCTTGATTTGTTTGTAGACAGAGTCATCTTCACAGTGGATATATGTATACTAAAGATGATGTGTGAAGTTATTTGGACATCTCACCATTCTGTATTTTATCTGTTCATTATAATAAAAAGACGAGCAGATAATCTATAAAATTAAAAGGGGCTGACAATGATTTTATACAACATTTAATGCCCTTCACTATTAGACAAAGCTGTACAGCATTTCCAAGGCTATGGCAAAATCATGTGGCCCCACTGCAAGCTGATGTGTGCATCTTGTTTTGGATCTAAATTATATATTATGCACTTATATTATAGAACAAAAAAACAAAATTCCATACTATATATGCGACCGCTACAAACATAGCCAAGAGATCTGTTTTAGATATATAGAATGGCAAAGCAGTTTTGGAACCACAGTGTCACAAACAGATTGGGATTTACAAATGCAAATTATCCTCATTAGAGCTAAACTCATTATACGTAAAATAATACAGATGAACCGCAGAAAACCTGGCCTGCTGGTGGCATTCCAAACACAAAGATGGTCACCTCTGATCTATAATCCATTTGAGAAAAAGCTAAGGCACCAATTAGGCACATGGACTACAAATGTTTGGCCCAAGTTCAATAGACCTGGTGAATGAGTGATAAACCAAATAATTTTAAAGAGGAAGTCCCATTAATTTTTTTCCTCCTTGAGCACAAAATATAGTGCCGTGTACAGAAATGTAGGCATTCACAAAAACGTGTTTTAACCTCTTAATGACAAAGCCCGTACATGTACGGGCTCAAAATGCATTGTTTTCAAAGGATTTAGGGATCGCCCATTGTCCTTAAGGCGTTAATTTGCTTTGTTCCAAAAGCCTTATTTTATCTGTAGACCTGGAAGTTGCCATCATTGTCTGAATCAAGAAAACTGTCATATGACAATCACCACATTGAATTGATTTTTTATGACAATGTTAATAAAGTCGAGCTTGCACAATGAAATGCTTTCCTACATAGACTTTTATTAGTCAGTGTCCAACTCAGTTACTGAGATTGAGCCATTCTATTGTTGATCACAAGGCAGTATGAGTAAGATTGTTTGTCTTAGATAACACAGCAAGAAAAAAAATGATTAATATAAATAAGCCTGAAGACATTATAAGATGCAAAAACTAGAACTGTTTTAACCCCTTAACGATCAATCACGTGCCATACACTTCATGGAAAAAGGGTCAGTTAACAACCGATTCATTGTATTAAATAAGCTTAGAAAGCGATCAAAGGACGCTTTCTTCGCTTAAGTGCTGTTGCTGTAATGCCTCAATGTCAAAAACACCGACAACTGCAGCAGGGGCCTCATTGGGGTTTCAACGTTCACCATACATATGGCAGACACCTGATTTAAAAGAGTTTAGGAGGCGATTGCTAATAATAAAATTAATTTATACCTGAAGAAAAAAAAACAAGACAAAAATTACTACCGCAAACTTTGGCAAAGGCTGGTGGTAGAATTAGTGTATGGAAAGTGTTAAAATACCACTATGTGAGATACCCTGGGATGTCTAGTTTTCAAAATATATGGTTTGATAAATTGAATCAACCGGCTTCAAAGATGTCCCAAATAGGACATGGGGGTAGAAGGACCAGTTTTGAAAAATGGTTTTGAAATCGCAAACCCCTATAAAACTTGCAAAAAATAGAAAAACTTTGGGTATTTATAAACTCAGGGCAAATGTTAGCATCTACGTCGACCAGCCATAACATTATGACCACTGACAGGCGAAGCGAATAACACTTATCCTGTCATCACAGCACCTGCCTGTGGGTGGGATATATTAGGCAGCAAGTGAACATTTCGTCCTCAAAGTTGATGTGTTAGAAGCATGGAAAATGGGCAAATGTAAGGATCTGAGCGACTTTGACAATGGCTTGGGAGCATAAGAACTGGACCAAGGAGCAATGTAAGAAAGTGGCCTGGTCTGATGAATCACATTTTCTGTTACATCATGTGGATGGCAGAGTGTCTGTGTGTTGCTTACCTCGAGAACACATGGCACCAGGATGCATCTATGGAGGCCCCACCTTGCAACTTATAGGACTTAACCCCTTAAGGACAATGGGCGGTCCCTAAACCCATTGAAAACAATGCATTTTGAGCCCGTACATGTACAGGCTTTGTCATTAAGGGGTTAAAGGATCTGCTAACGTCGTGCTGTGGTGTCTGGCACCAGAACTTTAGATGTCTAGTGGAGTCCATGCCTCAACAGGTCAGGGCTGTTATGGGCCAAAAGGGGGACCCACACAATATTAGACAGGTAATCATAATGTTATGACAGATTGATGTTCTATGTAGCTTTTTTATTAGCTTTTGCAGATGACAAAAAATATTTTTCAATAAAAATCAGAAAAGTTCCTTCTTTTAAATGTTTTTAATAGTAAATTAGATGATATGATCAAAATAATGGTGTCTAAAGAAAGCCATTCTTGTTTTGATAAAAACACATAAAACTTGCGTGGGTACACTAAACAAGAAAGAAGAAAATTACAACTAGTTCTACTTGAATCTCTGCATATTAGGTATTGGCCATGGTGAAAATATAAAAATAGCAATAGCAATATATGTCGACTTTATTGTCAAGTAATTCTAGGTTTGTGTTATTACTTTCATACTGCATTAACCTTTTCCAAGTTCTGGCTACTTTAAATTTTTGGGACAAAAATCTTTCTGTTCGTTCTTGGCGTATTCGTTTTTTGGGGCAATGAATTACGGTAGAGAAGGTAGGGGAATAATTTAGAGTGCGTGCGAGTGAAGTTTTTGTGAATAAACGTAAGCCCACATATAGTTTTCGTCAAATTTGTTGGTGGTCTGGCCTCCTTTTTGGGGCTTGATACAAATACCAAAATTTACAGAAATTAGGTATATTCACACAACTTCACACTAATCGGGATGTATATAGACACACACTTTAATCTGCAAACCCTGTTACACAAGTTTATTTTGTTTACTGATCTGCAAAATGTAATACTTGGGAAAGACGACATACCTGTTTTAAAGAACCCACAGTTTATTACATGCCACAGCCACCTGGCTGTAGTCATGTCAAAAGAATTTAAGAATACCACTTGGAGTCAAAGTACATGGATAGAAATTAGCACTGTACATTTCTTTGAAATGCTACAATCATGACCATGTAGCAAAACATATAATAACAAGCCCTTGGCAAATGATTTAATCATCCTTCCAAGCAGTTGCAAAAATTATGAGCAAAGTAGACTTATTAAAAAAAAAGTTCCCGAAATCCTAGTGGGAAAACGGTTTTGATTCAAATAAACTTGAATTGACACAAATGCACTAGACAATAAAAGGTTTCTTACCTTTCTCCCAGCCCTCAGGATGCTGTTCTCAAGTGCATCACTTCTACAATTATCCACTTGAATTAACTGAAGATCCGCTGTTTTAAGTCTGTCCTGCAGAAATTTTATTTCTGATTTCTGCGAAGCTATTATAAGTTCCAGCTCCGCTAGGGATGGATGTGCCACGTCCTGCAATTATTTTTTAGAAATGTAAAAATTTGAGAACAACCTAAATTACAGCATTAAACAATGATTTCTAAAAAAAAAAAAAAAAAAAGATACATTTAGTTCTATGATTTTCTATATATTACAAAAGAAACTGAAAACAGTATCCAAATGTTAGACTTGTTTCAGTATAACATGGCTAAAACCATGAAAATTTGGTTCTCTACTAAAAACAATGTAGAAGAAGATACTTTTCATAGCATCTCAGAGCCCACACAATGGCAAATTCAACAAACAACTACATTAATGGCTAAAGATGTGCCTGTACCTCATGATTTTGTAACATCTATTATTTCTCTAAAATTTCCACCACATTTTGATCTAGGGCTAAAATACAGGCAACTTCTTAAAATGTAGTACTTATTGTAAATCTAACAATCTGTAACAAATCAGAACTATAAGATGCATAGAAGCCTGTCCCCATATTCCAAGGGTCCTAAATAAGTGAAAATGCAGTTTAGACTATCCCTCATATGTTACTAAAATTTGGGGGGGCATTTAACGCACCAGACGCTTTAAGTAACTTTTCAAGCCTTAACAATGCAGTCTAGGGTACACTTGCTTGCCTTCATAAGTAAAAGGCTTCACATCTCCAATAAAACCTAATATATAAAACAAGGTGCATATTTCGGTTCTTTTAACGAGCGGAGAGCAAACATCATGCTAAAGTATACGGCACTGATGAGGAATGACCACAGCGCAAGAAGGGCCATCTCCAGTGTCTAAGGATGTAGACTGTAGAACCAATTAAACTATAGCACAAGCTTTCAGCAACAAAGGTTATGCTTCCATGATCTTAAAAGGAAGGGGGGGGGGAGACAAAAAGGTGTCCCCTGTAAAGACCAAGCATTAACACTTTGAGCTAGGTGCTCCTCTTTGTGCCTGCTGTCATCTTCCAAAAGCAAAATCTCAATCACGCTCAAAAGAAATCCACTAAAGTGTGGTTTTCAATCTGCTAACTATGCATTCCATAATAGCCCGTAATTATTAAAAACTGACAAGAAAGCTACGCCACCTGTGTTTATGTGAAGCCAGGTAATGGAAAAACAACAACGCTGTCATCACCTCTCAATTCCTGATTGCATTATCAAAACTGGAGCAGAGTTTGGCATCTGGGTGTGACCTTGTTAACTGCTAGGGTAATTAAGTTTATTCAGTGGGGAAAAGGGATGATAAATTATTAGCAAGAAGATTTTGTTCACATTTTATTAAATTGGCCTGTCAAAGGGTCGGCCAAATTACCAAGGGCCTCGTTTATTGGAGACCAGCCATATTGCCACATCTGTTACAATTATTTATAATTTCAGCAGTTGAAAACCAACTGAGTTAGGCATCCGCCATGTAAAGTAATTTACAAATTATCTGATGAGGGAGTGTTTTAGCTGCTCCCTCATTTCTAGCCAGCAGAAAGCCGCGCTGTAATTACAGAACACGATTAGGTTCTTTGGGGAACTTATCTTGCACTCGTAGCCGTAGCAAGATGCGGCAAGAACATATGGAGGAGCTTGTGCTTCTGCTCCCTGAAGCTCGTGACCCTCCTGCCGCTGAGCCCTTGAGTTGAATTTGAATGAGAGTGCCACGGCTAATGTTCTACACATGCACCATTTATGCCACAAAACAAATCGGATCACTGTTAATTATGAAGCAGCTATAATCAGGCCTTCACATCTGTGTAATGCGAGGCACAGTAGGCTGCATTCAAGTAATGTATGCCTACCTTTGGGTCACAAATTGAGAGCCATATTGCCTCAGTTGTAGTTTAGCAAAATCAAAGCAACTCCCTCTGATAAACGGACAAAACAAGGATATTTTTATCCAGCTGTTTTCTCCCTTCTTTCGCGTTTTTTTATTTTTATTTTTTTTGGAACAAGAGCTTTCCTTTATCAGCTTTTGACCAGAGCAGTTAAAGCATATGGCAGAAGTTCATTAATGAACAGTATCACCAAGTGCTCTAATTTAATGAATCCACTTGAGCCATAAAAATCAGATAATGTTTATGCCTGTCATCCTTTTTTTCCCCCCATCTCCAGAGTGAAATGAGAATACTGAATTTCCACTTGCCTTGGCTTGTGAATATATTTCCTAAATAATACGCACACTGTGCACCATATAGAAATATAAGTCGGTAGGAGCTATTTGCTCTTTTATAAAGATAATCTCGGTGTTAATGGAAGCAAGAGATGGCATCTATTTCAAGAATGCAGCCTGGCAGTCAAAAATAGTTTATTCAATGAAAATGCTTCCTTAAAGCTAACTAGCCAAATATGTTGCACCCAGATGGCAAACCAGCTACAGTTTAATTAATCCACCTTAAGTCACTGAGTGTTCAGCGTGGGTAATAACAATTTTAATTACCGCACACAACAAAAAAAATCTTTCAAAAAAACAACATTCTGGATTTTATTAGGAGAACAAAGGAGAACTTAAAGTACAAAGGAAGAAAATTCACATTAATGTACTTACCTTATAATGTTTTACAAGAGCATAAGCATGCATACTATATAAATGAATAAAAGTGGATAATCTTCAAATTAATCTGCGAGTTAGACATGCAGATATATAGGAAGCATGTGTGAGCAGATACAGAACATTCATGATCAAGTTAATGAGTAAATTAAAGTGAAACAGTCAACAACCTTAATACATTACTAGTCAGCTTGTGACCCATAGCAAAATAATCAACATAAGACGAGCATTCGTTTTTTACTTTATTGAGATACTCAACTGACTTAACTCTGCATTGTGAAGAGCAAGAAAAAGGCTTCATTGTATTATCTCAAGGCAAAACAGAGTTTTAACTTGAAGCTAATACCTTTTGTTGGGTCAAGATTGAAGACGTACATTTACATAAGCTTTCAGGAGCTCTTCAGAAGTAATTCTCTTTTTGTAGAAGAGACCTCTGAAGTCCTGAAAGCCTATGTAACTCAACCTTTCGTGTACGTTTTGATCAAGACTGCCATCCCATTGAATGCAACACTTGAGCTATCTGGAAGTTCTTCCTCTTCCTGCTGATCACTTTGGCAATGAAGGAGAGTAGTTGCATGTTGCTCAAGTCACCAACTTATCAGCATTCTACACGTGGTCTTCGTGTGCACATCGTGCACAGCATACCAACCAGAGAAGACACTGGGTAAAAACAGGTGATGTGCCTGGGCAATCGCAACTCCCATTGTTTTCAATGTGAAAAATGAACCGTTTATTGGAGACATATTTAAAAAGAAAATAGTGAGGGCATTTGCAGAGGCAAGCGAAGCAACTCCTTTACATTTGTTTTGCTATAGTTATAGTAGTTCCATTCAGCCCTGTGCTCCTGGTATTAATAGTTATTTCCACTCAAGAAATACTGAAATAGTTTTAAAAAAAAAATAGTTGGTATTATTTTCAGGTTTTAACCTGGTGACAAGTCCGGCATATATCTAAAGCAAATCAACAATATAATTACTGATAACGTAGCAAAGGATGAAAAGCATGTACATAGGAGCAGCATGCTATTATTCCTAAAGATGGACTTGTAACTTTTTTTTCTTGTAACGGTTGCTTTGCATCTGTGACCTCAACAGCGGAGAGAGCTCAGTGGGCTGTTTGAACTCAATAATCGATCTCATGCACATTTAGAGCAGTGACTCCCAACCTCTTTAGTAAGACTGCACATTTCACAGAGACTAATAATTCTACCGCACGCCCGTCTTTTCGGCTGTATTGATTACTTGGAAACATCAGATTTACTATGGTTATATTTCTACGAGATACATTTGCAAGGAAGTTGTATAGAAGGCCATTAAAGATAAGCAACGTGCAACACAAAAAATAGAATAGAACAGGACAGGCAGCTTCTACCTAACTCAGGTATAAAGAATGGCATCGCTCTGAATGTTCCACTTGGGCAACTTGGGCTACCAAGTTCTGTGCAGGCTGGTATGCAACACCGGACCTCAGAGCCACCCACAGGCAGTAGGTGACCACAAGCAACTCGGGACAAAACAGTGCCTGGGTGATGCTTCATTGACCTTCGATCTCCCGAGCCAACCTACACAAAGACCTCAGGAAAATTGCATTGCCCGTGCGAATAGTGGCTTTGACTGCTAGGTTAAAAAACTGCTCAGTAGCAATAAACATTTTATATGTCACCCAAGGTTAAATTTAATGTACTTTTGAAGAAACACTTAGTAAGCCATAGTAGCATTATTATAAAATAGACAATACTGGAAAATATACATAATTATAAGCTCCTGCTTTTAAAAAATACTATGCTTGGAAACTCAATTATCTTACCTTGAATATGTATTATAGAAATATGTGCCTTTATATAGAAATATGTGCCTTTATATAAGCTTTCTCCAAAAGAGGCCATTCAACAACATTTTAATATTTAGCAATCTAAACAATAAAACGTAGCTCGGTTATCTTGGATGTGTAAGTAAAATGAAGTCACATAGTCCATGTTCAAAGTTAAAATGGGAAGGCGTGGAATGGAGCCCTGAAAAATATCGACTGCCAATAAATGACATCACTACACAAAGTAAATTAGTTTTTATTTTATGCAGTCTCTATTGGAGGTGATCCTGTGTTTCCTTAATCAGCACACCAAGTTTTTTTGTGATCGTTAGCTCCAAAACCCAAAAAAGGTGCATTCACTCTTCAAGTCTGAGATTTTTATGAGTCCTTATGGATATGACCATGGCTAGTGTGGATCACTGCCAAAGTCTCAGAGGGCTAATGCCTTTATGGTGGATCTCAAAACCGAGCTGTTTACATTTACACAGTACTTCCATCATTTGGAAAGGTCCCACAACCTCCCTTCTAGAGCTGACAGAGGGACGGTTTTACTTAATGTTAAATGTAACACACAATGACAAATTCCAATTACTCACTATCATGACTTGACTTGTTAATACATATAGCCATTTTAGCCCAAGAGAAAAAGTATTAATTTGAAGTTGATGCAGATTTATTTTACTGACATAGAAAAAAGAAGCAACAATACATATGCTTTCAGGACCTCCGCAGTGCTTCCAATAATTGGGCTTCCATGTAGAGACAATATTGGCACCATGACACTTTTGGATGCCCATGGATGAAATTTGTGACCATGTTACTGTTTAGTCATGTATTTATTGCAAACACATGTCAAAAGAGACAATTAAGTGCTGATGTTCTAGAATTACACTGTACAATACAAACAGAGACTGCAATTGTAGAAGAAGGTCTCATAA
>VKOC01000001.1:31465231-31477363 GCA_009364415.1 Spea multiplicata
AACTATTAGTGCCTGCTTTTGTGTCATAATGACAATGAGCGCCATCAGCAGAAAAATATGATACAAATATAATGTAAGATTTGGCAAAGGTCTCACCATTCAGTAATACCAATAATCATGTGTTTTGTGATGCAGCATTTAGTGGATGGAACAGCACCTTTAATGTATTCTGAAGAATGCAACAGCTTAACAGGCCAAGGTGTTTTGTGATACTCTGGATCCTAAACTATTTAGATTCATTTGTTAAGATTTTAGAGAGATTTATTGAAGCCAATATTGAAAAACCCACAACAGAGGCAACCTATTTCCAAGAATAAATCATGAAGCAACCTACAATTATATGCAAACTGGCACTAACAAAGAAACCAAAAGCTATAAAACTCGTGATTAAAGATAAACAAGGTTGAATGTCTTTTTAATAACAGTAAATGTTTAAATAAATGTTCACATTACATATTTATTGGAGGTCAACTTAGTAACAATGATCTTGTTAAAATTCTGTGATTGCTTGGTAACTGTGGCTCAAGAAAACTTGTAAAAAAGTATCATCAGTCTGTTAATCTCTCTCTCTCTCTCTCTCTCTCTCTCTATCTATCTATCTGTCTATATATATATATATATATATACAGGGCCACCATCAGAAAATCTTGGGGCTCAGTACATGTGTAATGTCTGGGCCTTCTTATCAGCTTGACTCATGCCCATCCCAATGTCCCACCCATTGCTTCACCCATCCTCTCCGCCATAAGGTCATCTCATAAGCACACCTTATGATAACAGGTGAGAGAGCAGGGTGGCCAAGCCTGCTATACAGTACCAGTCATACTGATGGCAACCCTTAGTATTTACATAATGGTAAATCAATGAACTCACAAAATGTGAACAAATAAAAAAGTGTTAAATAGAGGAATGCTTCCGTCTTCTTCAGAGACTATTTTTAACATCCTATACCATTTTTTATATCGCTGCCTTTTGTGAGTAGCGGCCTGCCTTACCTGACAAAATACCTGTGTAATTTTCTATTACATGGTATGTACAAGGCCTATTTATGTGAAAAATTGGAACTTAGGGTTTATTTGCTCAATAATATAACTACACATATTTCAGTTCTAATTTCACACAGGCTGGTCACATATTCAGCAATATGGGCATCTAGATCCATAATACGGCAGAGAATAACCTTGTATATGCAACAAAATCTCACAAAGCATTAAAAGAAATACTTGAGATTTTGTTTAGAAGGTGGTTTAAAGTGGTGCCAATGGAATTGTTCAGTCAGAGGGAAAAGTCCAAGTTGCTTTAGCAATCAGACCACATTTGAAAATGCATAAAAATCACTTTTTATACATGACCCAACTGTGTTAGTCTTCTTCATGCTATAAAACAAATACCATCATGTGGGCTCCTGCTAGATTTAGGGTCTCTGTTCTACAAAAAGAGACATCTGGATCACACTACAGTCAGTCCCTTAACATGCTTTTTACATGTATATACACGATATATGTTATACTAACCCTATAAGGGGTGAGGAGATGGAAAGCTGTGGATATTCAATGGAAGCAGAAGTCATCGGGGCATACAGAATGGATAATATCATGACAGGAGATAAGTAAAGAGGCAGATGATTAGTTAAATACAGCTTTGACATGAAGGAAATGAGCGGGATCTCTTAATCTTCTACTGACATCATTGAAGGAAGCAGCAAGGTTTTCCAGATGAATGCAGGATGTTGATGAGACTGAAAGAGAGGATCATGGGTAACATTTTAAATGGAAGCCTTACCACTTTATTACGAAGTAATAATATTTGATCCAGAACAGCATGCGATTTCCGATTTATAACATACCCCTCAAAAATCTAATAAAGAAAATACCTGAATAAAATAAGGAAAGGTAGCAATGGCTGCTGTAACCATTCAGACGCGGCAATAACTGGAGTATTAACCCGAACGTCTTCTCTGTGCAGCCATTTTGATTAATTCACAGTCTATGACCTCCAAACAACCCCATACGTTTTTCAAAACTCTTCTAATACGCCAGTGTGTGTTTGTAGACCTTGTCTGGGAATCCCCGTTTTGTTTTTCCATCTTCTTAATTTTATTGTATCCAGAAATTAATGAAGAACATATCATAGACTAAACTAAAGCACCAGTTGGCAGACGTATTCCCTCCTTCTGCTTTATTAGACATTGCGTGCTTTGCTAATGGTCCCTTCAGTTTCAAACTGTCGCGTGCAATGCTTGGCTTGAAATCTAGTGTTAAGAAATCTTTTACAGATCCTTAAAAAAAAACTAATTATACTTTGTTTTTAGAAGATATTTCAAGAGAATGGTTAGAATGTGTATTTCAAGAGGCTGCACAAACCATGGACTAGTTCTTTATAATAGATTCGTTTTGACAGAACGTTCCACAAACGTCAGACCGAATGCACTGCGTATTTAGAATGTAGTTTTTATATACCATTTGGCAACTTTAAATTTCAAAGAGATTGAAGGTGTATACGGCCTAGAAAAATCAAGCTAGAGAACCAACAGGAGAAAGAAAAGTTGTACATCTGGCTATAATATATTTTACTTTTAATACACTTGTTGACATATCTTTACCATATTGCAAACAATGTCATACTTCCACGATAACATTGCTATTGTTCGTTTAAACATCATTTGCAAATGAATAATCGTTCGCATTCCGTCAGTCGCTTGGCTTTGAGGTTCTTTGGTGTCTTGTTAAGCTCATTCCATGTTTAGAAAACCGGATAAAGAAAGAAAATAAAGTGAAATACTATTTGTCTTATAATCGTTTTATATGTAAATTGGATTAATGCAAAAAAAATGTGTTACCTTTTAATAAAAAATACAAATTTTATTTATTATTCCCCACTGAGATAACTGATGACATATTTTCTGCCTCCAGGCCAAATGCAATTAAAAGATTGGGGAGAAAATATTAGAAATACAATTGTGATAATTACACTTGATTTAGTTAATAAACCCCCCCAAATATTAATATTTGTAACGTTTATTTAAAACCTAATAAACCAAAAAAAAAAATTGTAGTGTAGCCTACAATTTTACAATTGTTTTGCTCTCATATACACAAATAATATAATACAAAGATGATGGCACTTGGAAATGATGGGTTATTTATTACTAGGAGGGTATTCCCATCTTATGAAGCTTTTCGGATATGACCGCTATACTCTATAATAACTGGTCTAGAATTAGGGCCAGGACAATGCATAAATGAGCCGGTAATATACTAGCCCACAACACAGATGCAACATAAAGGGCCACAAATAAGCACTTTGGTCAATCCTGCCCAACATCCGTTACTGATCATTACAGCAGGCTACAAAATAAAATGTTGAATACTACTTCGGCTTTCTGATGCATTTGGAGCAGTATGGTGCTTAATATTGAACAAGCAAACCATTTTGGTCACTTTGCACCAGATTTTTGTTCTTTTTTACATAACCTCCATTTTATCCCCTCTCCTGGCTTTGTTACCTTAAAACATTTGCCTGGAAATTTAAGTTAAGTGTGAATTTACTCATTGGCAGCCAAAGGGCTAGCAAACATTATTTTGTTTTTCAAGAATCTACGGGCCCTTGTACACATCTAGCAAGTTACTTACCTAAAGAATACATTGTACATGCCTCCCTACGAGACACTATATGTTTGTATATATCACATTTTGAATTTTGTTTGTTTTGTTCACTGTAATTTTTCTGGTACGGATGCCGGCAGCAGTTCAAGCATCTCCCCATTACACCTAATCATATCTCTCAATTGATAGGTAGTGATTATTGTGGGTTAAATAATGTCTCAATGAAGGTAATACAGTGAATCACCCCAAACAGTAATAAAGCTAATGACATGTCTCAGGATATTGGGACTAGCCAAGCACAGTGGTTTTACTGTCATAGCAACTTAATGACTCATGCCATAAAATCATTGATGAATATCACAGATGCGGATATCAGTGTGTGGACACGGCCAGGAAGCCTCGGCGGTATAAAAAGGTGACAAAACAAACAATGTGGCGCTATTAGCAGAATTTGTTAACTCTTCTGCAGCTTGTCTGTCATTAAAGTAGGAATGAAGGTTTATGGTCCACATATGGACTCCATTTGTAAATTTCTCATTTATACCAAATTATTGTTGGGTTAAATGAGGCAATGACCTACATAAAGTCAAACGGAACCAATTACCGGTTGGGTATTAGATCTCATTAATACTTAGGTCTACATACGATAGAGCACTATTCAGGCAAAGCTACAACTAAGCAGAATTAAAAACCACTAAAAAGACTAACTACCTAAAACATTGTTAAGGTTCCTCAGCGCAATGCTAAGTGTATTTTCTTTACCAGACACTGAATTGCAAGACGTTAAATCAATTCTTTAGACACCTTTAAATTTGCTGGCAAGTAAGCAGTTCCCTCGTTATTTGAAACTGTCCGTGACCGAAAGAGTCCAAAGATGTGTTCTCGATACAGGAGCCAAATTTCCAATCCCAGAATGTTGTGGTTTAGGTATTACTTCTCATTAATTAAAGCTCTACTCCCCAAAACCCACATGGCAAGACAGCTAACAAAATGGCTCACTAACGAGAGTGTCTGCTACTTCTAAGATGCATGGTCTGGTGCAGTTTGTAACAAGTCAGGTTATTACAATTACAACTTACATTTATCTGCAAAAACAAAAAAAATCTAAATGAACTTAAAACCATAGTGCACATAACCGTAATAATTATACGTTTTATCATCAGCAATGTAACACAATAATGAGTGTGTATGGTATCATTGAATGGGATACAAAATTTTAAATGAACTAAATGGAAGTGGTTGATCTTAATGAAGTGGTTTATATAAAGGGAGCAAATATAAGTGTTCAATAGGAAATAATGTAATCTAAATTAGCTGCTGACTTATTTCACTAATTTGTGTTCAATTAAGTAAGTCTGTTCTTTGCAAGTGTGGATGCATGGGCAAATTAATGGCACAACACTTGCCACAATCGTTCATACAACAACCTTTATTGATTTATTGATAATGAGAGAGTGTATAACATCCCGAAAAAAGACAGAGGCTGCTGTACTTAGCTGTACTTAGGGGGTCACTAGGGTGGTCAAGAGGGAAAGACAGAACTGAACAAGTGACAAGTGGACTGAAGAGTGGTGTAAGAAAGTGTCACCGAATGTGTTACTAATTGCCTTTGGAAGCTCAGAGCTGTTGACACTAACAAACCACCACAAACCAGAATGTGAATACAAACAGAGGAATCTATACATTGCCACCCACCTTAGCCCTTACCAACACCTTGTTTGAACCTACAAAGTTTAAAATGCACATCTCCCATACAATTAATCTCCCTAATTCCGTGACTAAAAATATTCCAATTTTTCAAAGTTGAAAATATGAACATGGATGGCTTCTTGCTTTTGAATTTGTCGGCGGCTTATATAAAGTATTAGTTTAAAAGAGCACAAAGAGCTGTGGACCTCCGAAGTAAATGAGTCTGGTTCTGACCCTGTAACATTGGAAGTATAGCGGGAAGAAGCCCTGCACAGCTTGGTTGTCTTCTGCAATCCAGGGTTAGCCCCTTTCACAGTCTGATAGTCTGATAAAGTATTGCTGGTATTGCTGGTAGACATCTTAACCCTATTATCTGTTTAGAAGTGGTGATTATTGTTTGTAAGAACTTTGCATTTTTTGATACATAAAGCCCTTGTTCATTATTTATTAAGTTTTGCAATAAATGTCCTCTGACATTTACGCAAGGAGGTCCAACAGTTTACCTGGCTAAATGTTACCTGGTATGAATCCCTTTCATTGCACTACTGGTGTTCAGAGGTAAACGTACCAACCCTAATGTTTTTTTAAAACCTTAAAAGTGAAGTCTTTGAAAAACATATCATATGCAAACCATATATTTACCAAAAAAATGCCTCCTAAAGGTCAAGGAGGTTAGAGCAGTGGAAAATCGTAAAACATGAGTTAAATTTAAATTAAAACTTGTATCACTGAGACATTTCAGTACACTTAAGGGAGATGCTGTCATGCGGATATTATCTTGCTTCCTTGTTACCAGCATAATTGATTCAGTATCATTACATCACTATATCATAAATGTTATTTACAATATAGCTGACGTGAATAAGCTGTTGGACAAAAATGGGCCAAAGTAATATCCAGTGCCCTTGTCTGCTCTCCACTAGAATGCATACAGAACTTACCATGTTCAAGCTCATATTTCTCATAATTTAATAATCGACTAAATGGAGGATTGCAGGCAGATGAAGAACTCACATTATCGGCTATGAATTCTTAAGGGCCGACTGCTGAATTTTTGTTAATATATTTAACATCAATATATGAAGTGTTACATTAAATCTAAGGTGTAGGTATCCAGTTAACATCAGTGAACATCGAGCATGTTTATGGTCTTGTACTTATGACTGAGGTTCTTTAATAGTTTTTGTGGTCAAGCACTCTGGTTAGAACTCTTGTACATTTAGTTTTAGTTTTATACCATTCTATGCAAACTTTATTTTACAAAAGCAAGATTACTAAGGTCTAGGCAACCTAGAATGGAAGGGGTAAAAATTCTGCAAAAAAAAAGAAATCTCTGTCAAACATTTTACATTTAAATAACCTCGACAGCGCCAAATGTCTTGTGCCACAGAGTACAGCAGACGCTTTGGCACCGGGGTTATAGGATTAGTATTCCAGCAATCAGACGACCCTGTATTTCTTCCATCATTGTTCCACACGGCAGAGAACGGCGCTGCTTCTCTTCCAGTTACTCGAAGCTGCAGCAGCAGCTCGTTTGAGAGTCACAGAAAATCCTGTTTTGATTACTGTACATGGATAATGGAGGAGAACCCTGAAAGACTTTACAGTTAGGCTTTAAAAACAAAGGCCAGCGCTCCAGAAGCACAGTAGAAGTGTGCCTGCCGCATTTATATAGCATTGCTTCGTGAAATCAGAGAGAGAAAAATATTACTTGTGTTAACTGAAAATATAAAAACAGTACATACCATAGAAATTATATCAACATTATTGTATTTAGCAAAATTAATTTACAACATTAACAGAGTAATATTTTAGAGTGTATTTTGTTTCAACATATGTTTCATGTAAGCATATCATTAAGATAAAACGAATGAAGTGAATTATCATTGCCCTCTTGTCGGTTTGTGTTTGAGGACATGTATTGCTTTGTTCATATTTTTCTGTATTTTCCCCCTAAAGCAGTGGGATAGGATATCATAAAATAGAGCTCAGCAGAGAGGACAGTGGAGAGTATGTAAGTGTGGGCTGTGACACTGCCGTGGGCCAAGCCTAAGAACACCCCAACAAAAATACGCCACTGATTTGGGGCTCCAGAGAAGTCATAGCCTCACCAGTCCTACGCTTCCATAAGAAAATAATATCCTATCTCAGTACCTAAACGCCCATATATCACAACCAGGTTTGGCACTATCATAAAGCTAAGTAGAACAGCAGCTTGCATTCCTCAACCCAACCGTGCTTTCCTGGCCTATATGGTTCTAGGTTTCTCAAAAAGCCTATCCATAAAAAATGGGCTCAGGACAACTACCCCTTTTATTTCAGTCTATCCCAAAAAACCTATGTCTTTACAAGAGTTATATTACATATAAATTGGTTGGTTTGATTTAACAAAAAAATAAAAATAAATAAAAATTACCAAAAAAGTGTATTGTCATTATGATACATTGGAACACCATTTAAATCTGACATTCTTTACATAACTGAAGGATAAATATAGCTGGACAGAAAAAACATTGTATGAGATTTGCTCATTTTACCACGTCACTGTTTGGAGAGGTACATACCTTACAAGACCAGACAGATCAGTAGGGCTAGGACTGAAAATAAAATTGTTTCATTCAATAAAGCAACAAAGTTGACATTTTATCTACAGATTATGATAGCTAGAATTTTTATTAACCTCTTATTATAGTGAAATCCTGCAAAAAATATTCTTAAGATCGCTGCTCCATGAGTACTCACATGCTCTAACAGTTTTTACTTACTTCTAATTATTACATATTTAATAAGCGTAATAAGTATACAGTAAATAGTAGAATTCAAGAAAGTGGGAGATCCTTTCTCCTCTCTATGGCTGACAAAGCTTTATACTTAAAGGGAGTATATAATGTCCCAGACAGTCTCATAAAAAAGAATATACAAAAAGAGGAGCGCACAACCTAAAACGCATAAAAGGCAGACAAATTCAGATTCCCAGGTTGCTGCTAAGATTATTATGACTAATAAATACATAAAACAAATCAAGAATTCAGCGTATACTCAGCAAATACCATGAAAAAAATCTGAAGCATAAATATTGGGGATTCTGTCACACTATATGGCCGTATATTGCTGATTATTGCTGATTATATATATATGTATTTATTTTTCTTCTTCAAATAGCAACCTGGGACTCTTAATTTTTATGTCTTTTCAGGTTGTTCACTCCCCTTTCTGTATATTTTCTTTGCTGTGCAAATTTGCAGGTTTTGACCGAACCATAGGGTCGAGCAGCTCCTCCTGCCACACAAGTGGGTATTTTATGAATGGTATTCACTGGATACTCACTGAATTCTTCCTTAGTTTCATAAAAAAGAATGCATTTTGAAGTAGGTTATGAATATTTTAATATGCATTTTTTGTATTTTTTTTTAAAAAAGATGCTTACCTTATAGAGGTTTGATGATTCTCGCAACAGTAACAGTAAAACCCTTGCGCAGAAACCAATGGCAGCACTTACCAGGGGGTCTTGTTTGACCGTTACGGTCACTGAGCTGGAGCTGTGTAGCATTAAGCATATCACATAGCATGAGTCGTATTTGCTTGGAAATGTAGCTGCTGTGGCCTCTCGCCAAGTGGCCTCCTCATAAGTGGATAGGTAAGAGTTACACTGGACTATCGAGACATCCGTCCCTGGTCTTCATGCTTTCATCCAACTACTCCTCTGGCGATCACTCATGTCTGCCATATATCCTTCTCTTACAGGTATGCCCATAACATATTTCATTTGAACCCCTCATCTCCTGTTGTTACCCCTGTTTTCCACCCGGCATGTCTTTATCCTGCATGTCCCCATACCCTGCTGCTCTCAAAGGGTTAAATTGCATTTGTTAGCCAAGGTGTGAAACATCTGCCTCCTGTATGCAATCACCTTATCTGACCACTTGTGAGGCAGCCCTATAAATTCCCAGGCCTCACTTGGAAAAGCAGCTGCTGTGGCCTCCTCATAACTGGATAGTTAAGAGTTACACTGGAGTTAAACGGGAACGACATACCAAGTACCACTGCAGAAAGCAGCTACACCACATCATCGGAACCAGATCAACTCATCCCCATCCAAGCAGTCCTCTCCTATTGTCTCACTTCCCCCTCCGACTAGATTGTAAGCTCGCAAGAGCAGGGCCCTCTTCTCCTTTGCACCGGTTTGTTATTGTATGTGTTTTTGTATGTTCTACTGACTGTAACAGCGCTGCGGAATCTGCCGGGTGGAAAAATTCATATGGGGGATTCTGCAGAATCCACCTATGCATTTACAAGGGGACACCATTATAATTTAAAGGGACCTCTCAGCTATCATATACATTAAAGTGCATATAAAGGCTGGAGCATTCCTTTAATATTTTCTATAGCCTATTCCCCATAACCACTTTATTTTACAAAAATCGAAAATTGGTATCCGCAATATTCTTAAATGGTGTATGTAAAATATATTATTTTAACAGGCTGCATGGTCAGGACATATTTCAGAAAGAATCCATCACACTCTTATATTCCACCTGAAGAAAAGATGATGATAGTTTGATTATATGTGCTGCCCCTGAGATCTTCCAAACAAACTCAACCATAAGAGCTCAGGGTTCATTGGGAAGAAAAACAGAGTCCTCGTTGTGTTCCGTTCATGGCACACTTGGGATGGAGAGCAGCTTAGGCTTGCATGCAGTGGGAATTAGCGTGGGACTTGGAGCTTCCTGTTTAAACCCACATATATAGTTTTTCAGGTAGGTCGCCGTCAGCTGGTTAACCTGTTAAAGTTTTCGACTGTTTCTGAAACTTACTTTATGTTTTTTCCTTCCCCTTGCTAACCCCCAGCTAAAGTACAGAGGGCTTTGCAGCTTTCCATTTAATGAGAAGGCGAAAAAAAAAAAAATATATATCTCAGACTGTAGTTCTAGACCTACAGAACGGATAGGCGGATACATGGTTAGTTGAGTATTAATTAGTAAAGGATTGTTTATCTCAGGAAGGTTATACACATACACAGGACCCCGTATTATGTTTGGACATAATTCATCAGGAAAAAATCTAATAAATTGTAAAAATCTGGAGAAATTCCAATTTGTTGATACTTCCAATGTTATTCTGCAGGGTCCATTCATCAAGTTGTCTACTTAATGGTACATCAGGCCCAGACTGGCCACCTGGCACACCGGGAAATGCCTGGCGAGCCGTGGCTGGATATGACCGGCCACACGCAACATGAGTAGAAAAAAGGCCGCCAGCCTTAAGATGCCAGGACCACCTCGTGATCACCAGTCCGGCCCTGTAGCATAGAATAAAGCACCCTCATAACCTCATATAAAGAAAATACATACATTATTCCTGGGGATTGAATGCCACCCAAAAATGTGGTATTCATGTCAAATCTTACCCCGTTTTAAAATAAAATCAAAAGCAAAGGGTGCTGATAGGATGAAAGATTTTTGTCGGAGCAGAAGACAAAAATAATTAAAAAAGATATATTTAGCTGCTTTGTAAATCCTATCTGTGTATGTGCAGACAAAATAGCATTTCAAATATATTCCACCTTCTTTGGAGGGAACGCATATATTGACTTTCCCTTTCATGTACTTATCTCATTGTTGATGCCAAGAATTATAAAGAGAAACACGATACCCAGTGAATGTTCTATATAATTTTTAATAAAACTGAATAATGTTGCTGCTTGGGAATCTGGGTTTATGGCTTCATTTAAATATGATCCCTCGATTCAACTTTTTTTTTTTTAGAATGATTAATTGGAATCTTTTCTCTGCTAGAGACCTTTTGGGGAAAAATAAAAAAGTGGACATTTTAATTTCAGTCCATTTTTTTATAGCTTTTAAGTTGTTAAATGTTTCCATGATTTCTCCTGGTGGTGATCAAGGCAGACACTGATCTTTAACTTATTAAATTTACAATATTCATTTTAAATGGCCAGTAAACATCAGAAATGAAATCACTTATTGGAAAGCATTAGCTTTTATGAATACAACTCAACTCCCTCAATGTGTGTCAGGAACAAAAAAAACATGGCCTTTCTAACTGCAGTGGATTATAGCTCCCGTAGGCTGTCTGAACATCATGGGAGTTGTAGGCCACAGCAGCCGAGCGCCGCATCTACGAGAGAAGTAGATTTTTTGGATTCTCGGATGTTTTCTCTCGAGCAGAAGTGTATAGAAGCCAACTGTGGTTGGCGAATCTTTGTTAACTACAATAACAACATAATGAACCACGCAGCCAACAGACATTTAACCCCTTCAAGACCGGGAAGTACCTGGTACTTCCAGGTCAAAGGTCACCGGCAAACCGGGATGTACCAGGTACATCATCTATGATGCAGGGGATCCCAGCATCGCTTTTAACGCTGGGATCGCGAGGGGCGGTTGCTACTGACCGCTGGGTGTCCCCAGCGATCCGTAGCAGCCACCCCCCCTCAATTCCGTCCACGTGATCGCTTTGCAGCGAATCTTCAAGGGAAGACGCAGTTTGCCAATGCCGGTCTGTAAGGGGTTAAAGCGGCTGGGGTATTTTGATAACGTTGTCTTAATCCAGCATTATATTCATAATGGAAATCAGTTATATTTTTGGGTAGTTTTCCTTTAATTCACCAGTTAGCGTTATAATCCCTCTAGAGCAGGACCATCCTTACCTTTTGTTTCTAAATTGTTATATTACTTACTACTTGTTATGTGCTGCTTAACCATTTTACAGCGCTGTGGAATATGGCGGCGCTATATAGAACATTAAATAACATTAATATAATGTCTCCGAACTAGTGGGTGACATAGTCATGTGACCTTCCTCCGAGCTGCGTTGAGGC
>VKOC01000001.1:31486838-31501228 GCA_009364415.1 Spea multiplicata
AGTAGTAGTCCGCACAGGGCACCAGAACACTTAAGGCTGGCTCTGGATGTAGGTGGGTCTTCATAGGCAACCGTAAAACAGCTTGTCATAGCACTTTGCCTTATTGGAGTATGAAGACATAATTTTCATTGAAACACTGAAAAACGTGTTTCAATAGAAATGTGCCGAGCAGGTACTGACAACTTGGTAAGTGAAAACCACTCAGCGCCCTCTCTCTCTCTTCCGCTTTAAAAAGAAAAAAAACAACTTGGGGCGACAAAGTGCCGCCTCTTCAAAAGTGCCGCCTGGGGCAATTGCCCCACTCTGCTCCATGGTAGGGCCGGCCCTGCATATTTGACACTCATTTGTATTTCAAATATAAACACAAATCAATAAAAGACTAAACTTTTAAAATGAAATATTTAAAATGAAAATATTATTAAATTAATTAGTTTGGCAGCATGTGAACCTCTTGTGGCTAATATAGGCTGTTGTTAATAGAAGAGCATTCACACAGCCGGATTGTTTGGACATTGCAGCCTCTGGTGGCCAAGGTTGGTAATACACATTATCTGTTAATGTAACCAAATCAGTCTTGGGTAACATCAGTTACCATGTTTTGTTTACTCTGTAAGGGAATATTGTACAAATACATGTTTTTTCATGTCTAATTTTTGATCAGTTAATCAATAATACAATGACAGACCTACATGTACACACTAATTGCCAGACTGATTATCTCGTAATCATCAACAAGACTTTGCATCGATAAAACACAGCTGTGATTTTAGTCCTTAAATTTGTACCATTCACAGAAACACAGCCATGTATATACCCCACCGCTCCCACTGTTGGACTGTGTCCAAACTCTGCTATCCTTGGGAACATACACTACTGCTCAAAAGCCAACACAACATGCCATTGGAACACAGGAGTGATGGGAGTGATAGAGGGCCTCTGTACGCCTGTGAAGATATTCCATGAAAAATCAACTGTTTCCCGCTACAATAGTCATTTACAACATTAACAACTTAACTACACCCTATTTCTGATGGATGTCATTTTAATGGACAAAATTTGCTTTTCTTTCAAAAACAAGAACATTTCTGAGTGACCCCAAACTTTCGAACGGTAGATGCTGGAGATGCACTGATTTCTCCCCATCACTCCCTTTTCTTATAATTTCTCTGCGGTCTCATATTTCCTCTCTTTCTCATTATCCCTCCTTTTCTGCCAATCTCTTATTTTCCTCATTATCTCTCCCCCTTTCTCATTACCCACTCCCTTATCTCTTTATTTGTCCCATTTCTCTTTTATTACTCAACTTCTCTTTGATCCCCTCTTTCTCATTAATTCTCCCCTTTCTTTATAGGTTCCCTTTGTGCTCCATTTCTCCCCTTTCTCCTGATCTCTGGCCTTTCTCTATATTTCTCCCCTTTCTCATTGTCTCCCCCTTTCTTTTTATCTCTCCCCTTTCTCCCAATTCCTCTTCTTTCCTCTCATGTCTCATTACATCTCTTTCCCCTTTATATTGTCTCTCCCCTTCCTTCTTTCCTTATTTATCGCCCATCCTCTTTATCTCTTTTTTCTTTATCACTCCCCATCTCTCTTCCTTCTGCCATACCTCCCCACCATTCCCCTTTGTTTTTCTCTCTCCCTTTTCTCATTATTTTCCCCATTTCTCTTTATCTCCACTGTTCTGCAATATCTCTCCCATTTCTTCCCATCTACTTTCTCTTTATCTCTTCCCACTTCTCTTTATATCTAATCTTAAACCCAACACGCCTGCCCATGCACACTCACTCTTGATCCATGATCTCCCCAACCAGCCCTACTCCTCCTTGAAGTCAAGTACACCTCTGGAGAGTGCAGGCAGAGTAGCGGAGACAACAAATTGGGAGGGATAAAGAGGAAGAAGGGAGATAAAGATAAAGAAGAGGAGAGATAGGGAAAGAAGATAGATTAAGAGCAAGGCAAGATTATGAGAGGTAAGATGAAGGTGGGGTGGGGAGAGAGGGGTGAGATATTTACAGTGAAGGATGGCAAAGGGGCTCTGATAATAGGGACAGGGGTGGCCAGCACAGTGCGCCTAAGGCCAACCCTGGTGATATAATCCAGAATATCTACTACAATGTAATTAATAATTACTTTAACGGTGGTTAGGACTAATGTTCGTTTATCATCTAGTAATAATTTTGCGGCAGGAAAATATTAAACAGTAAAATAGATTTAAGAAATGATCATTTTTCATTATCCTCCTTTTCTAGCAATTTGATAAAAAATATTTGTAATTGTCAAATTAATATGCCATGTTTTTTGGGGGGGGAGGGCAGAAGTAAAAAAAGTTTTTTGTGAGAGTTCCCATAACGATGGGGGTTTTGTATTCATGTTAGGATTGTCAAAAATTCGAAGAACTAGAAGTGTAATAACTATATATGTATAACGAAAAGTAACATTCAAGTCGTCTTGTAACGTTTCGACCTCTGCTGACTGCCACCTCCAAGCAGGTGACGTCACTCGCAGCCCCTGCCCCGCTGAAGGGGCTGCTGGCGCCAGCGAGCCGCGCCAAGGCAGCAGTGAGGCGACCACCGGGGCAAAGCCCGGAAGTATTCTCCGGTCTTCAGTCAAGATCATGGCGCCAGCGGTACGGATCACGGCCGCTGCGTCGGCACTAAGAAGTTTTATATTCGTGTAGCCGCCATCTTTCTGGTGACTTTCCTGCAGTTATCCGGCCTCGCCAGCACACTTGACTTGAGAACTTTGCGCGCGTGGGAGCGGACTCCCCGCCGGCCAGGTAAGAAAGTCATAACAAGGTGCGGGGCGATGTCCTCCCCCGGTGACTGGCTGGGGAATGGCACATGTACCACGCCGGGGCTGCTATGTTCAACAAGTGCGTGTATGTAAAGAGTGGGAGTGATAGGGTAACTCTGCTGCACTGATACTTATCAGCAGGAAGTGTGTGTGCATGTATGTAAATGTGTGTATGTATATGTATGTATGTATGTATGTATGTATGTGTGTGTGTGTGTATATATTCTGTGGTTGAAGCGAGCTCGTTGTGTGTAAAGGTGTGTGCAGTGGCGTGTACACACACACAGTGCAGGTTATCAGGTTACCTGGTGTACTCGGCGCTGCACCCGTGACTCATTAACATCACATGCACAGAGCACGTCGCGTCTCGTTGTCCGTTGTGCTGTTTGTGATGTGCACAGTGCTGCGCGAGGCGTTAAAGGAGCACGCTGTGCTGTTAAGCGCGCCGTACCCGTGTGCTTGGGCTCTTTTACGAGCGGGCGGCGTGGGGATAGGACCAGCTCCTTATGCTCTGTTATGCCATTAAGGCTTCTAAACACCAAGTGTGTTATTGTTGCCGTCTGGAAATGTTATGACAGCGCTGCTAACCGGAATGACTTATGGCCTCCTTTCTATAAGCTGTCTCCACGCCTTATACATTTTTTTAAGCTTATATATATTATTATTATTATTTTATGTTTCTTTTTTTTTAATTGTTATACGCTGATATGAAGAACACAGCGGGTTTATCTTAATAGCTAGGGTGGTACAGATACTTAATAAATGTCATTGCGTTCTACTTATAGTATGGGATTGGATTTATTAAAACATACTTTTATATGAATATAAAGGCAACACCTTGTGCTTCATACGTTCAACAGGTATGACAGAACCGGAACTGACATAAAAAGGGTTCTTCTTCATCTAATTTATTTAGTTAAAAGCAAGAGGCTTAGACGTGATGTTTGGAAGTTTTACTTTGCTGGGATGGTGGAGGGGTGGTAGGTAAATGGAACAGCCTCCCAGCAGTAGTGGTTGAAACTCTTCACGTCTATGACGCTTTAATATATTATATGTTTGGTGACCTAAACCCCATGAGAACCTTAGAGTATCCACAAGCAACACGCCATCAAAGGGCATCCGTATGGCTCGTGCTGCAAACAGAACCAGCTCTAAATTAAGTACAATGATCTTATTACCATAGCGACGGAACGGTCCAGTCTGCCAGAACATCTTTGGTTGCTATGGTAATAGGGTTTTTAGAACTTGCGCCGGAAACATTTTTTGTACACCCCATGTCCATCGTTTTTATGCCGAGTAAGTCTTTTTCAACGCCTGTGTCCCCCGGCCATTTCCAGTTATCCGCTGCGAGGGCAGGGGCTGAGTGTGAGGTTCTGCAGGCGACATAACAGATATTATGTGCATCTTAGCGCTGAAGGTAGAATATTAGTGACGTTACTGCTGCTGCGTAGCATGGATTCGTCCGTGTTTACATCTAGTTTTATGTCTGCCAATCACTAGTTCTCGAAGCAATGTGTTGTATCCTCGTCCATCTGGATTTCATTAGTTTTCTTGAAAAATGTGCCTTCATTTTTACATACATATTATCCTTGCGGTTAGCGTTCAAGAGTCTTGTTTTCCATGAACAATAGCTAAGTGAGCCCCAAACTTGACAGCTGTGCATCGTCCCAAGGACACGCCCGTGTTATGGACCACAGTGTAATGGGTGGTAAATTCGCTTGCTCTAGAAGATGACCCCTAAGCTGAAACGTGTTACACTGCAGACACAGGCGGTTTAGAACACAATACATCGGCCCGCGGAAATACAGCGCTCAGTTGTTAAAACGAAATGTATTTACTGGCGCTAAGCTCGCCATACTTTTCGCAACGGTACGACAGCATTTGGGTTCCGTCGTGCATACGACAAAGTACATTGCACCTACAGCTGGCACCTGCCACGAACCTCATGGCAACCCGGACCTGGCACACCAAACCTCATTGCACCCCGAACACTGGCACACTCCAGAACACTCACTGCAGCCCTACCGCTGGCCACGCCCAAACCTCACCTGCACTCCTACAGCTTGCACGCTCCAGAACCTCAACTTGTCTCGTACAGCCGGCACACTCCAGAACCTCATTGCAACCCCGACTATGCTGCACACTCCAGAACCTCACTCACCCGTAAGCTGGCATCGCCCAGAACCTCACGTGCACCCGACAGCTGGCACGCTCCAGAACTCACTGCAATCCCTTAGCAGCGTGGCACTGCCCAGAACCGCGACTGCACCGTTACAGCTGGCACGCTCCAGAACTCACTGCACCACCGTAAGCTGCACACCGAAGAACCTCATTGGACCCTTACAGCCTGGCACACCCAGAACCCTCACGCACCCGACTAGCTGACGCTCATGAACCTCACTCGCACGACAGCTGGCAGCACCAAGAAGTCTCAATTTGCACCGTACAGCTGGCACACCTCCAGAACCTCATTGCACCCTACCGCGGCACACTCCAAGCTCACTGCACCCGTACACTGGCCGCTCTCAGAAGAACCTCACTGCACCCGTACAGCTGGCACGCTCCAGAACCTCACTGCACCCGTACAGCTGGCACACTCCAGAACCTCAGTGCACCTCCTTAGATACTTATATTTACCTGGCGCGCTTGTATTTATATTTACCGGTCGCTGTGCTGCAGCTAGTCATAACTGGATAATGCACACAGTGTCTGACAGGGGTCAGTGAGGTCTTACGTAGGACTATGCGTGTCACTAAAGAGTAGTACTACAGCCCATTAGGATCTGCCTACCCGAGGAGTTAGTATCCTTTTTGGGAAGTTCTTTGCTGCATAAAGGAATAGCAGATTTTTACAAAGGCGTACCAGAGAGAGATAATGTATGTAAGCTTGTTTCTTGCTCCCCTTGGAACTGAATGGAACTGATTGTAAGCTTTGAGCAGGACCTTCTTTACCTGTGTATTGCTTTGTCTTAGTCTGGAATTCTACTTTTATGGGGGCGCTGCATAAATCCACGATTATAATGATAAAAAGCTCTACAATTGAAGACCTTTTTGTTTACGAAATGTTTTAAATCCTTTCCAATAGCTTGCTACCCTCTTTATCCCGGTTTGAGGTATAGCGCTCCATTTAACTGAAGACCAGGCTTGGACTTGGTGCACTTGGTTCTTAAACCTGCACTGTAAATACAAGTGGAAGGAGCGATCAGCACTGCAATCTCCGCTCCCCTCCCATGGATAATGATAAATCGTACAGAGACTGCTTAATGATTAATCAGGCGTCTCTCTGATTAACCGCTGGAGGTGTGAAGGAGAATGTAATATACGGTTACCGGCTATAATGCTTTATATTGTGTAAAGCACAGGAAGACGGGGCTGAAATAAGAGCAACACTATGAGTTTTAATGGTCCGCTAATAATTTACTCATCTGACAGGTGTATACGTGTGTTTCAACAACCGGGCCTGGTGCTAATACACGCCGATCCAAGCTTTGGCTTTTATTTCTTCCAGAAGCACACATTCTAACACAGAAAGCTTGCCGTGTGTTTAAAAGCGTAAGTGCGAGTGGATTAAGCCGTTTAGCGGAATACAAACGCTGTAAAGAATACTGCAACGTGATTGATAATTGCCTGATTAATACCTCTTAATACAACTACATGTTTTCTGTATGGTAAGTAACGGAGTCATGGTGTCATTGTAACAATTATCATTTGGTAATCATTTTATAAAATGCATAGTGCTGCACATTCCCACAGGTGTGTGTTTTTTTTTACTACTTTTTCATTGTCTGTATGCATTTAGAGTGGTGAATAGTGAGGCAATATTTCATTAATATCTATATAGAAAATAAGTTGGGCTGTGGTAGCGTCGTAGGTGTGCTCCTTTCATGTTTGATTCCGATGTCACCAACTATGCTCCAAAAAACGTTCCACCAAAAAAAGAGAGACGGAGTATTGCATCATATATCAATCCTAATTGATGTTCTTCTCTCATGTTTAGCATGAGATCCACTTATATTTCTTCTAAGACCATCGGCAAATATCCCCTTGTATTCATTCTTCCAAAGGAGTTTTTTTCTATCTCAACCATTCTATTTCAGTAGTAAACGTGACCAATAGCTTTGTTTCCTTCTCTTACTAATCCCCCCGTGTTTCCTTTTGATATCCCCATCTTGGCATCATGTCAAGTCCCCTGCGATCTGTTTATTTCTTCTCGTCCTTTAAAGCCACTTTCTAAACAATGGCTATTCTTCCATTAGAGTTTTATGTACGTTCTGTGCTACACACTACCTAGCCCAATGTGCATAAACGGAATACCAGCGCTTACCATGTTGTTCTGCATTATTTAATGCCTGCTCTGTGTATGGATAATTGTACAAATACACGTATACAACATGCTCTGTACATCTGTTTGGCTCTTTAATGTTATATGGATGTCATGCTGGAACGTGTACAGTATCCTCAGCTGCACTTTCTTGGCATCTAACTTTGCCACCTGTGTGGTCTGAACTGTGCCTTGTAAAGTGTGCAGATTTAAACAAGCGAACAAATGTAACATGTAAAAAAACAAACAAACATATATAAAGGGGGTAGTAGAAGTATTATTAAACATTCATCTACAGACACCAGACAAGCCAGAAGGCTTGTTTTTTTCCCTCAGAAATCTCATGGTGCTGCTGCAACCACAAGGGATTCTGGGTAGGCAAATGCAAATAAGGTCTACAATGATCACCTTTTGCCTCTATATCCCCTTTATACATGGATCCCTTGAAAGTAATTGCCCGCTTTACAAGACAGCTTTTAGACAAAACTCAGGAAGAAGTGCAATATCCAGATCAGCACTCATGGACAGCTGTTATATACTTAAATAAAAGAAAGTCTTCATTTTGATGAGGCTAATGTCTGTTTATCTGTTTCATCAAATTCTCTAGGGAAATTGACAATGAGCCACTTAAGTGAGAATGGATCAGCAGATTTTAGACCTCCATATAACAGGTTCAGCAAGTTCTGTTTTGTGCTTTCCTTTGTGAGACGGTGAACACAATATGTCACCTAAGTTTAACACACAAGGCCATCTGTTTGTACCTACACAGCTTGCCATACTAGAGAGTGAGAGAATGCCTTTTAAAAACACTTTCTAGACACATAACTAACTGTAGTCTTACATTAAAACTGCTGAGTTTATTTAGCTGAGTTTGTAAAATTAAGACATGGGAAAAAATGGAGGTCTAAATGTTGGTAGTCCAGTGATTGAATTTTATATGTAAACTCATGAAAGTCTAGGTTAAGGGATCAGAAAGAGGGCTCAAATGAAGCAATTGAAGCAGCAGCCAAGAACATGGATGATAGCAAATGATCAATGTTCAGATAGGAAACATGTGATGCTTCTCTTCCCGTTGGTTGTAATGGCGTCTCTCTTCCTATTGACTAAATGGGAGCTCTTACTAGGTGTATGGAAAAGACGTGTACTGGAGAATGCTCCCCGCTTTCAGTAGCTTCGTCTGAGGGAGGAGTTAAATAAGACGGGGTAACTCGAGGGAAGAATCCATGTGCTGATTTGCATGCAGTGAAATAGGGTTAAATTGCTTAACGTTATTACAGCAGTAGAACTGTGTGTTGGCATTCACGTCTAAGAAGCAAAACATTATTATCTTGTGCTAAGAAAGCCCCCTTATAAAACCACACGCGTGTCGTTGGTCAGTTTCACAGCTTTTGATGGAAATATTTGGTGTGCCCGGTCTGGTGTCGACACGGTCCTTTATTTTAGTAGGATTTGATGAGAGTAGTAAGTGGCGCTGGATGCTTTGTCAATGGCCGCGTGTATAATCGGGCATATTACATGTGCAGCAAGCACAGCAGTTCTCAGGGTCAATCACGGGGAGACGAGATGAGTCTATCCTACAGCTGCAACTGTGTGAAAAATAGTCCATTTGCAGAAGCTAGTGTAGTAACTAGGGCAGCAGATGTTCCTCCTAACAATGGATCTTTCAGACAAGTTC
The DNA here is from genome assembly GCA_009364415.1 of Spea multiplicata. NCBI lineage: Eukaryota > Metazoa > Chordata > Amphibia > Anura > Pelobatidae > Spea > Spea multiplicata. The sequence continues at coordinate 31,495,624 of VKOC01000001.1, forward strand.
TCCCTCATCCAAAGGAAATGCCACAACTGCATAATGTTAAGCTAGTCCGGTCTACTGTTGGTGAGATGGACCGATTGTGGGCCTAGTCTTTTTTGTTTTGTGTGTTTGCTATGCAGAATTGTAAATAAGCTCTACTGCTGAATGCCACAAGTTGACCGTGATTGGTTGCCTGTGCATCCCAACAGGACAAATGCAAAGCATAATATCGTCTGAAAACAGTTATATTTCTCATTGGTTTTCCTGCCCGATAAATAATAAAAGGTTGTTTTTTTTCTCGTGATGGCCAAGATCTGTTGGATAAGCAAACTAGAAGCTGCTCTTTTGTGATAAATCTGATGTTAGTCTAGTGTTTCATGGCTTCTTTTTATAGACGAATGCATATGAAAGTACTCTAAGTAACCCTCGCTGTGTGAGCACATTAAAATGCATTCTTCTAAAATGAAAAACAAAAAATAACGCTCGTTCCCGACACCGAGAGGCTGCAGAAGCTGCTCTTGTCCTCCATGGTCCAGCATGTCTGGCCACTGATTGGCTGCTTGAAGCAGACAGACGATAGCAGCAAAGTGCTCTTGTTGAAGTAAGTACTTTCCACAAATGTGCATGGGGTGACTGAACAGACCCCACTTATAGCATTTTTCCCAGCCGGTTCTGAAGCTGACTGTAGGTGAGTTACATCACGTGCTGGGCATCTAAATGCTGTGCTGGAGATGAGGAAAGAGACATGCATATGGAGGGGGTTCTGCAGAATCACCCCATGCATTTGCAGAATGGACAACATGAACAACCGAGACAACAAATATCCTGTGCATTAAATTGCATCTGATGGCAGGAGTGTCCCTCTAATCCAGTAGTTCCCATAACTAGTATTACAGGTGTAATGGGGGAAGTTGGTCACTTAATGGTCATAGAAGCCAGATTTGGCCGTGCCAATTATACTGTACAAATGGCAAATGTGCTGTTTTCTGTGTCTTGGGTTATTATATTTGTGTAGGACATGAGATGAATGCTCTTTACAATACATTGAGTTGGCATACTGTCGTGTTTAGGGTCCTCCTAATGCTGTAACAGGTCATTGACCTTTTCTTCTACTCTTCTGCCAAGTTTAACAAAGCTTGTGTATGCTGGATTTTGGGTAAACACAAATGGACTAATGTAAGTCTATCAATCCTGTCACAGGAAATTGATACAGATTTTGCCAACACTTCCCCATGGACTAAAGTAATCCCTTTCATGTAAACCAAACGTCTCCAGAACATTTAAACTACCTGAGGAATGAACAAGCAGAAGTCTTAGTATCGGCCTTCAGAAGCTTTGCTCTGGTATACTACAGTAAAAGTTTGTTTGTTTTTTATAGACTTGTTAGTTTTCATTTCAGTTTTACTTTCAAACGCCTCTCCCCACAATAATTACGGCCCGTTTGCATCTCTCCTTTGTCCCCGAGTCCAGCAGTTCACTTTGACTGTAGTATAGAAATAGAACATCGTGGAATCCTTTATAGGAGTATATCCATGTTTGTTTTTCCAAACTTTTTTTAACTTTTTATTAAGAATTAACTATCGTTTCCAAAAAAGCCATCTGTATATCTGAGGAATGAACCTCAGTTGCAGTTTAATGGCAACGTTTTACAGCGGGGTTCTACGTGCTTCTTAATTATCCTGTAGTCCAAAAGGAGAAATGTATTCAGTGATAACTGTGGGCTGTTATGAAGGCGCGGTAACAACAACCTGCAGGTTCCTCATTGTTCGGAGTAAACCTTTTTTTTTTAATATAACTTAATTGGTAAGTCTAAGTTATTTTCCAGCCTTTGCCATGATGTAGCGTTGTGAAGACCATTGTATTGTATATTCTGTGATAAATGTTTTGTGTGATTTGACAGTGTGAAATGCATTAGCCCAGCCCGAGGCAGGGTACACTGTTCCGAGGACATTTCGTTTGTTCTGTACCCGGTGTACCATCGCTGCTTGCCTTTCTCTGGAGTGCTCCATTCAACATTTCAGCTATTCATCAACTGAAAAAGTCTCTCAAAATGTAGATATGTGCATAGCCACCCCCATGCGGTTAAAGTTCCCCCCGTACTGTTGGCCGTCCGAATGTACAATAGTGACTCCCTTTTAAAGAAGCAGATAAGCTGCGCTGTATTCACGTCAGCCGATGTGCTGTTGATTTCTCTTAAGGGCTCTCGTCACTGTTTGGTGCTTGTAAGGGTGGTGGTGTTGCATAGTGATTTAGGCTGAAAAAATACACATGTCCAACCTTGCTGTTGATCCAAAAGAAGGCAAAAAAAAAAGTGATTTCTAATCGTGCCCTAAAAAGAGGATTTAGCCAATTTTATTCCTGTATGTTCTAAAATAATCCAGCCCATATGTAAAGGCATCTATTAAATTTGATCTCACAAAGCCTGTGGGTATTTAATTCCATGTGTTTGTTTTTGCTGTAAAGAGCCCTTTTTCTATCTTCTAGAATGGGCGATCTTTTTTCTTTGTACAGTCCTGTTAATGAACAGGTCTTCAGAGAGCGTTTGTATTTGTACAATGCTATCATAAGCTGCCTTTTTGTAATGTAAACTAATTCAACTTCCATCGCCTTTCTTCACCACTACAGTGTTTCATTTCTCATATTAACTTTATATCTTACGTCTGCACTTTTTTCAATACCTCTTTTTTTATACAAGCCAATATCTTACTGGCCCTTACAGCTGCTGCTATTGAACACTGTTGCTAAGTTGATTGTCTACAATTATTTCCCTTTTCTTCAATAACTTTTTGAACACAATCGTTATAGATGTTATATAACGTGTAGAATTTAGACGTTTATTTCTTTTTTCAAAGTGCATAACCTTGCTTTTGTCAACATAAGATCTGCCAGTTTAGTCCCCCACCCCCCAGTGTTCCAATGGACCAAATCTGCTAGTAACATCCAGATCAGATTGTATTACCTTACCTAAGTAATAAATAAAAGTGGACCTAGGGCGGAACCCTGAGGAACTTAATTTGGCACTGGAGATTTTTCCATTAACAAAAAACATTCTGAACGCTATCTTTAAACCCGTCTTCAATCCAGGTACTAAAATGTCACGTAAGCCTATGTCTTTTGACTATGCAGAACTGTATCAAATTTGGCAAAATGTGAATAAATCGCATCTACTGAAAGACCCTGGTCTGTACTTCTGCTTTGTGCCAGTCTTTTGGCGCCATATCGGACGAGAGAATCCATGGAAATAAAGAGCAGTGCTCTGGCTATTTCTCGGCTAATTTTCCCTAAGGCACCCAAAGATGTATACCATCTGGCCCTGGGGCTTTATCTGCTTTTGTAGCATTTTTATCACCTTGTCCTGTGTCAGCCAATCACATGACTGTCGCAAGTTGTTTGTTTGCCTGCAGGCGTTGGTGGTTCTTTGGTATACAAAGAGACGAAAATTGATTTTAAACTTCTGCTTCCTGATCTTCAGTAAACAACTAGCCAGTTCCAGACTTCATGGGCCAACAAGTTTCTCGTTATCTACTTTAGCCAATTTGACTGCACTTTTGTAATCTTTGTGTTTCATAAATGATGCTGATTGTATGTATGTACTTTAAATGCCATTCCGTTTTTCCCTTATTTCATGACTGACTTATCTATTAAGCTACATTGGTTTTAATTTGTGTCTTTTGTTTAGAAATGTATTTCATTATTTGGTTAGTTTGAGGGTTCCACTTACCTTCTGTGTTTCATCCAAGTCAGTTAGCTCCAGGGATGCTCTTAACCTGCTAAAGTTGGCCTTCCTCAAATTCCTTGTTTTGGTGGAGTATCTACTAGATATTAATCTCGTGTCACCATGTTTTGGTAACTGTTCCCCAAATGCTGTCTTTCTGGGATATTCATTATATATATATAGATAGATAGATAGATAGATAGATATGTTGTGTGTGTTTTAGTTCTCACCAGATTCCGACAGGTGACCTTTCTGGTTGGTGTCTCCACTAATTGTGACACAAAACAGCCTTTACATAGATTCAAAAATCTGCTTTCCTTTTTTCTAACCTGCTTGCTCCAGTATTCCAGTCAGTGACTGGGTAATTAAAATCGCTCCACGCTTCAGCCAATAGGGTTTTGACATTGTTGTTATTATTATTATTATTATTTGTTTGATACTGGGGCTTAACTTTGATCTGAATTACAGGCATACCCCCCTCCCCGCTTTCCTATTTACTTTCCTAAAAAGTGTATAACCATTTAATTTTATTGCCTAGTCGTGAGCCTTTGCCGGCAGATACATGGGGCTACCTCAGTGTTTAAACTGCTTTGTGTTAAGTATCTTTTAGCATGTTGTGGTTTAGCCATTTCCTTATCTATGCTGATCCCACCATTCTCTTCACCGGCCGCGGTGAGGTACATCAGCTCCCTCAATACCCAGCGGTGGTGAATTTTGCTTCAGGCTTGGCGACATTACTTCACTAATGTCTGTGATGTTACTTAATACGTATACATTTTATTGGGACTGCACCTATAGCTTTTCTTCCAAAGCAGAGAAATAGCTAAATGAATGTTTTTTTGCGTTTTAGGTGGCCTGCTGCAGACATGATGGAAGACAAAGGCCATCGGGTTGCTGACTACTTTGTGGTGGCAGGACTGACTGATACTTCTAAACTCCTGGACCATGACACGGGTCGCATGGAAACTAAGACCGCAGGCCCCAAAGCTCCGATTACTGATATCGCCGTCATCAATAAGACAGCTGGGGAGACTGTGCCAGAGGGTTACACGTGTATCGAAGTCACACAAAGTGGCCTCCAAGCTAATCTCAACCATGGAAGCTTGAAAAGCCCAGAGCTGTACCTCTGTTACAAGCGTGAAAGAGGGAAGGTACCGCTGATCGATATTGGGTGAGTTCCTCTCTACTTATTCCTATGTTTGTTTCCTTTTATGTAAAATTAAGTGTCTAGAATTCTCCCACTCTTTCTTTATCTAAGATTGCTTGGGCTGTAGTGGTCAGTCTTGATTGCCAGTGTCCTATTTTGTTACTTGCTTTAGTGATCAACACATGAGTCTCTTAGCTGTCTTGGTATGGCCATGCCAGCTTTAGTGTCAGCTACACATTCCAACTCACGTCTACCTTTTCGATTGCTGGTACAAAATAAAAAATACGTTGTGTACTTGCTCCCTAATGTGTATTTTTCCAGAGCCAAAAGGAGTATTACTGATACAGAACCTTTTTTTTTTTCTTGATGGAAAAGCTGCTCCATTATCATAGTTTATTATCAGTAACTCCCAATGGTTTTTAAGGACAAGAATGCAGAAGGAGTGATAGATGTTTGCTTTATTGTGGATTTTTAACCATGTGGGTGGTACGTGAAAGATACAGCTCAATCTTGGATAGGTTGAATTCAAAAGGACTTTTCTTCTCCTTCTTCAAACTTTATTATGTAACCTAATAGGGCTGCAGCTAACTATTATTTTCACAATCGATTAGTTGGCCTATTATTTTTTTGATTAATCGGATAAAAAATGTAATCTTTTCATTTATTTAAAATAGGGCTGCAACAACTAATCGATAAAATCAATAATCGATAATGAATTTCGTTGCCAACGAATTTTATTATCGATTAGTTGAATCGATTATTATCGA
>VKOC01000001.1:31521068-31535490 GCA_009364415.1 Spea multiplicata
TGAAGTGGCCTTGTATACTACCAAATCTTTATGTATTTTATAATGTTTTGCACATTTTGATCCCTAATTAATTTAATATTAGTGCAACTACAAGTGGATTAGCACTTTCAACTCCCACGATTAACCTGTTTAACAAATCAGTGTGCCATTAACATGGATAGGTTCCAGCAGGGTTCATTCTCGTGAGATTGCAGTAGGCATAGAGAATTGTATCGGGGGCAAAAACAGTTCTAGTGAGAGGTGCTTCATGTGGAGGAATCAGTACGAAAATTCAATTTATTTCCATGGCCTCAGAGATACTATTTAAAATATGCTGTTAATAAAGTAATATCACCTCGCCATAAAACCATCTCAGCGGGGTCTATTCAGTAAAGTAGAAATAAAATTCATTTGGCTGTGAAATTCAATGACGTCGACTGCAACTTGACTCGGTTTCAAGTGAACTTTATTCCCACCTTGTGTTGGGTTGCAATGTAAAGGATGATAACTTCTATACGTCAAGTTATAAAAGGCTCCCAATCAACCAAATCCAATTGACTCTTCTAATAGTGGATACTTGAACTTGACACTTTTTGAGTGCAATAAGAGATTTGAATTGTAAGTGTTGAGTCGAGTCACGAGTATCAAGACATTTATTCCATTGTGATGATGTTAGTTTGGTTTCCTGACTAATACGACTGACATTAGACCTGTCCTGCTATTCATGAAATTTAGTGAAACGTTTATATAAAGGTTAAAGAGAATGTCCCATGGAAAACAATTTTCCTTTGTGCATATAATATAATACTTATACTAAACACTTTGGTGGGTGTTCCCCTTTAATTGTGCAGGGAATCCTACATTCCCGGTATTAGTAACAAAATACATAGATTTATCGTGTTTAACCTTGTATGTTATTTAACCTTGTATGTTAAGCACACTAACCCGGATCTCAGAAGGGAACACAGTTATAGCTTTATACTAATTACTGTGAAAGGCTGAAATCATACAATGTGTAATTGTGCTCCCTGTACTGGCTTTCCTTACTCTTGTGTTTTTTGCTGTAACGTTGTAGAGCTTGGAACATATGGAAAACTAAAATATTATGACACTATGACTGAAGAAGGTAAGCAGTTTAATTTTGGAAATCATCATGCTGACATTGTTTGTTCATGTTAGGGTTTTTCTGTTCTGCTATTTGACTGTGATATATTTCATTCCTGCATGATACACCAAAAGCTGCTGATTGGCTGCCTCTCACCTTGCAACCCTGTTCTTCTCGTTCAAATACGTGTTCATAGGGACGGAGTGTGTACATTGAGCTTGCTTCATGGAACATATGTCAGCTTCATGTGGAATTTTGGAAGCAGCTTGCTATTTCATATCAGAAACGTGTGTGTGTAATTGGGTGAATCTGGATTCTATTCAGGGCATGAATACCATGATCTGAATTGACTTATGTGCTGTGATTAATCGGATTAATCACACTTTCATGATTCAAATTGATGTGCACCTGCAAGACATTTCCATTTTGTTGTTTTTGTGTATTTTTGTAGTCTTGATTGTTTTGGAAATCTAGATTTACTGAAAAAAAAAATTGTTGTAAAAGATGCAATCGATCAACTATTTAAATTCAATTTGTAGTTGCTCACAAAAGATTGTAGTGGGAGCTATTTTGCTAAGGCTTAATAAAGCATTGCAAAAATTCATACAATTATACATTTTCTTTAAATAAAAAAAAAAGGTCAGCCTGCATTCGATCTAGATGCATTGACTTTTTGTTATTATTTATTTGCAAAATATTGAATGGTCTGGGTGTATATCTGCAAATAGCAAGTGAATGCATAAAATTAAAAATACTGATTTGTTTAACTGGCAACAAATGCAAAAAAGCAGTTTTTGGGCATTATTTTAGATAAAATTGGACAATTCCAAAAAGCAGAGTATACTTTCCAATAGGTGATGGAACTCCTTGTACACAAATCCAAATAATGAGTGCAACCTTTTCAAACCCATACATATTTTGGAAGTAGAACTTAAAATACCGTAACAGTACTGTGAGTACTATGAGAAGATATTTAATTTAGTCAAACTCGCTATAAAAACATGTAGGGATCTTGAGATCTTAATATATCCATTACTATTGAATTCTTTGAAAAATGTATCAAATTATTAAATTACACAATATGTGTGTTAAATTCAGACATATTTGTGTTCTAGGTTGCAGCTAGATTTTTTATCTTAAAACTATATTTTGAAAAATAAAATAGCTGTAGCTTTTAATGCATGTAATCTGTAATTGTCAGCGTTAAACTGTCTTTGAGACTACTCTCCACATGTATGTTTTACCATACCACGTTGCGTTTTGTTAGTATTGACTTTTAGAAAGTGTTCTAGGTGTACTTTTTTTGTTTAAAAATGTTTTATCTTACCAAATCTGAGTCCTTATTGTACTTTCCAATTGATTTGAGTTATAAATGTAGTTGAAATCATGTCTAGGGGGGCCAACATCTTACATACACAGGGGCATAACTAGAAACCACAGGACTCTGGTGCAAAAATTGCCCAGGCTCCCCAACTTCAAGAGCTGGTCTGTGCCTTCATTGCCCCCCAAAGAACTTGTCTGTGCCTTGTTTGCACTCCCCTTCCAACATACAGTCTGGCACACATTTGTTCTTTCAACATACACTCTGCCACACACACAAATTAAAAACGCTTACTCATACTCACTAACACACACTCACTCTCACTCAACTGGTACGGGGAGACAGGAACAAGGGGTAGCAGGAGGTCACAACGTACTCCCTAGAATAAGGGGCCCCGTCGCAGCTGCAAACGCTAGGAAAACTGTAGTTACGCCACTGTACATCCATGTCACAGTCATAGAAACAATGAGAAAAAGAAAATTAACTCCAGGAGGGAAACATTAACAAGCAATGCAAAATTTTACCACAAATAAAATTGTAATTTTGTAAAAATGTTAAACCAGTTATTTTAATGTATTACACTGATTTGATGCAAGAACAAGCAATAGGAATCTAATCTAATAAATAAAATTTAAAAGTTAAAGCAAGATGTCATACTGTAGTACTAGTACATGCATAGGATAGGTATCGGGCTATCTTGAATGTGAGACAAGACGAAGGACAATTATGTTTGAGGCTGATGCGTGGGCACACTGTATGGGCCGAACATGTCTATGACAGATATTTTACATTTATGTGTTTGGTGTATGGTATCCTCCTTAGTCATGGAAGGATTAACGGCAGAGCACATGGAGAATTCCTTCAAGGACTCACCGTTCTGAGGGGCTCTGCACCAGTTGGTCCAGGGTCCTGGTGTAAAAGGCACCATTGACATTGACCTGTTAAAAAATGATTATCCTTGGAACGTGTTTTAAGTAAAGGATTTCATGTGGACATGTTCAAGAAGTGATGTGGACTGCTATATTAAGCTAGTCTGCTTAATTTGGAATAGATTATACATGGAAAGAAAATTTCATACAATATATTAGTTAGTTATTGGTTTGTATATACAGTGTTGAGTTACCTTTTAAAGTGATTTTTATTTCTGAATAGCCAAAGTAGAGATTAAGTAGTATGTTTTCTGTATGTACTACAAAGTTGTTGAATATTGAATATTGGTACAAGAAGAGGCAACCGAATATTACAATATTTATTTGCTATTTAAGGTTTTGTAAGTAAAAAATAGGATTCAGCTGAAAATGGCTTGTGTTCAGAATCAAAGCAGCAGTTATTCAGCCTGATTGCAAGTCATTACTGTGTCTGAGTAACACTTTGATTGCATCTCCATCTTCATTGTGAAGAAGCAATCAAACTTAGTCATAATCAACCTAGAGTGTTCTGTTGCATATTTAGCACAATGTGAAGTGGTAAAAAGATGTATGTGTTTAACTGCAGAATTCAGCAGCCTTTTTTCCCCCTTGGATCAAGATTTTCAATGTAGGGCTAATTTTCTAAAACAAAAGGTACCATTTCACCTGGCCATGTGAATCCTTAGCTTGGTTGTGAGAAAAGACACTGATACATCTAAATGGATCAATAGGGGCATATGGGTGGTCCCTGCTCATTCTCATTCCCACACCTCATCAAATAAATCAGACTGATTCATAACTGACCAAAAGCATTTAAATAAATAAGTCATTGTGTACATTGACTATACAGCATTCTCTGTTTAAGTGCCCAGTGTCCAGAACTTGAATCAGTGGAATGTGTTTTAGAGTTACTGAAATAAACTTTAAGTTTCACACTTATAAGCCATATTTGAGTCCTTTACCTCATAGTTTACATATTAAGAATAGCACCAATGAGCATCATCCTCTTTGCTTTCTGCAAGGTGACTTTCCTTCATTTAATGCATGTAAACTGAGAGATGTATCATATTTCTTTAAAAATGGCAATTTCTTTAACCTTACGACCACATTTGGTCAAAATTGTTATTGTTTTTCTTGTCTTCATCTAATTCGATGACTGCATTCCGCTTCTTACAAAAACTAAGAAACTATTGTAATAGTCAGAAAAACACCCCTCTATCCATTACCTGTAATAAAGGTAGGTATACACATATTTAGAATAATACCAAAAAATAGGCTAATAAACAAAATTAATTATTAGAGATATTTTCTTGAGACAATCAAAACCTGTTTATAGAATCCCTAAAAAGTAGTGAACATAATTAATACAAAATACATTCCAATCCGGTTGCATGATGGGGAGCAGGCAAATGATTCATTGCATATAGTCTTATAGAGGCTTAGAGATAGCATGTCTGGTACATTACTTTAACAGGTCTCTGGTATTTCATAGAGCTAGGAATACAATGAACATGTAGATTAAAATGGATATAATCAATTTTGGGACTAAAGGTTTGAAGACTATGATTCAGAAATTAATCTGTTCTATAGGCTATGAGACCTAGTACACCCCTATACCAAAAACGTTTTATTGCGTGTGCCACTCTTCTTCCTCATTGACTGCTTATTTTATAAACTATTCTATCATATTTTATCATTAGATAGGATATTTAAATTAAAAAAGACAGCCACTGGTTTCTAAAAATAAAGTATTTTTAAGTACGGTTTTGTCTACAGAAATTTCCAAATAACATGAAAGCTTTATGCTCCTCCTTAAGCCAGAAGATAAAATTCGGTTTATTATTGATTTAAAAACTTACATTTTCCATTTTGAAATGCGCAATAAAAGGTTGCCCAGCAGAGGGGCAAATATAAGGAAAGCCATGATGGCCATCCTTGTCAAGAATTTGTCTTTGGCCAGTTCATTAGAAGCCTTCTTCTTCTTCAAATATTCATCAGGTTTTTCACCTGAGATCTATGATAAATAACATTTACAAAGTAACAATTATAAAGGCCAATCATTATAAATAATCAGTATATTTTGAGTACAGAAGGGTATGTATAAACTTGGGACCGGGAAATAATTGGCGGGGGGGGGCACTACACATTAACGTCTATTTAATGTCATAAAAATCCCTGTTAGTGTAATGGTCACGCGACCCAATACTTTGTTTTTGTGTGGAATATTTGCTCATTCATCCAGTAGAATGTTCTTCTTGTTATTCTGTCATCTTTCTTCATCTGCATTTTCCATGGGCATGGCCTCCAGCTGAACTTGTGAAAAAGAGCCAGCGAACGGCAGCACTGCACAAAGCAATGTCCCCTAACGAAAGAACTAAGTAGTGAATTGTAATTTGTCTTTAAATCATTGGTTGAATAGTTTGAGTAAAGCTTTGCTGCAAAAATTCTTGGAAAATTATGGAAAACAGAAGAAGCTCAGAATGTATCACTTTAATGTATCAGAAGGTCTTTCACCAAATAACATTACTTTTATAATATGATTCAGCTAGAGTTTACCATTAGTCATCATGGCATAAGGTAATACATTTTAGCAGGTGTTTCCTGTTACCTTTGCTGACATTTTGCACATTCATTTCATCAATTGTTGTGGCTTGTTTTAAATTATAATGAAAATGGGTTCATAATTATCCAGAACGTTTATATTTTGTTCCTTTCAGTTTCTTCTCATCCGGGAAGCAGTTAGACGGATTAACCATGGATATACATTAATGACATGGCTTTTGTAAATGACTATATGTGTTTAAAGGAGCAAAAGGATGAAATTGCAACCAAAGCTACATGCATGAAATTGCTAAGCCTTCAGGTCTTTTGGTAGAAATATGAAACTTTTGGGCAGATGCAGCCATAGAGCACCGGTATTTAACTTACATTATGTAGGCGCATTCAATGCTAAATGTACTATGTTCATTGTGGATTAATTTATTTTTAAGGCAAGTTCAGAGAGAAGGCATCTATCCTACATAAAATGGCTAAAAAGAAATGCCAGGTTGATGATAGTGAAAGGCTAAATGGTGCCGCCAGCTATGTAGGTAAGTCAGATTTCTTTTAACAGACCTGATACCTGTGATGCCGTTACCATTTAACAAATACCTCCCAACAGTCCTGATTTTGTGATAGTGCCCCATTTTTGCAGTCAATGGAGATTTCGGGCAAACTCAATTAAAGTCTGCGCTATTGCAGCTCAGACTTCCATTGCAGCTGTGATGAAGCCTCCTTGCAAGGTTCTGAAGCAACCACGTCCACTTATGGTGCCCCTCCTACTGTCTCTTGCCAAGCATCCCAGCAGAGATATTTGGCCATCAATATGAAGCTATCCGTGTAGAGATTGTATCGTTGGAGTCTTTTGCAAAAAACCACAGTATATATATATATATGTGTAGAAATGTAGCCAATATTTGAATTTACATCCTTTTTATTCTCATTTTAGAGAAGGTTGATCTCCCAAATAGTGCTAACGTTGAGGTTGAAGTGACTGCACCCAAAGAATCTGTTGCACCTGTACAAAATGGAAATGTCTCTCACAATATCGAGGCTACAGAAACACAGGTGGGACATCTATTGAGCATATTTATATAATATGTTATGATGTGTGTAACTGCCCAGTCCTTTCTACAGGAACCAACTGAAAGATGTAATCTTCTCCCAGTAAATCCACAGTATATTTATTTGTTGTGAATTTATTAAAAAGCAAAGTTTAAAGGGAAAAACTTTTTTTAACTTGTTTTTTTTTCTTCCAAAGGGGGCATTGGTGGCAATTATTCCACTACAAATATGATGTTTATTTTTCTTTTGGATACTGTTAATACAGTGGTGGTGGGGGGCATATAATCATGTTTCCTGTTAAAAAATAAAAACGGCAAAGTAACTGTGTAAACAATGGAAGATAATGAAATGTTTAAGGGGTGAAAAAGATTAGGGAATATATTTCAAGTTTAAAACACATAACAGAACATAACTGAGATATACTGTAGTACATGGCAGATGATGACAATCTGTTATGTGATGCGAGATGCCAGGGTTTCTTGTCGATGAACTCCGTTTTGTTGGTCAATTTCCAAGCCCACTGTCCCTGCTGTTCACAATTACAATTTGTAACTGATATAATGGTACAATTTCAAATCTCCATATGTCATAAGCCAAATAGTTAGCGGTAGCTTCTTTAAATGGTCACTGCTGAACGATGACCCAATTTATGTTTGGGAACATCCCTTGATTACAATAATACCCCATATATCATAGTTTTTATGTTCAAAAGAGCTACACATATTATGGTGGTGTACTGATGTTGGGTTCTACTGACAGGAGAGAGTCCAGGCTGTGTTGAGACAACCTGATTTTCTTGCAGTGGCAAGTATGTCCTAAGGGGCATCATGTCACCTGTTTATGGATAGTCATGTGTGTCATGAAAGGGTTAAATAGGTTCTACTGTATTTTTTGAAATATATCCATATTGACTTAATAGCAGCGCTGGACATATCCTGTTTAATCACTTCCAGCTTTATTTTGTGCCTGAAAGGATGCCTTTTTTTTCTCTGCTAACGCTTGGGAGACATCCAGAGTTGTGATGAATGGGAAAAGGAACACATTTGGCCGTCATTGCTGTCCTATGAAACATAGATAAATGACATGAAATCATAACAATCTTTTTTTAACCTACATGGAAAAATAAACTTGGAAAGTAGGTACTAATATAAGATCTTCACCAATAAATCCTGATGCTGAAAAGATAGAAATTTGATTTGAATGTAACATTATAGATTGCATTATTATAACGTTTTTTTGTATTACAATGAGTGGCGGGATTTAAATTTAACAATAAAGTTCCAATTTACAACATTAATGAATATGAATTGGAACTGCTCTAGTGAGATTAGAAAGTATTGAGGTTCAGGAGGTAGTGGCGTAAAATCAAAGTAGACTAGGAATGTGCATAGAAGCATGTCTACGCCACTTCCAACCAAACCACACTCGGTCACACTCCCCAGTGACTCACAGTTACTGCTGGGATATAAATCCGGCTCATTGGATAAAGGGATGCACTATATGTTTTTATTAATTACATTGAATTTAGCTGTCAATGAGCCCTAAACATACTACCAGGACAGGACTGTAAACAAAAAGAAAAGGGCCACGACGCTCTTACAACATATGCATCCAGGTGAGAGAAGACATTAAGGAGGATAAAATGGCAAACGCGCACAATGTAAGGTTGGTGTCCCCAACAGCCAGCCCCATCCTGTGTATTAATGATATATGGCTAAAACAACTCTGTCGAGTGACCCAAAATGCTTGCCTTCCTGAAAACTGCATTAAGCTTCAGCCCCTACATGGATGTGTCTGGTAGCATCTGGTAGCACATAATGGTGCATATTTTGTACAAAATAATTCAGTGATATGATAATGGCTGCCTTGCTCTTATTATAAAGCGTGTTGGCAGCAATGCATCTACCTTTCGCAAATCAAATAACCCTCTTGGGCAATCAGGATCCCCAGTGTCCCACTGCTCCATGAGCCCATTACACAGAAGATTTTGTATTTCACCAACGGCCCCTTTACACTATTAAGGTTATGCAGGCTAAGCATTAGAAAGAGCTATATGACATTGCCGATCTAGGGCATCACCGCCAACGCAATAAAGCTTACAATAAAGGACCACTAGACACATTAGAACAATTGTTCCAGATTGTTTGTTACAATAGATGCCTCATAGCTTCCTACAGTTGTACACGGTGCAGTATGGTTCCAATACTGTTATTGTGGCAAAGTGAAATTTCATATTTCTGGAACAAAAATGTGTTTCTTGTTAATGAGAGTAGGATATCTAAGGAAAACCACAATTGCATTATTTCTGATGAATGGGATATTTTTGCTAGAACAGACAAGAAACACTAAATAAGCATATTAATCTTCAGAACTTTATCACGCATAACAATTTATCATCATAGCTCTCTGCATGCTGTATACCTGACGCATGCACTATGCCAGCAGCATACCTGACTAATCAGAGCACAAGCGTTATTTTCAGAATTCTCTTTCAAAAATAGCGCAGAAAGGACATTTTTACAGGAATAAAACAACTTGGAGAATGGGATAAAAAAAACTTTTGCTGCAGAAAACTTCTTCCTTCTTGTAATTTATGCAGCTTTCATTTTAGGGAGAAAATTATACAAAAGTTACATGTTATTTTCATTGGTGGTTCTATATGGAGCAAATATTTGTTTATTTTGATTGTACTTTATCTAGTGTTTATCTACAGTTGACTGTACAGTTTATCTACAGTTGATCTACAGTTGACTGGACATCATTTGATAGTTGGTTCTAAGGCATATTCCTTGTAGCATGCACCAGATGTTTAGTGAATGGAGGGCCATAAGGTCATAGCCAGACTTGAGTTGAGGAGATTGAGTGCACTGGTGGCACAGCTTTCCTAAAGTAGCATAAGGCCAATTATAATGGCTTTGTTGCAGAATAAATATGAAGAGCTTATCTGTCTGAGACATTTTACTTGACATTTATATAGTAGCTAAAGGTTAATGAGTCTGTAGGACATAACAAGTGTCCTAAAGGGTATGGCTATCCTTTTTGAATTCTGAGCATTCCTAGCCCGTCACAATATTTTAGCACAATATTTAGGCCTAGGGTTTTAATGAATGTAGCTTTGCTGGTGAACATACTTTTAACAACTGTCTTTCTTTTAGCTGGCTGAAGCAGAGCTTACAGATGAAGAGGATCACCCCCTCACCCTGTCATGGCCCCAAAACAGGCGCAAGAGGGCTGTGTATCTTGCAGTACTACCAATCATATTCCCGTTGTGGATAACTCTGCCAGATGTCCGCAATCCGGTGAGTACTGCTTATTATTACTGTTCTGTGAGTGATATGTAGGGGTATTGGTGTAAGTCTCTTATGCAAATGTATACTGTCCACTCCCATCCGTTTTGCCAGAGAAGGAATCAACTACAGTGTAGTGAAATGCAAGTTAAAAAAGGTAGAATGCTTTCAAAAAATAAATATGAAGAAAAAAATCTAAATCAAAGCAATGTGTGGTGTGGCAACCCTTTGCCTATACCTGCACAAGATTTTGTAGGCATGTAGCTAGGAGTATGATTAAACAAGTATACCAAATAGGCTGCCAATGGTCATCAATTTAATGTGTAGCTTGAAACACAATCATTAACTAAAACTGAAACAGCTGTGTAGGAGAATAAAACTGGGCAAGGGACAGCCAAACTCACAAACACGGTTATGTTGCTGAAGGCAGTTTAATGTCAAAACACCATGGCAAGACTGAGCACGGCAACAAGACACAGGGTAGTTATACTACATCAGCATGTTCTGTCCACAGCAGAAATGACAAGGCAGACAGGGGTTTTCAGATGTTCTGCCCAAGCTCTTTTGAAGAAGCACAAAAGAAAAGGGCAATGTTAAGGGCTGTGGGCACAGTGGTCAGCCAAGGAAAGATGAAAGACACATCATGCTTACCCTTCACAAACAGCAGTGCCATCAGCTCAGCATTGGCAGAAAACACAGAAGCTGGGGTGGAGAAAAATGGCAAAATGTAGTTTGTATAAGGCACAGAGCGGTACAAGTGCTTAAGGCTTAAGACAAGATTAAGGCTTTTCTGCAAATGGAGTTGGAAATTTGGTAATAATTAACTCCTTAATGCTGAGAAGTACAGGCAGTGACTGGAAGAAGTCCTGATGCATTTTACCTGCAAGTACCTAGATGCAAGTGTACCTAGAAGAATTGATGCTATATTGAAGACAAACTGTGGTCACTCCAAATATTGATGTGATTTAGATTTTTTATTCTGCTAGCTCACTTTGCATTTTGTTAAATTGTTAAATTTACTTTACAGGAAGTTTTCACACTTGCCTAAAATATTTGCACAGTAGCATGCATTCAGATGTGTTTTAGTATGTGGCTCCCCAACAAGAAGGCCAGAATTATAAAATGAAGGGTTTTAATGATTAATAAGCCTCAAACAATATTACATAGAAAGTGTAAACTACCAGGGGCAATGGTGCTTAAACGATGAACTGTTTTCCACACTCACTCTAATTTTTAATAGCAACTGCTTAGGTTGCATAGAAAAGATTTATGTTTGAGGTTGGTGGAAGGCGGCAATCCACAATTTCCTAAATAACAAGCTAGAATGACACAGAAGATTTTGTTTCCCAGATGCAGAAAAGCATGAGCTTAAAAGTGTCTGTAGAACCCATGATGCTATGAAATGTGACTGTGATATCACAGTGTATCAGGATGGATGCTTAGAATATTAAATAATCTCTATTAATGAACCATTAGCTAAGCGAGAGGAGAAACCCAGTAGCAGGAGCAAGATAAAAACCCAACATCTGGAGCAAATGCAGATGTCCCGACGGCTGGCTTACTATTTAGGAATAATGCCAGGTAAAAATAATTGGTGCCGTGGGAATTGTACCTTACAACATACATGCCTCTTTCCTGTAGTTTAATTCATGCCAGCGGAATAGCCCAGTCAGATTATAATATGAATACTGCTCCAACCAGAAGCAAGCTCTTTTCCTTGTAAATTTATCTGAGATACAAAGCCCCATGTAGCATACCCATATTGGTCACAGCACTAAATACCTCTTGGGAATTACACAATGAAACAGAAAAGCCATGGTAGGATAAAGAATATGTATATGATCTGTTGGTAATTTCCATTCCACATTAATTGAAGCCTAGCAATTAAGAGCATTGGATTTAAATCCAAAGACATGAGTGGTTTGGAAATATTAGTATAACAAAGGACGCCGCTTCCTAGCATTGAACATCAAAGGGGCATTTGCAAGAAAATAATAACATTTAGCTTGTTCCGCAGTTTCCCAGTGCATTCTATGCATAGCGTGACTGCAGCGTCCCATGCATTATGCTTTTGTGAAGTGTTTTTTATTATGGAGATGCTGGACGGAGAAAACAATGTGTGTAAATATACTGTGCATATTATTATCTTGATAGGCCATTTTGGCTACGATATATGGAAAATGTAAACTGTACCTAGTTGCCGAAATAGAAGCAATGTATCTGTAGTTACATATTGAAGTTAAGCTTTTTTAGTATTTTTCTTATATCCGTAGGACTACATGCAGTACAGTTCAGTAGAGTGGCCAGACTGCAACGCTTAATACCCTCAATAGAATCCTGGCATTTTGGCAATTGCTACATTTATTTAAACTGAAAGTGATTTTACACAAATGAGCAGTTATTAGAAAGACATATCGTTTTTTTTCATTTAAAGATAGACATTTTTTTTTTAGAATTGGTGTATAACACATATTATACTACATGTATTGCAGCTATAT
The DNA here is from genome assembly GCA_009364415.1 of Spea multiplicata. Taxonomy (NCBI): domain Eukaryota; kingdom Metazoa; phylum Chordata; class Amphibia; order Anura; family Pelobatidae; genus Spea; species Spea multiplicata. Next base: position 31,533,770 of record VKOC01000001.1, read on the forward strand.
ATATGTTTAAATCTAGCACCATGGGCGTAGGAACCGGGGGAGGGGGGCGGGGGGGACAGACAGTGAGAAGGGGGGGGTAGGGAAGAGGGTAGCTAGTGAGAAGGGGGGCAATGGGAGAGGGGTAGCTGTGAGGAAGGGGGGTAGGGAGAGGTAGATAGTGGGATAAGGGAGGTAGGGAGGGGGTAGTATTACGTGTGAGAAAGAGGGTAGGGAGTGAGTAGATAGTAAGAAAGGGGGAGAGGGGGTAGATAGTGTGAGAGATGGGGAGAAAGTGGGGATCTGATGGGGGAAAAATGCTGTCCCCCCAGATTTGTAGGGGTTCCTACGCCCATGTCTAGCACTCTTGATTTTGAAAATCTGCTTGGAACTTTTATACCCTCACCTGAAACTTGCCAAATTTGTAGTTGCATTATTAGTCAGTTTCAGAGTTGTATTGCATGTGACTGTAGTCAGGTTGGTAGGACTCCCTATACTGTGCACTCACTTCACTTCTTGTGTAGGGTATGAGGAGTTTATAATTAACCCTCTGGTAACTCTTCATGTTTTCTTTCAGTCTTCCAGGAAGTTTTTTCCAATAACATTTTTTGGATCAATTACTTGGATTGCGATTTTCTCTTACTTAATGGTCTGGTGGGCCCATCAGGTAAGATGTCCGTGTATATTAGAAACTTGCATATCACCTGAACTTTTCATTTTAAAAAATTCCAAAGAACGGGGGGCTTTGTTAGATATAATAAAAAGGAGCAGTCATCCCAAATATTTTTATACGACTGATCCTTTAACACTGAAATGAAAATGCTAAATTAAAATATTCAACTAATTTGCGCTGTTTCCTTATGCAGTGTATTAAACACGTTATACCAATGACTTTCAAGAGCAGAAACAGGACATCTACCGTGGAATAGACTAAACAAAACTTCTTTCTTAAGAAATTATAAAGCAATCATATGTTAACATATTTTTACTTTGTCAGAAAACATATGTTTAGAGTTTAGAGTAAATTTGGTAAACAATGATACAGTACCTTTTGTTGTCCAACTGATGTATAATTGATTGCAAGCTTTCAAGACTATCTGGGTCTCTTAATATACCTGAGGAAGAAAGCTTGTGGTCTATTATACTACAGTTAGACAATAAAGTCATTTTTTCCAATCCAAATGTGCTCTCTCTCTCTTTCTACAGCTAACATGGTACAACTCTATATCTCTTTAGGTAGGAGAGACTATTGGAATTACTGAAGAAATTATGGGACTAACTATATTAGCTGCTGGCACCTCTATTCCTGACCTTATAACTAGTGTTATTGTTGCACGTAAAGGCCTGGGAGATATGGCAGTATCCAGCTCCGTAGGAAGCAATATATTTGACATCACGGTGGGGTAAGTAGAACTGCTCTTTAGCGTCAGGCACCACAAAAATAATTCCTTTCATGTATTGAATATAACCAACTATATCACATCTGCATAGCATTTTTTAAGCAGTGGAAAAAGTTTTTTTGAAAAAAGGATGGAAAAAATAAACATATGCTGTAACTACTTTTCTCACTCTTTATTGAGCTAAATTCACTTTGCAACATGAAGAACATACACTTTATTCATATTTATTATGAATATATTAGATTGCTCATTAAAATTATGATGTTCATATATGAAGTCAAGAAAGTGAGATGATTAATTGTGTATTTCCAAAATTCACTAGGGGCAGAGGACTGATTGAGGCTT
>VKOC01000001.1:31535590-31573610 GCA_009364415.1 Spea multiplicata
TTTCAGCCAGCCATTTCTTCACTGATGTCTGCCAAACTTCACAGGAAAATTATTTTATTGCGTTTTTAACACATACATTTCAATGTTGCACTGAATTTCTTGCACACCATAAGTGCAACAGTGGAAGAAAACACCATATTTTGTTCACCAAGATCCCCCGATTCCAACAAGGCCTCACATGCATGGTTCATGCATTTTTTGAGGAAGCTATGAGGGCAAAACTGGAAGATGTGCATTTACATTTTTTAAAATATTTTTTTTTATCAGATTGCTTGTAAGTGACAGGTTTAGGCCGCTGACATCAATCAGGGAGACCGATCAATAATCAGCGACTTAAAATGTCACCGACAAGTGATCAGGTAATAATTATGATTTTTTCATTTATTAATAATTTGTGTTTTTTTCATAATTACCCTAGATGACCCCTCTCTCTTTGTAGAGCAGGGTCATCCGTGGGCTGCCATAATGATCCGATCACTCCTATTGGCCAGGAGCGATCTGATCAGCCCAGCATTTGACCTGGAAGCACCCTGGACTTTCAGGTCAGTGCTGTTATTTTTTTTTATTATTATTATTATTTTATTTTTTTTTTAATTTATTTTTTAATTTTTATTTTTTATTTTTAACTCTTTCAATGCTGATGCTCCATTGAAGCACAGCATTGATTGATATTTAGTCCCCACAAGCTTGTGGGGACTAATATTAACCCCTGCAATGCTGCGATGGGGGTCATAAACAATCGCAGCATTGAAGGGGTTAATTGAGGAAGAGGGGGGGGTAGGTCTCCACACTAATGTGGAGACCAAAGAGCCCTGTCTCCCTGTCCCTGAAGCTGCCTCTGGCAGCTGGGACACAATCTCCAGTGGACTGGAGATTGTGGGAGAGGAGTCTCTCTGATCAGCCCTACAGGGCTGATCAGAGGACTTCTGGGGGTTCGTTTTTGCTGCTGGAGGTCTGCCTGGGCTTCCAGGCAGACCACCAGTAGCAGAACCCCCTAAAAAACGGGAATTAACCCCTTCAATGCCGCGATCGCGGCATTGAAGGGGTTAACGCTGCACTGATGCTCTCATGGAGCGATCAGGCAGCAGGGGGGTGTTGGATCAGGTCCCCACACTTGTGTGGGGACCCATTCAACACCCCCACCCCTTCCCTGAAGCTGCCTGTGGCAGCTGAAACAGCGATTGCAGATTTTTCTGCAATCGCTGTTTAATGCCTAGAGAATCACTCCGTGGGAGTGATCGTAGGCTTGGGGGAGGGCTTAGACAGGCTGTGCTGTCTGCCCAGGACTCCTGGGCAGACAGCAGCAGCAGCACCCCCACGATCACCGCGATTGTGGTGATGTGGGGGCGTTTTTTGGGATAGACGTACCTGGTATGTCCCGGTCTACAGGTGACTGTTAACCAGGAAGTACCAGGTACGTCCCGGTACTGAAGGGGTTAATGTGTACATAACTAGTATTATTATTTGTTTTATATAGCACCATCATATTCTGCAGCACTGTGCAGACACAACAAGTAGTATATACAACATAACAATTCAACTTTTTTGCAAGACTGAAGGCAGGGGGAGAGACAGATAGGCTGGGGGAGGGCATTCTAGAGAATAGGGACAGCTAAGCAGACCAGCTAAGATGGTTACAATAGTCAGGGCAGGAGATACCTAATTCTGTGTTAGGTAGGGACGAATGCGGGCAATGTTTTTAAGATGGATGAATAAAAGGTCAGAGCCAAAGGTGACACCATGGCAGTTAGTGCAAAGGGAGGGGGAGATGATTGTACCATTGACAAGGGAAACCGTTGAGGGAATGTTAGCATTGGTGAGAGGATAAGAAGTTTTGGAGTGTTAGAGTTTTAGGAATTGGGCAGACATCCATGTAAGAAGTAGAGAGATGAGACTGTACTTGGAAAGATCAGTCAGGTCCAGGAAAGGCTTTTTTTAAGATTGGGATTATGATAGCATGCTTGAAGGAGGATTAGACATTTCTAGTAGCAAGGGAAAGGTTAAAGATATGAGTAAGTGTAGAGACAAGAGTAGGTAAGATAGGGTTAATATTCCCGTCAAATGCACCAATTCTTTGGTTGCTATGGTTATAAGATCCTGCCTAATCTACTGGCCAAATGAGTATACCAGCACTGCTTATTCAGAAAGTATATCTTTTAAACTGATAAAATGTTACATTATGTACATTTTAAGGTTAAACAAAAAAGAAAAAAAGCATACCACATCATAGTACAGTTAAACATATAATAATCCCGCTCGCTAATATGATCTGCTACAGAGGTTGCTTGTAGATCCCATAATGATGGTAAAGTACTGATTTGTGATGTAAGCCTAGAAGTGGTTGGTAACAGAAATCCTTTTTAGCAGTTGAGTATAATTTGTACTATTAACACACTAAGATGAAATGTATTTAGATACAATACTGATATTATCATTGCATTGACGTGCATAAAGTGCCCATTAGCTAACACACAAATGTACCTCCCTTGGCATCTGGCACTCAGGAAACCCTCCCTCTCTACGCTCCCACGGTCACTAGTAGTGTGGGCTCAGATGATGTTACATTATGTGACACTGCTGAGTACCCCCTCCTGGAGCCAAATATGCAGTGTAAATAAAGCAGTCCTGGAAGTTGTTCATTCAGAACATGATCAACCAAGAAATGAACTGCCAAGCTGTAGGTGTTAACTTTTATTTTATTTTTTCACTAGGCGTACTTAGATGAATTAGTTGAACTGCACAGACGATTAATGACTCTAAGGGAGAGACACGTACTTCAGCAGGTAAAAATTGCACCCTTCCTAAATTTCCACATGTATTCTTAATTTGTACAGACCTTCAGAAACAAAGTTATTAACAAATGATCACATAGTAACCCTGGCAGCTCTATAACAGCATTGTTTGTTAATTGCTATATGAACCGTCTATTAGAAACATTATTATTGTTGTTGTTGCATTAACTGTTATTAGCTTACATTATTTTATGTAGAGTGCTAATGACTGTGTGCAATGCTAGGCCTGTATAGTACGTATGTAGAGTGATATATTTCAAGTATAGAATGACATCTCTGAAGGGTCTGTGTGAAGCCGCTCCTTCTATGACATGTGTAAGGAGAACGCTTTATTTATTGTAATCCTAACAGTTGATGTAGACCATGAGGATCGCAGCCTTTTAGTTCACTACAAAAGCAACACCCTGTTGCCCTGTTTGTGAAACGCCACTATACTGTTGTATTCATTGTTATGGTCATGCTCCATGCTGATTTGGAGCATGCATACAATAATGTAAAAAGTCACACGTCCTACTATCATATGAGTCGGTTATTCCTTTATATGATTTTTTTTTGTTCTATGTCATTTTCAGATAGTAAACCTTATAGAGGAAACTGGACATTTCCATATCACAAATACAACCTTTGACTTCGACTTATGCTCTTTGGACAAAACTACAGTTCGTAAACTACAGAGTTATCTGGAAACATCTGGAGCATCTTGAAGTTATCACCTATGCCTGCCTTGCTTGGACTCTTTGAGGACAGGAAACATGCAACTTAACTGTTCATGATTGTTCAAAAATAAAATGATCAGAACCAAGTTCTCAAGAGAAGGATAATGAAAACATCTTTCGTTGATTTTCTTCTTTTTTGGTGTTTCTTGGGCTCAGTGACATGAAAATAATCATGACAAGAGAAGGATTATCCTTCTTGTTAAGTATATATTCTTGGAGATTAAACCTGGAAAGCCTTGAAAAACATGTTCTTGTTACTTTAATGTGTTCTGTATGGTGTGTGTCTCTTGGTGGCTTTGAGTCCACAACGGATGCACATGTCAGACACACACACTGCCTTATTATGTGACTGATTTATTTATTACTACATACCTAGATTCCAAATGCCATTGTGGGAGTGACACTACCAGATGCTAAAAGCCACCATGTGCATCCCAATTACATGCTCTGTTTTTCGAGCACCTCTGCCACTCGTAAGCCTAAGGAGTATAACCTTGCGGAACATTTCTGTAATCGAGCAACACACACTCGGTTTCTGTTTCCACTGTTTTTAAGAAGCCTAGACACAAATAGGAATTTCCCAGAAGAGGACCAAGCTCCATCTCAGCCTTGTTTGATTCAGGGTTATTTCTTTCTATGAAATCATGTGGACCTTCTTTTGACAGCAACAAATAAATGCACCAAATAGCATTATGTGACCTGTAGCCATGCTAGATAAACCAGTATCATATCTTAACTAAGGAATAGTTGTTGAGCTGTTTTGAATCTGGCATTGTTTGTCTACTCCAAGTGCTTGTATCATTTCAATGTTTTTCTCTCTTTCCTTAATTCTCTCTCTCTTTTCTTTCTGTCTTTCTTTTTTTCTTTCTCTCTCTATCATATCTGTCTGTCTATATATATAGGAACAATTTAAAGGGCAACCTATAGCTCCTTAAAAGGACCCTGCACACCTCCATTCTTATCTAAAGGAATGGTGTAGACATGTCTTTCTTTGGGACTATTTATTATGTTTCCACTGTCCTAGGCCGACAGTTGTGTTAATTATTGTTACCATGGACAAAATGGCATTCGACCTTAGTATTTTTTCCCCTGTATGTACACCTATTTGTTTTTAGTTCACTAATGATGTAAGGTTTTTTCTACTATGGACATAGTTTTTTTCCTTGAAAATTCTTATACAGTAATCTATTGGGATCAATAGATTTTTGAAGTAACTTCAGGAATCCATTGTTTTGTTTACAAAGATTTTTTCTATGCTTAAAACCTATAAAACGTACTTAAATGAAATTTGTGTCCTATCGTTTGTCTGATACACAATGACATTATGTTTTCACTTGTCATACAATTTAATAGCTGACTAGGCCTTATTTATCACATGCATCCTGGGCTACTGCCTTGGACCCATTTCCAAACACAGGGCACTGCCAGGGGCCACAGCATCAGAGGGTTATGCATGTAGAATGTGTACTAATATATTCTAAACAATGCCGGTGATGGTCCCACAGGTAAACCCGTTAGTTTTATTCTTGAGTTGGGTAAACCTTACAATTAACGGTTGACTGAAAATGACCCAAATTAATTACTGATCTAGGTGCCTTTTTAAACTCAATAAACAGCAAACCTGATTAGGCTAGGGGGTATCTTCAAATTGGCAAGTATATTCAGATTTTAGAACTATGTCCTGTGATTATAAAATTTAATGAATGGCTTGTGTCATCACTTACCTTAACACCAGTTAAAAGTTAAGTCTATATTCAAACAATAAAGAACAGCCTTAGTAGGATGGTGACACAGATTCTCACGCTTCTGTAGTGTGATATGTTGGGTACAATAGATGCACAAATGTGCCTCCATACTTAGACTGGGCTGAATCATGAAACGTTATGGGTTGCATGCTGGTAAAGGGCTTAGAGATGATACAAACTAACAAAACCCCACATCCTGAAATGTAATACCTTTTATTTAGCTGTATGGTTTTGTTATATTTTATCTTTGATTCTGTTGTCTTCCAGGATGGAGTACGGGAGTTGGTTATGGGAATTTAGCTGCTACTTGCTGGGACTATACATCTGCATGTGTGTGTACATGCATGTGCGTTTTTAATTTAAAGCCATATTTATCAAGTTATGATTTTCTGAATACTTTCACTGGATCCTTAAAAGACTTGAAAACTCTTGATCCATACACCAAGCAGATGAATAATTCATTACCTCATATTAGCAGTGTTCAAGTTTGTATAGATCCTATCAATTAATGAAGGTAAAAGTGGGAACCTTAGAAGAAGAAAAAACATTACAGCCTAGCGAAGCCTTAGATAAGGAATAAATATAAATGTTATGGAAATGGTCCTTAAAAAAACATTTATACCCAGTTCACAGCACCCTCCGTAACACAGTCCCTGCCTGTTGCAAAAACACAATCTCTGCCATGTGATTATTTTGTTTCCTAAAACAACTTCGAAGGCAAACCCAAGCCTGGTCCGATCATCAAAAATATACATTCTGCTGGTATTCCTCTTTTTGCTTTCACTTCTATCCCATTCATATCTCTGTAACTTCTAAACTGTATATAATTTTGCATCTTTTCCTAGCCATTTGCATAGCTGAAGCCTGGGATCATTTATTTGTGTAAAATTATTTGTTTTGCCATGTCTCTAAACCCAAAGAGTTTATTATAGTAGTATTATTATTTGTAAATTTTTTTTTTACTTGTTATGACTTTTTTGCTCTAGAAGTACTCTGCTTCTAGATGAACAAGTGTACTTTTCAGTAATGTTATGACTCTATAGGATGATTGGCATGAAACATACTTGAAGCATTACATTGTCTAGCCTACTTTTTAATGTGCAATCATGACTGAGGAAAAACGTAAAGTTGAAAATCACTTGTTGAATTGTGTCTTATCTGTTTTCTATGTTTTCAGTTGTTGATGTTGATATTGTTTAGAATCTAAAACAATCTAGAAAACTAACTGGTGCACATTCCACATGGTACAATATGTGTTATTATTAAACAAACTGTATGTATTTGTTCTATAAATACCTTTTGTAAGTCATATTTTCTGTTTTCATTGAGCATAAACATGTCTTGTTGGTTCAGTGTCCCTTGCAATCCTTGTGGGAAGATGATTCTTATCTAAATTGCACTATATTATTCTATATTTAATATGCTTAATTGGCATTTGGAATATTGAACTACTGATTCTGTTTAAGAAAACCTTTTGATAATTTCAAAAGAATGAATGCTAAGTTCATAATAGATGAGCGCAGACCTTTTTCTCCTGCATCTTGAAGTCATGCATCTTTTTTTTCCCCAATTTATACCACTTTGAGGCTACCCTGGGTTTATTTTCTTGCATGTCAGTGACAACATTAATTATCATGTGTGCTTCTTTTCAATTAAGATTCTAAATGGTGGTTCCTAAGTGCCCTTAGCAGTACAGAAATCCACGCGTCTCCTAGTAGTAAAAGTGGACTAAAAGCACATCCATTGATCCTATGGGTAGATTGTGAAAACCTACACTATTGTAGACACTTGAGGACAGACCATGAGAATCTGTGCCGGGAAGAAAACCTCTTGGATAATCAAGGAGGTTCATTGTAGTTAAAACTGTCTGATTTGTTACCATAATTACAATTATTTTACTTGTAATGTTTTATACTGGGTCATAGACCACAATTAAAAAAATGTAATTAAATTTAAGATAGTATTAAAATGGTCAACACTGTCGCATTCATATCAGGACAATACGCAAAAATATAATATAGGGTACAACATAATCGTACAAATACCACACAAAACAGAGGTGAACAAAATAGTCACTTAGCAACTGTAGGTCAGTTTAGAGGAGCTTATCAGGCATTGCACAGGACCCGTAACATAGAAGGAACGGAAGGACAGTGAGACAGGCGAAGGAGGAGGCTGGACAGCCAATCAGAGCATATTCTGTGACCTAAAGCCCTGCCACTCTTCCTGGATGCAGATGGACACTCTGCTGTGGATGAAACAGGGAATATATATACCTGCTGTAAAGCCGGCTCCTCTTTGACGGTGAATGACTGTCTCCCAAATTAAACAAGACCTCGCAGTAACCACAGGTTGACAACCTGGGTTTGCTCAGGCTACGACCAATCAAGTCTGCCACAGGATGAGTGTGCTTGTTGCAAACTTTATGAAAATCTGAAAGGAATTAAAGCATTGGCCCACTATGCTCTCCAATGGCTCCATCCCAGTGACCCTTATATGTGATTTCACAGGTTAAAAAAAAATCTGCAACATAATTGTTCTACATTTTATTTGCATTATCTAGTATGCTAAGTGAATAAAAGTCAACAGATCTCCCATTTTATGCCTTCCTTAAATTAAAATAACACCAACACACAGCTTTTAGAAGTTTGTTTTTAATTTCATGTGTGGCCTTTTGCCTGATTGTTGTTGGACTGTGCTGCTTTGGCTGTTAGCAATCACATGCCAAGTCAGCCAGTACATGCTGAAACCTGGCTAGCAGTATGGGGTCTGCACATCACTTACAGCCACCCTGTACCACTTACACATCCATGCTATCACACACACTCCTTCATTCATTCATATACTCATTCATTCACAGATTAATTCCCTCAATCACGCATACTCATTCAAACACCCTCCCCCACCCCCTTACCTGCACTGCAGCTCTCTCGATGCCTCTCACAGACTTCTGCAGGGGCCGCGGCCTCCCTCTGGGTTGTTCGCATTCAGTTCACAAGCAACTTCTCTTGTACTGCACAGAGGAAGCAGGAATGGAGCGGAGTCATGTGATGTAGTACAAAATAGACTCTCACAGGTAAGCAGCAGGGCTCTTGTGATCCTGGCTGCCGATCTCACGCGAGCCGCACCTTAAGGTCCCATGGGCCGCATTTGGACGCCCCTGAACTACTAGATGGTCGAGCTCCTCTGCATGTCCAGGGTTCTCATGACTTTGTATAAGAGTTACCTTTAAGCCATCTCTATCCTTTCTATATAACATATATCCTGGTATGGCAACATTCCAGTCTTTTTGTTCACTGTACCAGGTCTCTGTAACAGCAACTAAATCCACATTGTCACTTGTTACTAATCTTACTCCCTAAACTACGGGCATTTGTACGTATCACCACCAAGCTATTTGCAACCTATATGACGCCTATATGTTGTGGTTTAGCTTTCTTTCTATATCTATACTTGATCCAGCCATTCCTTTCCCAACTTCCCAAAGCTAAGTCCAGCCCTGAACCGACACCTCACAGTTTAAAAACACATGTGAGATTGTATTATTCAGTTATATCAGAATATATGTATTTGACCCGGAGATTGCCGGGCGAGCCATGCTAAGAAAACATAGTTCAAACTTGTTTGTGACTCACAGGGTTAATACGTTATACTATTGCTTGTCTTTTGCGTATTTAATTTTATTTTAAAAAAATCATTTTTGACAGTTTTTACTATGAAATGTTTTCAGTTTGTTTTTCAAAGTTTTTTCGAATAAGCATATATTTTGTTCCACGTATTGCAACCCGAGGTATGACACTGGTTTTCATACAGGCAAAAACTGACTTGTGGTAGACTTTATGTGTTGCTGTTGCAGTTTGCTCAGATATATAAGGATAGTCATCTTCAGTTTAGCATGGATTATTCATCAAAGTGTTTTTTTTATCGACAAAATATGTAACTCCCTTTTAACAGTCCAAATACTTACCTGAAATATAATCTTAGGGTTTCACTTAAGGTTTTCCAGATGGTATTTCTTTGCAGCAGAACAAGTAATTGCTCCGTACCAAGAAAATGTCACGGGATCATGGTTAATTTTTATCCTTAAAAGTGAAATATCATAGAATTCTCGGGGTTGATTATATGAAAAAGCAGAATGGCCTAAAATAGTACATGTACAATAATAATACACGAATCACATGACTTGAATTGTCTAATACAGACATGTCCAAACTTTTTTCGAAGAGTGCCAGATTTGATGAAGTGAACATGTGCGAGGGCCGACTATTTTGCCTGACATTCTTTGAACCATTAAAATTAAATGCAAATTAACTATTTTATGCAAAGTTTATTGAACACGGCATACTTTTCATTTTGTGACTTGGATGACAAATCTAAACAGGTGTTAAATCACTCTGCCTTTAATATAAAAAAAAACAGATCTATATTTGGGCAACTTATCTGGGGGGCCTTATCAGTCTGGAACGCGGGCCGCAATTGGCCCTCGGGACAGACTTTGGACATGCCTGGTCTAATAGGATCTGCCTAGTATCTTGTTCGTAAATATTTTTGTTTACGCGCTCACCATTTAGACCTTTGTCTCCTCAGTAAGTCTGTGACGGTGAGTCCCAGTGGCAGATACACTAAATGACCAAAAGTATGTAGATACCCCCTCCCCATCTATACTTGCTAATAGGTGTTTAAAAAGGAAAATAGGCAGCCATCTCCAAAAACAAACATTGGCTATAGAATGGGTCATACTGAAGAGCTCAGTGACATTTAACGTGGCACTGTCATAGGATGTCACCTTTGCCACAATTCAGTTGGTAAAATTTCTGCCCTGCTAGATCTGCCCTGGTCCACTGTCAGTTCTATTATTGCAAATCAGAAAGCCTGATGGAAACTCAATAAATTGAAACTTTATGTCCTTTGTGTCCCTTGATGTTATGTCTGGATGTCCTAAAAGATTAGCTGTGGTATCAACACTATCCATCTTTTTAAATGGCCAAATATCAATTAAGACTTTTTGCTCTTAGGTAAAAAATGAAAAATACACAACGAATCCTTAATTAATTAAATACGAACACTTATTGTGTGAGGAATGTGGGAAAATCAATGATAAAATACAGGCAATTAGCTCAGCCTGTAAGTAATATTACAGTGGAGAAAACTTCAATCATATTGTATTTCTTTATCAGGTACCAACAGCCTGTTGCATGTATAGTATATACATCAGATATACCAAAAAAGGCACAAATTATATTGCAAGGCAGTAACAAGGATGTAATGGTAAGAAACGTCTGACAAGCATGGCCATTCTTGCAAAAACATGTGTTTTATATCACAGGCTGTGTGGGTGGCCTTCAGGCGGCTGGTGAGGGGGTAGAAGTGCTGATTATAGTTTGATAGCTTCATTTTGTAGAGATGTTAGAAGACCTTTGTGACAAGCGTGACGAGACGTTTGTAAAATTCAGGGACAAATTGGCATGACTGTGTGGTTGTTATTAGACTAAATTGCCTTCTTGCTGACAGAGGTTAAAAATCTGATATCTGAGCATTAATTAAAAAGAAGTGTTTCTTCATTAAATGTTTATACATTATTTAACTCAGTGGTCCTTAAGGTATTAAAATAAACACAGACACCAACCCTTAGTTTATGAAATCTCCTTGGTCACAAAACCTTGTGAAGAAGTCCTATATTGAAACTGATTTACTTCATATGGTTGAGGCTGTGGTATCACAATGGATGGTAATTAACCCATTATAGTACATCAATATTTGTGCTCATGCGAGGGCACTATAAAAGCCCATACTGTGACGACTCTCAAACACATTGTTTAAAGTGGACCATGTAGAAGTGCCTTCAACAGAGGTCTGGTGTCAGTAGGGCTAGTGTATCAGCAACAGAATGTCTCTAAGTGCACTCATATAGACATACATACAATGGTGACACTGGCCCAAGACATAATGCCGCCTGGGGTGAAGTTTAAAATGCCGCCCCCCTATTATCTACCCTTCCTCCCCTTTTGTACTTACCTTTCAGAAGTCCTGCGGCGAGTCTCCCTGCTCGGTCTCGGTACCGGCTTGTAATGCTGAGTGCCGGAAATTACGTCATCTTCCGGCGCTCAGCACTACAAGCCGGCACCGAGAGCGAGCTAGAGGGCTCGCAGAGGAGAGAGGGGGGCGCGGAGCGGGTACTGATAACTTGGTAAGCGAAAACCACTCCGCGCCCTCTCGCTCTCTTCCGCTTTAAAAAAGAAAAAAAAGAAAAGAAAAAAAAAAGTGCCCCACTCTGCTCCATGGTAGGGCCGGCCCTGATAGTACATATTTTACTTCTTTCAAGACTGCAACTTCTGTGCCAGTTAAGGGCTTTATTTTGTTCTCATATTGGAAGAATGCATGTTAAAGTGCTCAAAATGGTATTCCCTCTCTTTTGTCTCATATATGAACTGCTTCCAATCATCATAAAATGGTCTCTCTAAAACATATTGTTTCCTTCATTCCTCCAACGCTATCATTCCATTGACAGTCTCCCTAAATGCTGCAACCATAATCCCTGCCTCACAAACTCACTGCCTCTATAGCTGCGTGGCAACCCATTGTATGTACATCAGTAAGGGTCCTGTGCTATATTTTACATTATATTGATAAACCATTTTAACTACTCATTAAAAAAAGGTCAAGGTAAGGTGGTTAGATGGTGGAGCAGATTAGCAAGATGCTGCCTTTTTATACTAAGAGACAGTTTGCCCTTCTTGGAGGAGGGGAGTTAGTGAATCTCATTGAGGCTCAATTCAATGTTTCTACAAGTTGACAAACTAAATAGATGACATGTCAGCTCCAACCATATAATTCCTGAATTGTAGCCAGGTGATAGAAAATAGTTTCTCTCAGGTTGCTCAAGTATGAAATGTGGAGCAACCAACTTCCAAGACAAGGCATATTGTAACAAGGCACTGGCACTCCTTCAAAGAAGTGATTAAAAAGTAATGTATCATTAAAGGTTGTAGCTGATCATTTATCTGGGTCCGAAGTCCTGTAGTAAAACAAATGGCAAAACAAAGAAATAAACAAACCAGCTGGTAGAACCCACTGATACCAAAGCAAAGGGAACCTCTGCTTGACAAAGCACCTTTCGGTGCGAAACCCACACCTCCAAGTTGTCCCCAATTAACTCTGCTATGTAAGTGTCCTAACCTATGAGATATACGAGCCAGAGATTGGGGAACTTTTCTTCGAGGGCACAGATTTTTTCCATATCAGCATTCTTATAGGTCATTCATTTTATAACATAAATTATATATATATATATATAATGCAGGGGCCATGTTCCAGGTCCACATTTTTGGACCTATTACAGACTAGAGCGAATAAACCAGTCAAGGCTGTGATAAAACACAGCAGTCCTAAAATAAATTGTTTTATATAGACTTCTGAGTGCTTTGTAACATAAATAAATTATTTAACACAAATAGAATTTGCAATATAAAATAAACATTTGTGCATACATCATTCTGGGATGGATCAACTATTTCGAACAGTTCCTTTAATTGCATAATGAAGATTTAGGAGCATAAAATGTGTTTTAAATGTACCACCCACCTTTCCAAATCCCCCCCCCTCCCCGTTCAAATTATGGACTTATCCCAAAGCAATCTCGAAATGTAAGGGAATTATGGTGGTTGTTGGTACAGCTTCTTTATTTTGTGGTGGGTGCTCTTGCCCTAGCATTCGAAGGAGGTGCTTCTATATAGGCAGTTTAAGCAACTGCTTATGGCCTCCACTTGACCTAATGGTCCTTCCTTAGGTCCTTCTAGAGGAAATTTGGTGGCAAGGAGCACATTTCTTTTTGTTGCAAGTATAGTACCTCTAGGAGTTGCATTGATTTGTTTTCTGTCAATCAGTGGAAGGAAAGAAATCCCATTTCTACACTAGACTGGGACAGAGCTTACTGGCAGTATGTATACCGTGGGTCAGGAGATGTGTTTGTTCAAACGTACCTCATAATGCTTTAATAAAGCATCATCTAATATTTGCAGTGTGTATGTGTGTATATAGAGACCTTGCATGTATGGCAATATGTTGTATTAAAGCTTGTATTGGTTCAAGGCCTGGACCTTGCAGAAACTTTGCACTGCCCCTCTATTACAATTTAAAGTAATTATATACTATACTATATTGAATGTACCAAAAATTAAGACACGGACACAATTGATACTGATTTGAAGTTTTTAACAGACAAATCTATGAGACCCGATGGGATAAACCCAATATTATTATTATTTAGAGCTTCAAAGTGATTGGACGTTGGCAATAAGTACTTCTTGATCAAAAATTTAACAGCTGCAGTTTAATGTTGATAAATGCAAAATAATGCACTTGGGAAGGAAAAATTCAAGGCAGAATATAGCATTGAGAGGCAATTCAACAGAAGAGTGAGACTTGGGAGTAATTATTTCTGAGGACCTAAATGTAAGCAACCAATTGGCAGAAGGTAACAGTGAGGGAATTTAAACACATGTTGGATAGGCATATAGATATCCTGATTCTAAGACAAGACCAAGGACTGATGAAGGTCTAGGTTTTGACATGAGGATAAATGGGCAGACTTGCTGAGCCGAGTGGTTCTTATTTGCCATTGTGTTTCTACCACAGCACATACATGGGGTTTGGGGAAGGGGGGCAAAGGTATATGGGAGAATCCCCCATGCATTTGAGAAGGGGGCACAATGTAAGTTTTAAGGGCCCACACATCTACATTAATGTGCATATTTAAAATTTTAATTTCTTTTCTCAGCATGTGTGTGATTTTTCATTTCCATTAATGTGGTCATCAAAACAAATTAAATCCATTTCCCCTTCCAAAATTCTATCATTTGTTAGATTTGTTTACATTTATTCAGGAGATTTTTTAACACACACCACCATTGTGCATTCTACATTATGCAAAACAAATCCTTAAATGTAGCTGAGATAATCAATGCTTTCCAGAAAATTAACAACAACATCCATAAAAGCTCCAGATAAGAGATCTGTAACAATTGTTTTCTGAAATGACACGAATATTAAGCATATGCCAGGAAAGTGAATCCTGAGAATGAGAAAGCCTGCATCGCTGTTTGAACTAATAGGAACATCTGGCAGTGTGTTCAGCATTTTCCTTACGGTTTTGTAATCTTAAAAATGTTATCTGACCTGAGAATTGATGGCTATATCCACCTATAAGTGTACATGTGGTGTTATGCTTAAGCCAAGCCAGTACAACGTTGTTACATTAAATTGGTCTCTGTGGACTGGCAGCATATCGGATGCACGCTGTGCACATTCAGCCTCAGCATAAGGAAGCTACTTGGAATAGCATGCAACAGATAAAATGCCTGGTGCCCGATTCTCTATTATCTGTAATAGACTGAGTCCAGGGCGCAGCTGGGTATCTCAGTTATAAGGTGAAAAGCGAGGATAACGCGCACAGAAATTACCGTACTTTTTGGTGTCAATACAAGTGTTGTTCAAGTACGAAAAACAACAAAACATTTTTGTAGGACTACAGTACATGCTAAATCAATCTTTATAATAAATAATGAAAATAGGCATGGCAAGGTTGCATGCTCTAGGCATGTAGTGAAAATATATGGAATGATATAAATGACATATAGAGCTGTATCTAGTTATGTATCCTTATTATAGAATGGTAAAGATAGATTAATAGAAATGGTTTAATGCGAGACCAGCCCCAACCCTCTTCTGCTGCACAATAGCACATTGAGAGCAATCGTGCAATATTAAATCCTTCAATGCAGTTATTGCGTCTGAGGCAATTGCACCATTGAAGGGGTTAACGCTTGTGTCATCAGTCCCCAGAGGCTTTTGGGGACTAAGCCCCAAACAATGCAATGTTCCTATTGAAAACATTTTTTTTTTTTAAGCACAAACTCGATAATTCATACAATACATTGGAATCTCTTACAGATGTCAGACTTAAACTACACGAACTAATGCTAAAAAAAAAAAAAAAATCACAAAACCTCTAAAAAGGTGGCAGCTAAATATTACAGCGACTTTAATAAACCTAACAAACTGATGGCTAACAAAACTAAAGGAGTAAGGGTCCAACATAGAATAGGTCACCTTGTAGATGAAAAAAAAATACTAAATCCAATCGACATAGCTAACACAATAGCGGATTATTACAAAAAATTATATAACCTGAAAGCCGACCCCTCAACCTACTCACGAGCAGTATTCCCAATATTCAGCTGAAAGCCAACTACCTAAAATTGATTTTTTTTAAATCTCCGATCTTCCTTAGAAGCACCATTGAATCAGCTATAAAATTACAAATTGTAAAATCACCAGGCCCTGATGGATTTTCCTCTGAATACTACAAACTTTTTGCAGAGATATTAATACCCCACTTAACCAGCACCTTTAATAAAGCAAAACAAGATGGTGAGTTTCCCTCAGAAATGTTAGCTAATATTGTTACACTTCCTAAGCCAGAAAAGGATCCTACTAGCCCAGGTAACTTCAGGCCAATATCACTCCTAAACCTTGACATTAAGTTGTACGTGAAAATCTTGGCTACTCGACTGCAAGAAGTGATCCCTGTGCTGGTCCATCTGGACCAGGCTGGATTCACCAAGGGCAGACAGTCCTCTGATGGGACAAGAAGGGTCACTGACCTAGTCTCTTGGGCTAAGTACAAAAAGACGCCTTCTCTGCTTATCTCTTTAGACGCAGAGAAGGCGTTTGATAGAGTACACTGGGATTATGTAAAAACCGCTCTCTCACACTATGACATCCCAGATGATTTGATCAAGGCTATCTTCTCTTTATATTCTGGACCTTCTGCTAGAGTCCAATGTAATGGTATTTTTTCTAAAACCTTCCAGATCACCAATGGAACTAGACAGGGATGTCCCTTGTCCCCCTTGTTATTTATCCTAGCTATAGAGCCTTTGGTTGCCCACATCAGAAACAACCAGAAAATTAAAGGCATTGATACCCCAATAGGCACTCACAAAATCTTATTTGTTGATGTTCTTATGATAATTTCTAATCCATTGGAATCCATACCGGAAATCTAGAAGGAATTAGATAGATTTGGCCACACATCTTATTACAAGGTAAACCAAAGTAGGTCCCATATTCTAAGTATAAGTACAAGCAAATTGACCAAACTCAATTTACAAAATTTTTTTAATTATGTTTGGAATCCCAAATCCATAACTTATTTAGGCGTAGAAATTGCCTCGGACAAACTCACTACGATTAAAAAAAATCCCCAAACTGTTGGATAGTTTGCAAAAAGAGATTGACGTGCTAGAAACCCAAGAATGGAGTTGGTTTGGCCGACTAGCCCTATATAAGATGCTTCTCCTCCCAAAATTATTATATAAATTTAGAGAAAAAGCTTTTTTTAGAGCTTTCCTCCACACATAGAAATAGAGGGGTCATTTAAGATCAAAAAACCCACACAAAACTTTAATAAAAAATAATTTACCATGAGCCGGTGACATAATCTGATCATAATCCCTATCACTAACACTATAGATTAACTCTAACTGAACTTCACTACCCACTAACAGTATCTCCTAAACCGCTATATATATATATATATATATATATATAATCACTAAGCAGTTAAAGTAATTATTTGTATGTTACTCGGTTTTGAAACTCCAAAACATTTTAAAAAAATAGCAAGCTTGCAAAACGAAAAGGCTATGCAGAGTCCTCATGAAATGATAACATCACCATATGACACAGATGAAGTAGACAATAATCAATACAATCATCGGCATAGACAGTTTAAAATAGAAGATTAATAATCCTGAAAAGTATAGTGAAATGGATGAATACAAATGCAATAAAAGTGCAATAACACCCAATATGCACACTGTTCATTTAAATATGGGAAGTACTCTGAATATAACATGATTTTTAACTATGTGTTAATTTATCTGCATAAAAAAAAAAATCTATCATGAATAATTACTATAGTTACTCTATAATCTGGTGTTCTAACTAAATGACCAATATTATTATGTAACGTATCCTCTAACACAATCACTTACATGTAAGCAAATATGCAGAATTCATAGCATGCCTCTGCCTGGTACGTCTTCCACAATCCCAGCTAACTCATCACAAACTATGGTAGACTAGGATACAAAAATAGCAGTAAGATCGGGTCATTTTTAAGTTGCGCATTGGCCAAATGCCAGTGAAAATAATATTTTGCCGCCCTTGCAATGCTCCCCTCTTTATATCCCACCCACCTATACCCCCACCTCTTTTAATGATTGTTACCTTAGCACCTTTTATGAGCTAATTAACAGTAAATACAGAATTTATCCCATAATAATGCAGAGACATATAGTATAATGCAGAGGAATATCACATTATAAAGCAGAGCTATCACGTTATAATGTAGACAGATTTGATATTCCTCATATCTCTGCATTATGTTATATTTATGCGTGTTATAATATCACGAGTCTCTACGTTATGATGTCATATCACTACACACAGACACTGTATTATAACAGAGAAATTTCACATTAAAACATAATGATATCACATCATAACACAGCGAGATACATCATAATACAGAGAAATATCTATTCATATAATGCAGAACAATAAGGCAGAGATATTACGTATCTCATATTGACGTATTATCATAACAAAGAAAAAAAATATTCAGAGGATGCTTTCTCACAACAATGTTAGTTATTTCATGGACACCATTTAGTGGGCAAATAGAACTCTCAGCAGTATCTACTTTAGTAACTAAACCACATATTCACTATAGTCCAATGTCCCTATAATTTGATGCAACCAGAAATGGGAAATGGGCAATAAACCTTGCAATGTAATGTGTCTGATTCAAAATAAACGTTATTACATATTGGATTAAAAGCAAAGATATCAATACAAACATATATATAAAAAGAAAAAAGAGCAATGAAAAGTTACCACCTGCCCCACTGGGCAAAAACTCCATGTCCAGACAGATTTGATTTTGCAGTGTGCGGCTGCAGGCTGGATGCACTTGGCCGAATGCTGCTTGAGTATAAAACCATGATGTGTAGCCACTTATCTTAAAGCATCAGGGCTGCATCAGGGCTGCTTAGTTATCCTTAATCCAGCAATGACCAACCCGGCCACCATCTCCTCAGCACCTTAAGTGCTCCTCAACCCTTGCACAATTACGGTAGTTAACAAAAAAAACCCATAACCACCTTAGAGAGGGTTGAGGAGCACTGCACTATATGATCCTGTAGGTTCTCAATATGGTTCACTAGGAAGAATAATTTAACTGCCTAATTAAGTGATCCAAAATAGACATCTAATCTTGAAATGTGTCGACTAAATGGTCATCTAGGGCCAACCCTGGGGTTTCTAGAAACCTAGGACAGTTACGTCTCCACTGCCCTTTCCTGCATTTACTTGCTTTCTTAGACAGAATAGGATCTGGTGGCAGCTCCCGTAACCACTTCAGGTAGTTTACTCAGTTTAACCTATACTTGGACTAGAGACACAGATTTGCAAGAACCCCTAATAGATCTAGAGATAAACTTTTATCCAAGCATTTTGTGATATATTGATTGTATTGATATAATGGTAGTTATAGTCCTCAGAAGGCACCAGACATTTACAATGACCATAATTTACATGGTGTTGGGATTATCAAACACATGTCTGGCAGACAGCACTAGACTGCATAATATAACTTAAAGCTTTTTATCGTTAGTTAAATAGAACTGGACTTTGTCTGACCTTCAATATAATCACCCTTCTGATTTAATGGCTCGATTGCCAGGGAATCTGGTCTAATATCAACAAAGTTGCCCAGCTGAAAGCCATCTGTTGGTTTCCTATCCTCTATGATGTTCTGCAAATGAAACCACTATATTGTGAAATGGAAAGCTACAGATTTTATTAATTATTAATTTTCTTTTAAAGTTTCATGTTATACAAACAAAATCCCTGGGACACAGTCACGGGTCTAGTACAGAAAGATGTGCATATAATTTACCGCTGTTACACGGTTGCTTGGTTAGCCAAGAGACCAATACAGAGAATTATGATGCGGTAATACAACTTTCAGTATGATCCCACCAGTGGAGTGACAAAAGAATAAAAATAACAAGAGAAAGAAGAAGAGGTAAGGGGTCTTATAATCAAGGTTGTCTTATAATTGAGCAAATACAGTACTACTGATACTATAATAAATGTCGCTCTGCATAAAAACCCTGAAATGGTTCAGCTACAAAATCTATGCTTCCATTGGTTTGCAGTGGGCTATATAGAAAGTTAAGTAGGGTTTCTTTGAAATCCTCATGCGTGGTATCTATGTTTTCTATCTTCTTCTAAGTAGCCTACTGTAAACCATCCATTCTAAAATGGGACTTACATGGGAAAAGGTGGAACAAAACCTTTAAAATACTATGTTCCCTTTAGATCTGTGGTTGCAGTGAGCCATCTAGAAAGGCAAGTAGAATTCTTCCAAATCTTCAAGGATTATGCAGCCTGCAAAAAAGCAAAGACTGGTGAGAGAATCATAACTCATTTTAATGGAGGCAATAGATGACTTCTGCAGTTTGAAGAATGTTGTCATTAAAGTACCACTAAAAGACAGCCATAAAGATGATCTCAAGGGACACTCTATATTTATATCACAGGTACATTATTACAACAAATGTGTATTTTAAGCATTCTGGCTATGTGGTTTAATATCTTCCCATCTTGCGGTGGCATAGTTAGCAGCTGCTGTTTATTTGACAAGAACATCTCTTGTAGAAAACGTATGTTATACATATACATATTTGGAATACAATGCTTACAAAACTTTACTTATAATTTTTTTTTGAGGCCTGACAAGTTATGGACAGCTAATGGCTACATTATTTTCTCTGTGATGTAATGGGTTATGTTTAAAGAATACTTCTCGTACAAAGTTGTTAAAGAACATTTAATTGGTTCCCATGGTGACTGCACCACTCATCCGATTTGCATCATAAGCCCCACCGCACCAGGCTTTTTGATTAGTTTGTAACTACCATAAATGTTACTATTATAATTGTGATTTTTTTACTATTGTTTACCTTTTTCCATCTGGTTGTAAATATATATTTTTGTTTGCATGTGTTTTCCAGGGCCTACTTTGCAATATTATTGCTCATGTACATGGTTCTGTTCTGACCTTCGTACACCTTTATATCAATTAAGGCATAGCACAACTTGTATTTTAAACAAGCTAGCTGTACAATTTATGTTCCTTTGTGCGCAAAAGCAGTCAAAAACATTTAAATGCTTCTCGTGGCTTTTCTCTGTTATTAGCCCAGATTCCTACACTTCAGCTCAATGTGTTGACAGAGTAATTTCATTTGCAGAGCACTCAAGATAATGACAAACACTAACACCTGCAAGAAAACAAAAGTCGGCTAATGATGGGTAAACTCCTTGAAAGCAAAGTGCAGCACTTTTATTACAGAGGACCTCTAAAAGCATATAGACATTTTCCAAGAAATCCGAATTTTGAGCTTAGACAATGAAAAATGTGACCATCCTTTAAGTCTAGCCCCTTAAGGACCAGGGCTTTTTTATGATTTAAGCAATTTCTTCCCTCTTTTACATTTAGCGTGGCCTCGCAAGTTAAATATTTTTTTTCAAGACAGAGGGGTTTTTTTAAATTAAAAAAAAAACATTTGTATATCTAAGACAATACATATTGTTTTACAGGTATACAAATTATCCACAGCTAAAAATACCAAAAACATATTCGTTAGCATGCCCTCATATAGGAATATAGAGTTTTTTTAAATAATTTTCATTTATTTTAAGTTTTGTCATATTTTTTAGGCTTTTATTTTTTTTTGTATCCCCTACGTAAAACTAACACTAATCCTATCTAATTCCCCACTAATGTAACCCCATCACACTAACAACAAAGTACCCATTCAAATTACATATAGAAAACTCTTAGGATCAGGATGAAAAACATCATTTTTTTTTAACCTGGCTCTGGTCATAGAGTGGTTAGCTACAGCAATGACCCTATAATGACAGCAGTTGCGGCGATGTGGGACCATGTTCATGACATCTTTTCATGACGTACGTGGTACAGCAAATATTGATGAAGCCACACAGAGGTGAAAGGTGTTATAAATTGAGAATGGGATTGAACTTTTAAGTTTGAACCAGAATATATTCACTAAACTGTAAGTGTTTAGGAGTTGGACAGAAGTCCAGTTTGCAAATTCACTAAAGCTAATTCCCATTAGCATTCCCAAAAAAAACAAAAATCTTGCATACACTCGCATAGAGGAGATACATGTGAAAGCGAGCGTGTGCTTGTTTAAAAAAGCAGGCAACCATTTGCACAGAATTTAATGTCTCTTTCATTGACTTGACCTATGATTTCTAATGCAACTTATTATTATTTTGGACAATAACAAGATTTATAATAAACCAAAACAATGTGTCATGTAGAAAGTGTTTCAAGATCCATGTAGCTAAGTACAATTTTTTGTATACTGCTCTTAAAACTGTAAAATACTATAATTACAGTATTATAAAAGAAAATGTAAAAATGCAATTTCATTAACCTGCAAGTATAAAAAGCAAACCTTTGCCCCCTTTGTTTTTTGTTATTTTTATATTTTGGATGACCCCTAAGAGCTTTGTGGCTCATCTTTGGATGGGCTCTTAAAAAAGTAAGACTTTATTATTTTCCATACCAAGGGGACTTAGGGTTGTGGAGTGTTTTTTTGTTAAAATTGAGATTTTTTATGTGACAAATGCAATTGATAAAACATCAAAAGAGGCATCATAGATTTCTAAAAAATATATATACTTTTTGAAAAAAAAGGGGAAAAAGGCACATACCAATTTGAGTCAAATTGTTTCTTGATGTACATGCAGTTTTCACCTTGTTTTCAAGAAGTAGATTAAAAAAGGGTTTAGTGGCTCTTTAAATGTTTTAATAATAGCATTTGTCACATAAAAAAATCTCAATCAAATATCTAAAAAGTACCAGTGCATACTTTTCCAGACTTATATTGAACACTTTGATTAACTGATATATATATATATATATATATATGCTAAACAGATTGAAATTGTTCAAAGTGCCTTTTTTACAGTGAATTGTACTAAAAAAGTTGAATCCCACTACTGCCTCAGACTACTGCCACATAGTAGATATACAACTAGCCATCTCAGTCCACTTTGCAAGCTATGTATATCCTACTTAGTTGGCACTCTAGGGGTTAATATATATCCCTAATGTTTTTTGAAATACCAGATACACTCATAATCATAGAAGCGAATGGATTTTGTCTTAAAATAGAATGCATTTTTTTATTTATACAATGCCATGCAATACACGGTGCTTGTCATATATTCAAAGGCATGTGGATTGTGGACATTCTATCTGCATACTGAGAAGATGAGCGTGAATAATACATTGGTACGGCCTACTCCTTTGTGTGGATACGCCAATCATCTGTAGAATATTCTGCCTGTATGAGCTGCTTTGACAGTTTCGACATGTTGTCTTAGATTGTCAAAGCTACTACTGAAGAAGGAGAAGCTTCAATTATGCAGCTTTCCTTCTGTAGACTGAAATTGGTATCTCTTACAGAAACTCAATGACACATTCACAATCAGGAGCTGAATTTACCTAGTTTTTTTCTGGTTACTGCAATCTAACTTTAAGGTGCTTTCATAAATGAAAATATGTTTTGTAACAGAAAAATTACTTTGTATATAAAAATATGACTTTTTAAATTTAAAAATAGATAAATGTTTAATAACATTTAGATAGATAAATGTGTATTATTATTATTGGTTATTGATTTAAATAGTGCTACCATATTCCACAGCTCTGTACAGGGGCAGTCAGAAGCAGATCTAGAGGCATAACTTTGGCTTCGACCACATATACGACTGAAGATGACGAGGCTGAACCCCTTTTCGTCCACTTGATGACACAGGTATGACTTTCCTGTCTGTCTCCCAAGCTGGCAACCTGGAATTCCAGGACGGGAGTACACGAGCAGCATTGGAATTTCTTGACATCCTTTATGGGGCTAGGCACCATCTTGACTCTTGACAAGTTTTGACAAGGGAACCTAGACTACAGAATATGTTTAAATACTGGCAGCTGGCACACTACATGGCGTCACTGAAAGGGAAGTACAGTCTAGGAAGAGAGGTGACGGGATTTGAGTGTCTGTGCTGAGGAGATCTTCCCCAACCTCAAGCGACATCCCTATTGTATAAAAACCTCCCTTCACCACCGCTTGAGCGGGGTCCGGTGCTCTTTCATCGTACACCTAAGCAGAAAGGGGGTAACATGAGCCTGCTATCCCTAGAAGAAGTGCTGCCTCTCACAGGGTGAAAATTTTGCAAATATAGTGATTTACATATTAGCTCCCTGGTTGGGCCCATGTACATTGGTGATAGCTGTGTGGCTCCAAGCAGACACAATGGGTTAAGGTCTTGGCCCAATCAAGAGGCACTTCCTGGCTCCATAACCATATGCAGGAGCTTGCTGGCTCAACAGAGGAGCAGTCTGAAGGCTTGGGACAGGTGCAGACGAGCAGCAGATGGTGTCGCCCACCATCCTTGCTTGAGTTTGTGACGTAACTCAGGAACAAGTGTTTCTTCTGTCTCCCCCTCCCATAGTGTTCCTTCCCTAACATTGTCAGGAGGCGAGCAGGAATGGCAGGAACAAGACGAGAAGGTTCCATCGTCCATCCAGTCAAGCAGTTGAAGTCTCCATGGCAACTGGGTTGCGGGAATGTCAACGGAGATCCGGAGGTCTGCACAGGCTTCTGTGTCTGGTGCTGCTCATGAAATCAGCCTTGAAGCACCTGCAGATGGTAGAGGATAAGATTAGGCAGATTTGGTGGTGTCACCGCTGGATAGGGTTCACAAGTAATAGGCCGGAAAATTCAGCCTCATAAACCACCTGTCATTCCCAGTAGGGGGATAAGTTAATGATGGCATTGACATTTATGTAAGAACTCCCATGCCTCATTTGACAGGGCGATTGAGTTGGTGCAGGCCGCAGGTTGCTTAGCCCTCATGGCTAAAGCCAACATTGAGGTGGCTTTTAGGCTGTTGCTTATGGGTCCTGACTGTTTCAGGCTGTTTTCATTGGGGAGGGTATTTTTATGTTGATCGTTGTTTACCAACGGGTGGATTGCGCCCACTATGAAGCATTTAGTTCATTTTTTGAGTGAGCAATTCGGGATGTGGCCTGCAACTCATCCATAGTATAGTATACTGTCTGGCCTTGGGCAAGTTCTGGGTGTCAGTTGTTCTAAGACAAGACCAAGGGCCCATGTTCATTCATTCGGTTCTTGGGGATTGGAAAAGATTCTGAGGCTGTTGTGTAGGTTACCGTTGGATAAAGTTTTGGATCTCAGGGTATTGGTTGTCAGGACTAAGATTATGTTGCTGCATGTCGTTATTGTGTAAATTTAATTTTGCATGCAGGATCATGCCTATGGGCTGGGTCTTTTGCAGGAGGCCACATTGCCCTCATGATTTCATAAGGGTGACTGCTGAACACAGGGAATATATGGCCATGTGGGAAATGTTTCTGACTGGGTATATGTTTATGGGAGTTAATGTTTAATGAGGCTCTGGTGTTATGAACTGAAACGTCGGGCCCATAGGGTATGGGAAATCTTTTGTTGTTCATGTTTTGCAGGTGAGTGTGGCCTGTGAATTAGCCAGGTAGGGGCCTGACTAAGAGTATAACCTTGTTGAACTTTCCTATAGTTGTAGCAGTTGAAATTTGGGGTGAGCGTTTGAGGAACGCCAGGGTCACTTTTGTTGTGACAATATGAGCATTGTGTGTGCCATTAATAACTTGTCATTTTTTCACTTCCAGTTATTTGATTGCTTACACACTTAGTTTTGAGTTATTTGCAGTGTAACAAGTGGGTGAGGGTGGTACAAGTTGGATTGGCATCAGCATTGCAGATGCCTTGTCTAGGCATTAATTGGAGCAGTTCTGTGAGTTGGCCCCATCCCAGGGGCATCAAAGTGCCCACGTTGACTTCAAGGGTGGTCATCACTACACCCAGAGACAGATTTGACGGTCCCCTCCATGAGGACAGCTTATACCAAGGTTTGGTCTGACTAGGAGGTTTTGTTGGGTGCGGTCAGTAGCTCTTAGCAGTTTTTCTGTGATTGTTGGGCATGGAATTTGAGCAGGTTACTTCAGTTTTTGGGGTCACAAAGAAGTTAGCAGTAACAGCTTTCTACAGTTCAGGTCCCAGCCAGACCTTACAAAACACCTCTCGGTTTTGCAGACAGTGAAGGGTTACAGGAGCAATTGCAGATATTTGACAACAGGCAGCCGATTACACTTAGTTTGCTAGGCTGTCTTTGTTCCAAGGTACGCGACATATGACTGTCACTATTTGAGCAGGTTCTGTTTAGGCTGAGTTTTGTTTTCCTTCTTTGGGGCTTTGCATAAAATTGAGCTAGTGGGGCTTAATACACTGGCCTTATGTGAAAAATTAATTGCCCCCTACTAAATCAACCAATTAATACAATTGAATTAATAATTGTATTCAATTTCTCTAGTCCACACCCAGGCATGATTACTGTCAGCCCTGTTGAATCTAAACACCAATTAAATAGAACCTGTCTTTGAAAGTAAAGTAGGCTAAAAGGATGCGAAACAACATTATTTACATTTATCAGTCTGTAAAGCATTACACATTTCTAAGGGTCTGGGACTCCAGTGAACGCGAGAGCAATTATTTACAAATGGAAAAAAATAAAATAGTGAATAGTGGTGAATCTTTCATGGAGTGGTTGGCCTACCAACACAAACAGAAGATATTTATACACAACACATGAAAGGATTAGGGGTATAATCTCATCAACCACCAGAAAGCCCGGCGCCGCCATACAGTTCTATGGCCGGCAATGCCCACTCAAAAAAGAGTCACTATTTCGGGGTGATCCCGAAGGATCAGCATCCGCCCCAGGGTACCAATGGAGAGCTCCGGATGTTATAGTCCAAAAAAGCTACGAAATCGACGTCAGAACCCTGAGTGTTGGAAGCTTCCTTGGCAATAAGCTGCACGGTAGCCAGGCCAGAGATCCATAGCCGCAGCTAGGGAAACCCCTGGTCCTAAAGACTGGTAATAAAACCAGGGTTCCCAAACAAGCTCCCTCTCTGTAACCACCACCGAGTGTTGCCCACCACGAGTTTAATGTAACCTCAAAAGAGCGACATGGTGGGACAAAGGATGTCCGTAGCGACGCAGTTTCAATTGTCGGCGGGCATCGGCGCGGTTCCTAGCCAGCGTACAGTTCCATGAGTTTGCGGCTTGATCCTGGTTAGGCGCATCGAGCGTTTCCTGGGAGTCTGGTTAGGGCAGACCAGATGAGGTTTCGTGTTCCCCCCCTATGATCACAGGGTTACTTAGACATAAGAAGCAGGTAAGGAGTATCCTCAGGAATCCACCAGTGCCCCCTCAAACATACCACCATGTGTCCTATGCCCCAGGGGGTTACCGTGACAAGCACATTGATGATTCATCCAGGTGGTCACAAAACACTAACATGTAAAGAACTCCGGTTCTCACTTGCCACAGTTCACAAATCCACAATAATAAAGAAACTGTGCAAAAATGTAATCCATGGGAAAGTTGCAAGGTGAAAACAAGACACAAAGGCTCATCTTTGCCAAAAAACATCTTGGTGATCCCCATGACTTTTGGGATAATATTCTGTAGACTGATGAGTAAAAAGTCAAACATTTTGGAAGACATGGGTCCTGTTACATCTGACATAAAGCTAACACAGCTTTGCACAGTAACCATATCACCAGTCAAACATGATAATGCTAGTGGGTCAATATATATTTATAGTGGCAAGATGGCCTGATCAAAACAAGAAACTCCAAACACCAGCAGAATAAAAGCAAAATGTAATTTATTGCAGCTTGCTGTAAGGTCCACAGTGTTGCACTTCACAGGATACATAAACAAACCAAAACCAAAACAAATCCTACTCCATCTTGGAGACTAACTATACAAGGTTCTTTACCTCACTAACTAACATAAAAGTAGGCACGGCACGGCACGGCACGGCACCTCTGGACCGTACCTTTATAAAGTCTGAGGGCCTCTGGCTTGACTACCTCTCTCCCTGTTCTCAGACAACCAATGCCTTTAACGACTGCCCTTAAAACACCTCAGTGCAGGTTAATTGGTCTCACCTGCTGACCTCCCAGCAATTAACCCCTTCATGCTGGGAATAATGAGCGTTCTAACCTGCTACTGATATACACAGACTCCGTTACCTTGCCACAATATATATATATCTATAGATATATATATATATCCCAGTCTTGGATTAAGTTAAGCCATCATACATGGCTTGCAGACCTGATAAAATGGAGCCTCGCACAGCCTGGGACACCAGCAGGACATCCTGTTTCTGTTAAGAACGAGCCAAATTTCTCCCCCACCCAGCAATAAAACAAAGAAACCTGAGAATGAATTTCAGACAGAGGCGACTGTTCAGCCTGTGATTGTCACGCTGGCAGTATGCCAAGGTTAGTGTGCCAAACACACAAAAAAGAGAGACGGGGAACTACTGGAAAGCAGTTAAATAAACCCTGAAGAGAGCCTATTAGATATTTTTTCACTTAAAATGATATACTTTCTGCAAGGCATTTTAAGGGTGGCAGAAACTGTGACTATTTAAGGGAAATCTTTACCAGTTTCAAGGTGTAGTAGGGATAGAAATAAGCTTGGTTTACATCAAAGCACAGTGTAGGAACATATGTGTTCACAATAGAATAATTTTGCTTTCTCATGAGCACTTTATAAAACAGAGGCATTTTTTAGCCTTTTGTTCAGGTAAGGGTCATGGTCTGTCTCCTATGTATATCTACTGTCTCAAACTATGGCTGAGATAATTATAAGGAACTGCTCTGGTGCAAATTGGAAACAATATATATATATATATATATAATATATATATATATATATATCTCACAGAGTCCATTGCACACCATTTCAAATATTCCAAGCCTGGTGCTAGTAACCAGCAGTTTCCATACAAAGCACTCTCAAATGACATGTTCTGATGAAAGTTAGCAATGACTTTGTTTGAATAAAGAGAAGTTGTTAACTTAAATACCTGTAGTGCTGACCATCCTTTGAGAGTGCTATATATATATATATATATAATTACCCAGGTAAGGTAAATTATTATGGCAATTGGTTCATAATCCTTACTCTGTACGTTAAACCCCCTGGACCATACCTTGTAATGGTTCTGTTTTCCTTTTGGGCACTGTCCTGCTGTCTCCCTGAGCTATCACGCTGTCCAGCTTTTGTGGGAAGTCGGGCTCACAGGTCAGTTAGGGGGATTAGAAGATCTCCCCTGACTGGCCAACTAAGCTGTGTTGTAAAACGTATCTTAATCAGCTCCTAGGTGTCATCCTAGTTGAGCATTCTGCTCCAATCCTACCCTTGACTGTATCTAACCACATCTCCAGTAAAGATGACCTGCATTGGGCACTTTAAATATTGGATATATTACACATCTTCCATCTCACACTCTCCTAACCATACTGTAACATACACAGCACCAAACTCTTATAAACATACACATACTATCCAACAACATACACATGTACTGACACTACAATATGCACACACACACTGACTGACACTACAGTATACCCACACCGACGCTTACATATAATAGTCCCCATCTCTCCCCCTTGTGAAGACCTGCCACGCAGCTACTTATTTTCGGCTATTGTGAATCCAGCACCCTATGCATTACTGTGGAAGGACGGTAAGCGGGGGTGCCATGAGGCACCCAGTGTGGTCATGTAATGTGCATTACCTGACCCCACTGAGCACCTCATGGCACCTGCTTTACCACGCCCCCGGAGGAAAGCATAGCCAGATTCATAATGGCAGCACTGGTCACCATGGCGACCTGGGGTTTGTCGAGTCCTGTCTCAACCCTTTTGAATAAGTGATGTTGTTCTACCTACTTTATCACTATAAGCAAAATGCAGCATTAGAAACATAATTCCAAGTACTGTTGATTGGCCAAATCATTCCCACTTAATTGCCTTGTGAAACAAAAGCAAGTACTGATTTGTTGAAACTGAAAATGCCCTTTAAAGGTGTTTGTTTATTATCTTATTAGAAGAATTAATAAAACTACTGATATTATGTTATTAGCTTTGCATACTGAATACCTTAATACTTGTCTTTGTAATTATTGCTGCACTTATAATGTCTGCCCTAACCACACTCCCATGAACTAGCCAGCAATGGCTACAAGCCAGGAAACGCTCAATACGCCTGACCAGGACCTAGCCGCAAATTCATGGAACTGTATGGCTGCTAGGAACAGCGTCGATGCCTGCTGACAATTGGAACTGCGTTGCTACAGACACCCTTTGTCCCACAATGTTGCTGTTTTCAGGTTACGTTACACTTGTGGTGGGCAACACGGTGGTGGTTACGGAGAGGGAGCTTATTTGGGAACCCCCGGTTTTATTCCGGGGAATTTTCCTAAAGCTGTCGCTCAGGATCCTTACGTTGGACCACGTCGCTTTTTGGACCATAACATCTTCGGATTTTTTGAGCTCTCCATTGGTACCCCGGGATTGAAGCTGTACCCTCGGGATCACCCTGAAATAGTGACTCTTTGTCGGGTGGGCATTGCTGGCCATAGAAGTGTGTGGCGGCGCCAGGCTGTCTGGTCATTAATGAGATTATACCTCTGATCCTACCATGTATTGTGTATAAATATCCGTGCTGTCTTCAATAAACTGAGTGTTGTTTTACCCCTACACTAAGTCTCAGCTAGTGTTTAGGGGAATATGAAGGGTTAATCCCATGAGCAATTGAGCTTTCAGCGGCAAGGAAGATCTCTACAGCAGAGCTACTCAGTCCAAGTACGGGTCTCAAAACAGCTTATCTCTGCGATCTTTGTTCCCAAACAGCTTGTCTCCACAATCTTTGTCCCAGACAGCTTAACAGTGCTATCTTTGTCCCAAAACAGCTTGTCTTTGTCATGTTTGTGCCCAAAACCTTGTCTCTGCCATGCTTGTCCACAAACAGTTTTTCTCTGCCATGTTTGTCCCCAAAACCTTGTCTCTGCTATGCTTGTCCCCAAACAGCTTGTCTCTGCCATTTTTATCCCCAAACAGCTCAACAGTGCCATGTTTGTCCCCAAACAGCTTAATAGTGCCATGTTTGTGCCTAAACAGCTTAACAGTGCCATCTTCATCCCCAAACAGCTTCCCAGTGCAATCTTTGTGTCCAAACAGCTTCCCAGTCCATCCTCTGTCTCCAGCTTGCAAGACTATGATGATTTTGCCTCATCCCTAATTGCCCAAAGAAATTGAGGCCTGTTCAATAGTTGGCCTAGGCCAAGGTACAGCCCTGTGATTAATGGGTAACATCTGTGTGTTGATGGCTTGGGCTCTGAAATCTCCTGTAACCTAAAGCAAAGGTTACTAGAACACATGGACCATTAGTCAGCATTGCATAGGTTTAGGTTCCGTCTCTTTCACTGACATACCATTAACATTATGTCCTGACAAATGTCAGGTAGTACACATGAATAGCTAGTTGAGTAATAAGAAAAATGTTGTTCAGCCTGGAATTACACTGCTAAGAATCATTACACTGCAACATGTACATGTGGTATGCCACTATTAGAAAGGCATTCATTGCTGCAGTACATATTATTTAATGGCTTAGAAAAAGTAAAAAGTCATGTTAATTCTGTATATTTGACACTTGACATACATACTTAACCATACTACCCCACACAGCTGCATGCAATACATTAAATATACTAACCACACAAGTCACGTTTTCATCTTGAAATCCTAAATCCAGATGTAAAATATAAAAGAGAAGGAATAGATGAGAACTCATTTTCTCAATAGTCCAATCTAGCTCAAAGTGGTTGGAGGATGCATTCCATCTTCAGTTGACTTGAATGCATTCTATTCTTGGAAGTTATGTGCAACCATAGGTGAATGTGCAAGTGCAAGACAGCCCCACTAATTTAAATTTGTCAGCCCCTGAATAGAGTAGTGCCCCACATGCACGCCTTTTGGATATTATAGGGTCTATATTGAAATATGTACTTTTCATTTTTCAAACTTAACATATACTAAAGGGTCCATGTCATATTAGATCTAGCGTAGTGGTTCCAGTGCAGTCTGGATCACTGTGCCATTGAGTCTAAAAGTAAGAATGCAAATTGAAATTATAATTAAATTGATTTGACTAATTTCCTTCTAAGTGATATGTCTTGAATTAGGTTCCAATGCAGACCCGAGGGGCAATCATGGCAGTTAAAGTGAGAATTTATACATTTACCCATTCACGAGCATACTCTACTTCTTTCTGTGTGTGCACTCACTTGAACCATCTAGGAACAAGATTAGGAATGTGGAAACTCCTATCCACCTCCAATTTTTAAAAAAACAACATTTTGTGTCGGAATTTGCCCTTCTAAATACTAAAAAATAATTATGCATCATTATTTTACCAGTCACTTTTTTGTACTAGCCCCTGTACCTCAGAAAGTCTTGATCCACTAGATTGAACCTATCCATGTGCTATTTATAGGTATTTCTTTTTGCTGGCTGGATTGGCCACACAGACAGGCTGTGTTATTTCATTCTGAGTTATCAACCAGGAGACATTTTATCATCTCTAAATTCTATCCCCAGCAGCTTCTGTTGACAAAGTGCCCATTTAAGAGTGTTTCGTGCAAGTGGTTTGGGAAGCCCTTCTGTTCTGGCATAAAGGACCACAAAAGATTCCAGGAATGGGCAGATTAACAATGGGGAAAATACTGCTTACACTTGCTGCTTGGTCCAGTGCAATTTTTGTAGTAGACTGCAAATAACAGAAAGAAAACACTACTTGTTGTGCTACGTGATATGGGAGACAGTGCTGTGTCAATGGCTATTGGCACCCCCCTTATAACTAAATCTAAATACTAAAACACCAAATCCTAACAACATACACTAACATACTCATACACTAACTCCATACAGAAAACCTACCCAATTGGCTGAGCTTAGGAGGTAATCATTGATCCCTTCCTAAGTACATATTTTTTAAACCCTGGGCGCCTCCATCATTGGAAGACATATAGCCTTTCATTACGATGAAATGAACAGCAACAGAGCTAAGAAAACGCTTGTTTAACCCCATGACATGCCAGGTATGTCAATTGTTGGTAAGGGGATGCATTTCCGTGACGTGTCTGGCATGTCAATTGTCGTCAAGGGGTCAAATAACATTTTCAGCACAACGTACAACATTCTGCAGCTTATGGTAATACTGTGAGAATAACACAGATCTTACAAAGTAGTAGAGCAATAAAACATTGTCTTCCCTTTGGCCCTCTACATCCAGCTGCATCAATATATTTTAAATGAATATAAGTAAAAATATAATTGTAAACATAGGTTGTTGATTAAGAAAAAAACTAATAAAAAGGGAAAAAAGGGGAAAAAAGAAAAAGCTTGTTTATTTTTATGTTCAAAAGCTCAACCTTGAGGCACCAATATACCTGAGAACTCAGAGTAAAGTGCAGAATCTCTGGATCATGGAGCTAAATCTCTCTATCGCGGGAGAAGCATAATGGACACACACTTTTCCCTATTCCCTTCCAACCAATATAAGTTTAAGGTATTAGGGACTAGTTCCACCCACACACATGGCTAGCTCCATCCATATCCCTTGTAAGCCATTCCCTTGAAGAGGGAGCTAGAGCCTGGAAGTTCCCATGTATGGGCATCAGTTTCATTTTAATGTCTCCTTGGATGAAATATCTGTGAACCAAACTTTTCTTTTAGCACTGTGACACACTGGGAAAACTCACAAGGAGCAGGCCTCTGGTTAGAAAGTCATGCAATTCCCCTGATATTGGGGGGCAGCTTTTGTAGCCATGAGATCCAAGTTCAATAAAAAGATTGTGGAGTATCGTTGACTATCATGGTACGTTTATCCATGTGTTTATCTTGTTAATTTGATCTAAGATTAATGAAATAGAAGGGATACAAGGTTTTGTCCAGAAAGGAGCTATGGATGGTTTATCTCCTAGCACAATTTTTATGTAGTAATTTACTTTCTGGATTAGTGAGGTGAGACATGTGTCGGCCAAAAGAAAAATAAAGCAGAGGTCATCTGGTATACATTTGCCAGTAACTTGTTCACAAAGGGCCCCCACAAAGGTCTGTACTACTGTTGGGGGGCCGCATAAGATTACCCAAAATTAACAAACAATAGTTTGAATAGAAAACTAATGTTGCCTTACTCAGTTGCCATGAAATATGATAGAATCCTCGCTTGACCAAAGAGTTTAAAGGACAGGATGAAGCCATGTTGGCGGTCATCATGCTTAACTTGTACTTATACTTCATACATATTACATGTTACTCCGTTAGTTTTTTAAACTCTGTGGTTTAGTTAGTATTATATCATATTTTAGGGCAGCATATTTTAGAGTGAGGCAACGTTAGTTTTATGTTTGAGTTGCTGTTTTTTTCATTTTGGAGAATCCTATGCTGCTGCCACAGCAATAGTGCTGACTACAGTTTCATTCTAGTAGTGGTGGATATGTGGAACATCTTTTCAGCAGAAGAAGCTTGAGGTTCACAGAACCTGAGATTTTTATTTTCCTCATCTTCGTAACTCTTTATTATAAGTTGGTGTTTTAGGGTGATTTGAGGTATAATTTTGTCAGTGTATGGCATTGCATTTGATAGATTTTTTTGATCCGTGAATGTATTAGTCTGTACTATAGTGTACGGACTTTGAGCCACAACCACATTTTCTGGAACCACTGCCAAAATGCCAATCACAGCCTCTTTAAGCCTGTCTGACTCCAACAAACGTAACGTCTTCTAATTAACTGGCATACTTCCCAGAAAATATGTGAGTGGAAAGTGGAGAGAGGAAAACAAATGAATAACATTTCAGAGATTTTCCATTCTCTTTTGTTTGTTGGGGGTCCCTCCTTGTTTCCAGAAACGTCGTACTAATCTGAATGCACAAGTCCAATAGACATCTAGTTTTCATCAGTGGGTTACATGACTTGGGTAGCCAAACATAATAATAAGGGTCATCTGGGGCCATCAGAGACCTTCCAAATCTGTCTTGGAGACCATGCTTCAGTTTTACTTAATTGTGCTACATGGTAGTAATAGAGAAGGTTGGGTAAACCAAGGCCTCTGTGGCAGGTAGGAAAGTATGGAAGTATAGAATTCTACGTGACACCCTAATCCTTTTGTGTAGCCAAACAAAGCTATCAATTCCACTTCGATAGTCCTACAATATCAAATGGGTGAGCAGAGTCTGAAAAATGTATAATAATCCGGAAGAAAATTATTTTTTTATGGTATTTATCTTTATAAATACAATGTAATAAAGGACTATGATGATTACAGTACAAGTCATTGTGTTCCATTTTTAAATTTTAAAAATTTTAAGTTTTATGGAATGAAAAAGGGACAGAAAACCTACCCAAATGTTAAATCCCCAATAAACACTCATGTTTATTATACTAAATCCTAAATGGATGTAGCTGTATTAGCTAAACAGCAAATTTAGTCTTGAGTTAAAATTGATGCCTTTTATTAAAAAAAGGCATAAAGTTACATACGTTTTCAGAACCATCAAGTTAGAACCTTTTCTTTATTGAAACAATAAATGTTTGCACTTCCCCTTATCATGTTTTATAATGGACAATAATGTTAGAAGTGCCATTCTTGGACAACCTTACAATATTGTAATATATAGAGGATAACTGCCCCTCTTGTGCTATTCTACATTATTTTCCATTGAATCTGATATCATGCTAATTTGAAGCTTAGAGGTTGCTGTTCCACGTGCTCTGTAAATTCAACACTTTTATAACTAAATGTATTTGAAACAGAATCGCCTTTATCAGTCCTATTGAATTTCCAAATTCTTAAAAGATTCTTTTTCATGATGCAAAATAATTATCTTATTGTTAATTTTTCAGGCAACACCAAATTGTGATGTGAGACAAATCCAAACCTGGTAAGGTCGTTGGCATACAAACTGAACATTTTCTAAAATATGTGTGTGTTGTTTGTATGTCACTATACCTTCAGATGAAATAAGAAAATGGCGGATCTGCTTAATGCAGAGCTACTGTTAATGCTAATCCATAAAAGCCAGCCCTTTTTATCAAACGAGTTGACATTTTTGTATGAGAAATAACTACAGGATGTGCTTTTTGGTGGTTTCTTATGTGTGTCTTGTATTTTGATAGCTAGGTTAGGTTGGTTTGCTATTGCAGGAAAAGACTAATTGGTTTACACGGATTTATTCCAACCAGATGTAGAATGCATTTCAGAAAGCTTTTATCAAAGGTAAGTGATACCACAGGTTGAGATGTTTGCTGGCTTTTGAATGGGCAGAAAAAAAACATTCAGATAAAAGACATATTTGCAAAGCATAAATCTATTATATAAGGCACAGAGCAATATGAGAAGTATATGGGCTTCCTCAGCCAGAGAGCCTAAAATTGACCTGCACCTATTTTGTCTGGTGTTAAAGTTCTATGGAGCAGCGGCACAAATGTGTTCAGCTACATGACATTGTATTAGATTACATGCATGTAAAATGTCTTATCATCAAAAAATAACTTTTACACTGTAGTTATTACTTGATCTATGCACTTGCCCACTTGACTGTTCGGTGACTCACCACTTTAATGAAGACCCAGAGACAGGCTGGCCA
Organism: Spea multiplicata; assembly: GCA_009364415.1. Taxonomy (NCBI): domain Eukaryota; kingdom Metazoa; phylum Chordata; class Amphibia; order Anura; family Pelobatidae; genus Spea; species Spea multiplicata. The sequence goes on from VKOC01000001.1 coordinate 31,571,650, forward strand.
GGGGGGGGGGGGGGGACAGTTTACAAAGGGCCCAGTTGGACCAACGCTTTATGAACAATTTTGGAAAAGTCCGCGGAGAGAGGAATTCAGCAGGGTCCTCTAACTTTGCATTACGTGACCCTGCTGCATTCCAGTTTAAAATGGTTTACAATGGATCAGTCAGACCTGGTCCAAGCCTTATCCACTTTAAATGGTATAAGTGCACCACCTGCCTCCACCTATACAATCCATTCTGTAGCTGGCATAGATACTTGTTTTACCATGTCCACAAAAAGATCTTCATCACTATAGCCAGCAGTATAGTGAGATAGGGTGATTATATTATTTGCAAACATTTCTGTCCATATGCTAGATATTTTTGAAAAATATACCTGATTTTTTGTGTGTGTACAAGGCTTCTGATTGCAGCCACAATCACACACAATACAGACATAATCTCGCTCCCCTTTCCCAATTTTCCATTTTTTCTTTCTCTCGTCTTTTACTTCATCTAGCCCTATCTCTCTTATCCCCCTTTCTCATTTGCTTATCATTATATCCTCCCTTTCTCAAAGTGTCTCTCCTTTCTCTTGATCTCTCCTTCTCATTTCATCATTCATTTCTCTTTAGTGCTCCTGTGTCTCTCTAGCATCTACTCCCTTCCTCCCTATGGGAACAGTCGGGAAGTATGTATAGGGTTTTATATATAAAGATTAAATTCAGTTGGAAAGAGGTAAAAGTGGAGAAATCAGCAAGAACAGTCCATTGATTGCTGTGGTAATTAGACTACCTAGAACTTTGCCCCGCAATATCTCTTTATGTGGAACCAATGTTGTTCCTAATGTCACAGTAGACCATTATCACATCCAATTGGGTCAGCCCAATCTATATTGTCAGAACAAATCTGTGTCAACAGAGGCACAGAATTCTGCTCTTGAGACTGGGGCCATATTCTGTAGCAGCATATATGACAAAGGATCACCGGAGCCGCTTATAAATGTGAACTCCACTCTGTAAGTAGCAATAATAAATATTCAAAAAGCTCTCAATGAGAGAGACAGGGGAAACAGAGGAGTAGGTACCCATTGGATACAAATGTATCACCCTCAATAATGGATACGAAGAAAAGCAGAAAACTCAGCCAGGATAATAGTTTCACCTTGATAAGGGTGTTTGTTCACGACTAAACCGGTCGGTGTTTCCATTAATAAAGAGGAGAACTGTTTTTGATAATTATCCTGGAGCGTTCCCAGGTATGATAATTAGATGGCGGGCCTCAAGATCAGCCCCATGGGAGTTGGCCTACTGGGAAATCTCCTGGAATCCCAGTAGGCCAGTCCAGCCCGTCTCTATATTTTTCTTTCATAATCAGTTATATGACAAATTAACTGAATTTAACTTTGAATTATTAGATTATTTTAAATTTGGCGTCATATATTTAAAGAATAGTTGAAGAAAAGGCTTATTATTGTTGCTTAACAAGAAAAGGAATCCTGTTATATTAGGGACCTTTTCATATTACAACTATAAACGTAATGTACAAGTAAAAGCATTTTAGATTCAAGAGGTATGCTTACATTTTGTTTTGTAGCAATATCATTAGGAAAGGAAATAGTTAACAGGTTAAGTTTAGATAAGTCATTAGATTCAAACATTTGATTGTTTTAAACAAAAATCTGGTATTGTGCTAAGGGCAGTGGCGACTCTAGAAACAATATATAGGGGGGCACACAAGATACCACAGTCAAACTGGGGGGCATTTAAATTCCACCATTAAATCATACCACTGAAAAAATATTATTATATAAGCCTGAAGCCACAATTTAGTACGACTAATCCTTGAAATCCTTAAACAACACAATAACTTTTGTACTAAATGATTTCAGGGCCTAATATTAGATCCTGCTGCTGATATATATTAGCCCCTGCTGCCCATATATATTAATATTAGTCCCAGTTGCCGATATATATATATATATATA
>VKOC01000001.1:31573710-31740110 GCA_009364415.1 Spea multiplicata
GTCTCATAGAAGACATCACCTGTGATCTGTGATCTGAATCTAAGTATACCATGTTTTTTTTCCCTTTATACACGATGGGTGTTACTTTGTAAGAAGAGACATATTCAATACAAAATTGCATAGCACTACTAATATAGAGTTATTACAAACGGAGCGCTGCACTTTATCTTTTGTTTGAAATTTCATTAAGCTATTGATGTAAGACTCAACATAGTTTCATCTGTTTACCATCCTTGACCAATTCACTAACCGGTAGCTATGCATTAACTCTGTATCAGCATTTAATCTTCCTCTACTCTCAAATCCTAAATAAAATAGGGTAGAGGAGGTCTCTGGTGACCATATAAGGTAAGTTCCAAGGTATATGAATACTACTATATGTAGCTATGATTTAAATTATGTGCCAAAAATACATTTTTTTTCTAATGATCTTATTATTATATTTTCCAACATTTGTCAGTCTCTCTCCCTGCCCCCCCCTATATTTCACATAAACAAGGCACTGCTCTTCATTGGTTAATGCCAGACAGCCCCCCTGCTGGCGACCCTCTTAAGGACCTTTAAATCCTGACATCAAAACCGGGTTTTCCGCTTAGTGATTCCCCGCCCTGATGAAGCAGAGGTGCATCGCAGCAAAACAAGTCTCCAGTTAGAGTGTTAGGGATTTATTTTTCTCACAGTATTTATCTGTTGTGAATTAATGTATTAACCCCTCCTATACTAAAGAAGACTTAACTTACGGTAGTGACTTCTATGGGGGGGGCAGGGAGATCTGGTAGGATATATTTAGGGATTTTGTCCTAACTTAAAGGCTAGCCTAGTATGTATATACGAACTTTGTTTCTTCGTGTTGTGCATCTTCATGTACGTTTATCCGCTGCCATATTCATTCGTTCCTCTGCCCAGTGTGACTGACAGGTCCCACTGTGACAAAGCTTACAGAGAGAGGTGCCTTGAGCTTGGGTGCTTTGCCAACAATACTGCACTAAAGCCTTATAATTATTTAATGTACCCATTCATAGATTGTGCATTGAGTTTTTATGATTCACCTTCTTTTGTTAGTTTTTTTTGAAAGATTACATATTTTATTTGGAAGAAAAGGTTGTATGACTTATGGATGACTTTTGTAAGATTTACTGTTGCATTTTTTATTTTGAAGATGAATGCAGATAACAATAATTCACATTTCAATCTTTGTATTTCAGAGGTTTAGCATAAAAGCTGTGAAACAGGAAACTGCCAGCTAGATTGATTTCCATATGACAGCTCCTGCTAAAACCTCACATTTACATTTGGTTTTCTGGATCTTTACTAGAGGTAATACATGTTTTTAACATGAATACCACTTTAGATTTATTATCTCTCTATTAAGAGGTGGTCAGAGCTTACAAGTATATTTTAAAGTGCAGCACTGCCATCTTCTGACAGTATATTTTATTCTGAGACTTCACCACTTTTCATCAATAAATGTGGGGTTTCAGAAGAATTATTTGAAGTTTTATATATATATATATATACATATAATATACATTCTCACACACACACACACTGATCAGCTATAACATTATGACCACTGGCCAGTGAACATTGTGTCCTCAAAGTTGAGGCACAAGGGCAAGCTAAGGATATCAGTGTCTGGACTTGAGTCAGGGTTGAGTTCTGGACTTTGACTGGGCCATTTCAACAACTTTATTTTTTCTTTTTCAACCATTCTATTGTAGGTTTGCGGGTGTGTTTGGGATCCCTGTCCTGTTGGGAACCCAATTCTGGCCAAGCTTTAGCTGTTGGACGGATGGCCTCACATTTGACTCTAGACTTGTTTGGTATACAGAGGAGTTCATGTCCTGTAGCTGCAAAGCAAGCTGAAATCACCACTCTTCCACCATCGTGCATGATATGAGGTGCTTGCGTTGATATACTAGGTTTGATTTTTGCCAAATGTGGCCCTGTGCATTATGGCCAGACATCTCCTATGTCTATTCAAAGAACATTGTTCCAAAAGTCTTGTGGTTTTTTTGGTGCAACTTTGCAAACCTAAGCCACCCTGCCATGTTCTTTTTAATGAGAAGAGGCTTTCTCCTGGCAACCATTCCAAACAAACCATACTTGTTCAGTCTTTTTATAATTGTACTGTCATGAACTTTAACATTAAGTATGCTAACTGAGGCCTGTAGATTATGAGATGTAACTCTTGTTTTTTTTACAATTTCTCTAAGCATTCCACGCTCTGACCCTGGGGTTCATTTGCTGAGACATCCACTCCTGGGAAGATTGTCAACTGTCTTGATTTCTCCACTTGAATAATCTTTTTTAGTATAGAATGATGGACTTTAGATTGTTTAAAGCCTAACCCTTTCCAGATTGATGGAGAGCAATAATTGCTTATGTAAGATCATTGGTGATGTATTTCCTCCTTGGTATTGTTAACACGCGCTTGAATGCTCTAGACCAGGGGCATCCAAATGCGGCCCGCAGTGGAAGCAGTAAGGCTGTACTTAGTTTTTCACACACTGTGCTCCAGTGTATTAGTATTAATAATAGTAGTTCCTTGTATGAAGGGAAAGTCAGTTACTAACATATCAGGGTAGGGTAACAAGTTAATTCCTTTATCCTCTTTATGCTGAATGAGGAGTGCTTAACACTGACAGAAGGGTATACTTGCACAAAGCAATACTAACAGACAGCAGTTCGGCTGGAGGTTAAGGACTACTGTTTTCACAGCCAATCCTCATTACTTCTACACATGTAGGGTGAATCAAATGGGTGGCATTAACTTCTGCTTCTCTCCTTAGGCTTGATTCCATTATTGCCGACTAACATTTTTTCCTTAAATTAAACATATTGTTTGATAAATACTAACATAGCAGATGTGCTGAAAGAAGATAATTTGGGGATGACTCGTATTGTTAAACCAAAAAGGACAAAGAGAAACCAAAATTAAAATAAAAATAATTTAATACATCTGTAATGAAAGAATGAAACCATCAAATAGCCCTTCTAATAGCGCAAGGCTATTAAACACACACTTAGTAGCACTAACACACAATTAGTGCTGCATTTCAACAAGTTACCTTAATATTTAAAAAGTAACATAAAAAAGCACACACTTTATCTCCAATAGCACTTCCTCGCACGTTTCACCTTACTGGCTTCGTCAGGGACTAAATTATGCTCATTAATAATGTTTAGAGATGGATGTACATTGCAAGAGTCCTATGTGATTATTTCAAAAAATGATATACTACAGATTCAGCTCAATGTTTGAGCTGTTGGGGCCATCTAAATGCACTGTTAAAAAGAAGCCAATGGGTACATAGATACTATACATGTGTATGTATAAATGTAACTGAGGGACGTAAAAGGTTTTGTCAGTGCAAGAATTGCAGTTCCTACAGTGGCTACATTGTTTATGCAAGCACATTTGTGGGTTTTATGAATTCGCATAGCTGGTCAGAAAGGAAAATAGTACAAGAGCAGACTGAGAATTGCCTGAATTGGAGTTGGTCCATTTGCAAAATGTTTGTGTAATGTTATCATGGAAACTTCCTTAATAGCTTGATATCATTGCAGGAATTAGCACAGATATCAGACAAACATTTTTCTGAAAAGGAAAGTAGAATATGGGAATGTTGTCATCCCTGGCTGAGAGAGAATCCTTATCCTCCCTTTATTTTCTTTCCTGCATCTGTATGTACTTTATGTTCAGGTACAACATTACAGGGCAACATTACTATTAAAGTAGGGTCTGGCTACTAGTAACTTTCAGTTCAGCCAAACTGGCATGTTTTGCCAAATTGGTGAGTGATATTGTGGCACTTCACTCTTTTGTATCACCCAAAGTGTCCAAATTTAAGAGGTAGAGTCCCAGTTTACCACCCAAATACCTCTGCCCTCTTCCCTCTGTTTTTTAAGAGGTTACAATGTTTAGTGGGTATGTTTTGGAGTGCTTCACAATGTTCTGCAGCCTTAAAAATCATACATAATGTCTGGATGCAAAAAATTGTGTTTGTAATATAAAAACAAACTTAGTAAAGCTTGCTAGGCCTTAACCACTACCTCTAAAACTAGTCCTCATTTGAAATGTTAATACAGTATCTCACAAAAGTACACCCCTCACATTTTTGTGAATATTTTATTATATGTTTTCACGTGAAAACACTGAAGAAATGCCACTCTGCTGCAATGTAAAGTAGTGAGTGTACAGCCTGTATAACAGTGTAACTGTGCTGTTCCCTTAAAAATAACACACAGCAATTAATGTCTAAACCTTGGCAACAAAAATGAGTACACCCCTAAGTGGAAATGTCTAAATTAGGGCCCAATTAGCCATTTTTCCTCATATGTCATGTGACTTGTTAGTGTTACAAGGTCTCAGGTGTGAATGGGGAGCAGGTGTGTAGAATTTGGTGTTATCTCTCTCGCACTCTTTCATACTGGTCACTGGAAGATCACCATGGCACCTCATGGCAAAGAACTCTCTGAGGATCTGAGAAAAAGAATTGTTGCTCTACATAAAGATGGCATAGGCTATAAGAAGATTGCCAAGTCCCTGGAACTGAGCTGCAGCATGGTGGGCAAGACCATACAGCGATTTCACAGGACAGGTTCCACTCAGAACAGGCCTCACCATGGTCGACCAGCGTCATATCCAGAGGTTGTTTTTGGGAAATAGATGTATGAGTGCTGCCAGCATTGCTGCAGAGGTTGAAGGGGTGTGGGGGGGGGGTCATACTGTCAGTGCTCAGACCATACGCCACACACTGCATCAAATTGGTCTGCATGGCTGTCATCCCAGAAGGAAGCCTCTTCTAAAGATGATGCAGAAGAAAGCCTGCAAACAGTTTGCTGAAGACAATTAGACTAAGGACATGGAATACTGGAACCATGGCTTGTGGTCCGATGACACATAAACTTATTTGGTTCAGATGGTGTCAAACGTGTGTGGCGGCAATCAGGTGAGGAGTACAAAAACAAGTGTGTCTTACCTACAGTCAAGCATGGTGTTGGGAGTGTCATGGTCTGGGCCTGCTTGAGTGCTGCCGGCACTGGGGAGCTACAGTTCATTTAGAGAACCATGAATGCCAACATTTACTGTGGCATACTGAAGCAGAGCATTCGGAAACTGGGCAACAGGGCAGTATTCCAACATGATAACCAGGGCCGGCTTAAGAGCATCATGGGCCTGGTGCTGAGGACTTTGGTGGGCCTTTTTATGGAAATAAATAAAATAGGCAGAACAGAAAGACGGCCTGGCAGCAAGACCGGACTGGGAATGAAAAGCAGCCCTGAAAATATATTTGACACCAGCCCCATATATTGTATCTCGTGGCTCTTGTGCCCACACGCCTCATCCCTTACACACGCCTATCTGAGCCACAATATTTACCATCCAAATAGCTATAAATCATTCTTTTTAAAACTATATTTAATTGTTACTTTACAATAACAGAATACCACATTATTATTAAAATCCCGGGAACCAAAAGTGTTAAAAGCTCAAATAAGTACCTGGGAATGGACAGAATGTTAACTCCTTGGCATCCATGTGTGCTAGATAAAGATGACATCAGAGCTCGGCAGATGTATGAGATTCTTATGTGATGGGATTGGGATTTGGAGTAATCAGTACAGTAAAAAGGCCATGATACACCTGGAGCCACAATTTAGTGCCACTAATCCTTTTCAATAAAATATGAAGATTGAAATAGAGTAAATAACACAAAACTTAAAAATTAAAATTAGAATTTTATTTCTACATAAAGTAAAGTGTCAGGAAACAGATGATCAAATACACGCCAGGACAGGCTCTGCCACACTGCTACCTAAACACACACACACCAGGACAGGCTCTGCCACAGCAACAGCCACACACCAGCATAGGCTTGGCCACATCAACACCCAAAAACACACACAAGCACAGACTCACTGACACCAAAATACACACACACCAGGACAGCCTCTGCCACACTGACACCCAAATACATACCAGGACAGGCTCTGCCACACAGACACACACCAGGACAGGCTCTGCCACACTGACACCCAAACACACACCAGGACAGGCTCTGCCACACTGACACCCAAACACGAGTCCAGATGTGGACATCTTACCAACTGGGCCCCATTGATGAGGCCCATGAAGGCCAAAACCTACATCTGGGGTTGTGGGTTCCCTCCTGCAGTGGAAATTTCTCTTGCATTTCTCCTCTGGGCTTTCCATGTAGTATGATCAGACTGATCATACCATATCTCTATAATAGCACAAGACAGCTAAAATATGACATGCTCCTGAGCAGGGATGCACTGTAGGACAGGATATAAAGAAGGGTTTTTATACTAATTAATGCAGAGCCTGTGAACCTGCGGCCAATCTCTCCATTAAGCCCTTGTGTAATTCATGGTGCACCCTAGTTGAATACAACCTTGGCCTTTGTAGTTGTTCATTATCACTGCCAAGAAGGAAACAGTTAACAAAAAAATAATATATGCAAGTGTTACAAGTAATAGCCCCAAACATTGATTCGCTTTTATAATACATTTATCAAAAAGAGATCCTGCAAATTATTTGCCACTTACACCATAAAGATTCATTAGCACATTTGAGTGCCAGTGAACTGAGTATCATATTTATACAGATACAGATTACTCTTATTATCTTTATTTTTTAACTTTATTTTTATTGGTGTTTAAACTATTGTGCACAATATTGCATATTTAACAAATTGTAAAAAATATAATAGAAACAACAACCATATAGCACATGATGTACAAATAGAAACGCTGTCATAGTAAGTCACTCAAATTGACTACATATTAAGCTGTAGAACAAAAAAAAATACCACAATAATATAAAACACGAATTTCCTTTAGGACACTTGTTACTGTGTCAAATTAATTTCATTATATTAGTTGGCCACCAGTTGTATACCAACACCACAAAATAGCAGTGAGAATAGATGTCAACGGCCACCCCACCTAATTTTTTTCATGTTTGCGTAGTGTGTTTGAAATTTTAATCACCAAAAACGAACAAAATACCAATAATAGTAGAGGTACGTGCACTGTACATATATAAACACCAAAACCTATCAAGTTTAACACATGTCTGAAAAGTCTTTAATTGTATTACTTTTATTATTATTTTTTTTATATATTTTTTTTAGGGCTGCTAGGAAAAGTACTGTTTGTTGCTTTGCTTAGAAGTCACTGGGAAATAAATGTTAGCGATAGCCTTGCATGTGGTATACAGCACTAATGTGTAAAAGTTGTTCACATTGTCTGCAAAATATAACTGAGGACTTAAGGTGATTCAAACGTGAACACCAATAGTTCCCTGCTCCAAGGAACCTGTCAAGAGTTAATAAACATGCTTCAAATGGCTTCTGTGTACAGTGAACCATGGAAATGTTAACCTTTAATTACAGTAACTATGCAACTAAGTGGAAATAATTGACTTATTACTGTATCCATTGTTTTCTTCATAGTTAATTAAAATTATTTAGCTGGTGTCTTAATCAGCATTTAATCTTGGAGACTAGACTATGCATTATATATGGCAAGCTTCTCCAATGAGAAGATAGTTATCACATTGGTGACATACATTATCCAGGCCCAAACCAGCCCTTTCACAGGAGAAACTTGTATTAGTCTCCTGTAATGCAGAGATAGGTCCCCTAAAAACCATGGTTTAGTAAAAAAGAACTCTGTGATTAGTGCAGGATACCTTTTTCTTCCTCCTTTTCAGATGTTGCAATGTACGTCCATGAAGTCACAGTTTGGGTGACATTGTTAAGTTGTTTGGATGGTAGGTTAAAGGACAATATGAAGCCATGATCATACTTGGGGGCTTCTCAATGTAGTATCTTTCCAAATGCTCACATCCAGATATAGGGCTTATGAGTGATCAGAACTTTAGTACAATTCTCTACTACCTGTAAAAATTGGTCAATTGTTCCATATTGGTAAACTAGAATAGTGCTGGCCTGTTACAGTATATCTTATTTGCAATTCTAATGGGTTGGGTGGTACTAGACTTCACTTTAGTTAAACATATAGAAACAACTGTCCATACATATATTGTAATATTATTACATACTACAGGCTGTGTTATTTCGGTTACATGTTTAATCTACCAATCTATGAGATAAAAAAATAAACATTTCAGAGCCTGAATTGCATCTGTCACAGAAAAAAGAAATGCAGAATTAACTTGCTGACATTGATAGAATAATTAATAGACGTGATCTCAGACCCTTTCCAATTACCGAATTTTAAGTAACAACACGCATGCAATCCTAAGAGACTATAGTGTTAAACTTATCACTTTAACAAGGCCACATACATCGTAACTCATTAATGTTAACTGTGATCTGAAATTAACTAGAATTGACTTAAAAGGGCACTCAACATCGGATACAATGGCTTGCAAATGGCTTGCAGGTTTTATGTACCTGATAGGCCTTTCCATTCTTGTATGTATTTTATATCCTTGGCATGCAAATGGTTAATGTGTCTGCTATCATTTCAAAAGCCAGCACAATATAAGACGAAGGATAAAAAAAGGCTGGCATAGTGATCTTCCAAGCTGATATAGAAGGTTACATTGCCACCAGAGATTGCTACAGAAAATACAGAAACTAAACTATCACACAAAACATCTTTTAGATCTGTGAAAATTAACGATATGCCTAACCTACACCGATTTTCATATCAATTTATTTCTAGATGTATTTTCAATTGGATTCATGTTTAAGTAGGTTGGATCTTTGGTTAAAATAAAAAGGTAGTAAAAGTATTATTGTGCAATGAATCTTTACATGGTCTGCAGAGGAAATAAGATATTAAAGAATATTTTAGATAACAATTCTTACTTATTAGAAAGAATAATCCAATAAATATGAATAATTGGTAACCACTGAATTCATTTTTTTTCTGAACCAATGATCCCATGAATGTTCATCACCAAGTCATTGGTTTTAAAAAAATTAAGTAACCCAATTATTTCATTACTTGCAAGATTTCATTATGCAATAAAATATCCATTCAGCAGTTTCTCTTTTGCTAATGCAACAAAAACTCATCTGCTCAATGAGACCTATTACTGGTATTTTCCCCTGATCACAAGCAATGGATACACATTTGCTACTTGGTCTTTATCGTCTAGTAATGATGGTTTTAGAATTTAATTCTAATTTACGTTTTCCATCCTTTTTAATTTATTTAGTTCTTTAGCTGTAATAATTTCATGCTATTAAGGGATAAACAAAGAACAGAAACTCATTCCAATGTATTCAGTAGGGTTTATTACACTTTGTTAATTGACTTTCTTGTAACAAAAAGAAAGGGTGTTAAAAGTTTATTTGTAAAGTCCTCTGGTGGTTTATGGAGGTTTAAAATGTTTGCTGAATAGTGATTATGATTGTAATGATGGACATCAAACATCCTTGCTATTATAAGGAATGTAAAGAGTTTATCATCCAAATGGACACCCCCTCTACATAAGACAAACAAAAAATATTTTTTTCTATGTAATTTTCACGGGCGGAGGACTTTCTTTTGCAAGGACATGTAATGTCAAATTAGAGGACTGACCACTTGACTTCTTAGACTACAGAGCCAAGAGTGTATAGCTGATTTGCATATGTTATTCTGTCTATGCAAACATTGATTTATTTTTAAAATTAGATATAAATATAATGCACAAAGCAGACAAGAGATTTTATATAAGTAATATAAGGGTTTTCAATTTACTATTGCCACTGGATTCATCTTTACCCAGATATGTTACTTTCATCACATTCATTTCAGTAAGTATAGCTTGTTTCAATTCAACATATCTATTTTGTATACCTTGACAAAATGTTTGAGATCATATTTTCCTTACCATCTTATTCCTTCTCTTTGCTGATCAATTAATGTGAAAAAGCTGTTCTCGAACAAAGCATGCTGTTCTAATTATTTTTGTCATTGATTTAATGGATTATTGAATCATGTGATTGATTTAATGTGTTACATAGTTACATAGTACATAAGGTTAAAAAAAAAACTACAGTATTTTCCGGCATATAAGGCGACCCCCAATGTTTCCAGTTAAAATATAGAGTTTGGGCTATACTTGCCGTATAAGACTACCCCTCTACCCAGTATACAACAACCAGCCAATCACGGCAAGCGATGTACCTTACCGGTGATTGGCTGGTTGTTGTATACAAAGCCTGCTTGGATTGGGTGGGTCAGCTCTCCCTAACATATGCCTGTCCACACACACGTGTATAGACATACACTGCCCTCACACACCCCTTCCTTTACACACATATACACGTACACACCAGCTTACAAACACACATATACACATACACTGCCCTTATACACACCTGTCCATACACATACACTGCCCATACACAGACATATACATACACTGCCCTAACACACACACACATATATATATTCATATATATAATATTATATATATATACTACACACACCAGCTTACAAACACCACCAAATATCTACACTGCTCTTACCACACACCTGACCATACACATACACTGACCCTCACGAGCACACATATATACACATACACTGCACTTACACCCCCTTCTCCCCACTCTGCTTACCTTACTCATCTTTACTATCTTCCATCATTGTGGAGACCTCGCTTACTCTCCCTCATCACTACGCGCCGGCCAACTTGCATGCGAGCGCCGGGATATGACGTCATTTCCCCGCGCGCTCGGCCATCAATAGCCGGCACATGGTGATTAGGGAGCACTGAAGCCGAGGTCTGAAGTGCCAGACCTCAAGCTCCCTAATGTTGGGCTAGTTAGAGGGAGGTCATGATCTCCCCAACCAGCCCTGCTCATCGGGCGCCGCTGATTAGGGCTAGTTGGGGAGATCACGATCTTGCACCTACCTCAGCGCAGGCCCTAAAGACCGGGCCAGAGGAGGCGGCTTCACCGCTCGCCCCTCCCCTAGAGATATGCTACAGTTTTAGGGGCTTCGTGGGGAATCGTGATTCTCGGTAAGTTTCAGTACCCAGCGTATAAGATGACCCCCCGACTTTTGAGAAGATTTTCATGGGTTAAAAAGTCATCTTATACGCCGGAAAATATGGTAAGTCCATCAAGTTCAACCCTTCTACCTAACCTTCCTACTCTTCATCCAAAAGAAGGTGTTAATATCCTTATGATTATTATTATCATTGTTTATTAACTCAAGACTTACCCTTATTTGTTAAAGAAACATTAAGCATGAGTACTAGAAAAAAAACACATTATCTGATTCTTAGAAAACAAGCACACGTCAGCAGTGGCGTATTTATGCCCTGCGCTAGGCTGGAGCCAAGGTGGAGCCTCCCACCAAGACCTACCATCTTCTCCTGGGATGCTCATCTGGCATATGAGCATCAGGTTATGATGTCATATGCCAATGCTCTGACTTAAAAAGTGCTTAAAAGATATTACAAAGGTCTGAAGAAACAAATCAGGCCGAGGGCAGCACAAGACCTAAATTCACCACTGGCTGGATGGCATTAAATGTTATCTGCCTCTGAGATGCTCTCTCGGTAATGTCCAACACAAGTCAACCAAAAATAGTTTACAAAAAAGTGCTTTCTAAAGTTTGTGAAACACTGGACAATCTTGTGGCTGAGGAACTAGAAAAACATAAAAAGAGAAAAATAAGCTTTTGGCAATTGTTTTTAATATATAGAAACTAGGACAGCCAACCATGCTAGAAAGCCTCTATGCTAGTCTTCTCTTATGTACCATATGTGGTTTTCCCTAAATTGAGCTGCACAGACAAACCAGTGCTATTCAGGATGATACAAGAAGTGTAAAAGGCAAGATAGGGTAAAAAAAAGAACATACACTTTTGTTAAATGTAAGATGTTTATGGTGTTTATTTTGAATAACTTAATTCTGTTTCCATTGCTAAATTATATGTTATATATCTATATTTTTAGTGTTAAATGTTTTACATTTTGGCAATCCATCTACAAATACTGCTGTAAGATACAGCTACAATATATGAAATACACTCTCTTAACACTAGCTGGAATTCCACTTGTTAAGATGTATTGAAATAAATACATTGCAGAATAAGTGCTGTGATTAAGTATCATAGCTCTAAATTATCAGTATTACTTCACAAATTCTCATTCCGCTATTGTCAAGACAACACAACCATCAGGGAAATTGACTGAATAGCATGAACCACAGATTGCTAATCTATATCTATGTGCAAAGATATAGTTATCCATATAAAAAAACATTGAGAATAAACACGACATTGCCAAATATATACTTGGTCATTTTGATATTGTCCACAAATGTTCTTTTTTTAGGATAACGAAAAAAGTATTGCTTTTCTTTTTTTTTAGGTAAACAAAAAAAAAAAGATTGCAATACAACAAACCCAAAGACAAGAAAAGGATTTTATGGAGGAAATTTTATAGATGATAAACAAAGTTTGATCTTCTGGTATTTTATAACTCCTCATTATTTCCTTTCTGGAAAATGATACAGTAGCAGCCACTTTTCCATGGAGAAATCAATACAATTTTATCACATTCGGCAATAAGGGTTTTATGGTGAAATCCAAACTCTCTCTTTATGTAGCACCTGTGTCTTAAGCCTAATATAATGGTATATACTCAAAACTGGTTCCCAAATGCCAAATCTCCAAGAAATATACAAACTGTTCCAAATTTCAACTTAATTTAAAAAAAAATAAAGAATAAATGAAACAGTATTTAGAGAAGGACAACAAAAACAACACAATAGAAGTATTAGGCAATCAGGCCTTTCCTAAATGGAAAAGATAAAACTTTTCATTTTAGGGACAAGCCTTAAATATTAATCAAAATAGTGAAATGAAAGTAAAAGAAAGTGAAAGGCTTTAATGTATGCTTTCAGTTACCAATTTCTGGCAACATAACAGACTGTTTGACTGGTACTGCACTAAAGGTACTCTAGCTAAATCTAGCTTAATCACCTTGGTTTCCCAGAAAATGTGATATATATATATATATATATATACACATCATGGGATCTCAATATACAGACCAAAATATATTTAGTATAAGTTTATATTATGTATGATGAGGTGGTGGATAACCTGCTCACAGGTAGTCCCAGAGCAAAGTGGCCAATACCTCATGTTAGGAAATAAGAACAACCAGAATTTAAAGCATATGCCACTCACAAAAGGATACCAGGGTGAAAGGGGGCACAAAATCACAAAGGGGGCACAAAATCAAAAAGACTTTTAGTCCTATTGCAAGTGGGGCATAACTCTGCCAAAACTTTGTAGGGTCTATTACAAATGGG
Source organism: Spea multiplicata (assembly GCA_009364415.1). NCBI lineage: Eukaryota > Metazoa > Chordata > Amphibia > Anura > Pelobatidae > Spea > Spea multiplicata. The sequence continues at coordinate 31,587,039 of VKOC01000001.1, forward strand.
AATCTCACATGTATAAAATTAATTTGACTACAAAATGCGAAGATATCATATTTTCCTTTGTCTACTTAGTGATGTGCCGCGTGGCTTGTTAGACCATAGACAGGAAAGAATCTTCAAAGCACTGCTTTTCTAAACCCAAAACAACCATATAGACTAGGAATGGGACATGTTCCTTTTTTCCCCTTCAAGGAATGCAGAAGATTTTTTTTTACTAAACATCAAACCAGCAAATGTCATTTTGTATATATATTTAAAAAATATGTATAAACATGTCTTTACTTTATTTATTTAATATGCTTTGAGTGTTTGAACAGAGGAGTCCTGTTCATGCAGAATATTTCAAAGGAACAACTGCTGATATAGACAACTCTAGATCACCTACCTGTAATATTTATGTATAATATCTGATTTATATCCCCTTTGTGATTCACTATTAAGTTATGTGTATGTGGGACTTTTGTAGCTTTAAATACAGGAGCTGCTAAAATGATTTTTCAGGAAGGTCAAGTCAGGCTGACAACCTAGGACAACTTTTGCATTCTTTTCCTGCAACCCAGCTAGAGATATCCGTGTTCATTAGACCTAAAACATGGGGAATCAGTGTGCCTGCCTGGAACACAATGGTACATTGTGTTGACGGAGAGTCTATAATCATGGGACCTGATACTTGTTTGTTTTAGAAAATCAACCTGAGCATCTGGATGAGTATCACGATTTTCCTATGGCTGTGTGTATAGACTAGCATTACATGGTGTTATAGAGGTTACACTGAAAAGATTAAAGTTCAAAAAACTTAGAAATGCAGAATATTCAATTGTTCTGTTAAAACGTATGAATAAATAACATAATAAATACAAATTAAATTATATATATGTATACATATACATATATGTATGTATAAATGTGTATATATATATATATATATATATATATATATATATAGTAAATTTATTAAAAAATGAATGACTTGAACAAATACAAACTGAATATCATACAAGCAAAGCCACCTTACCAACACTAAAATACTAATCTAAAATGTGTAAATAGCAAAATGAATCTCTAGAGTGGGTTTCTAGCAATCTTCAAGCTAGTTAAAGGAACTTCAGAGCATTGAGAAGGGCAGGACAGATGAATAATCACCGCATTGTAAATATATATGCTAAGGCCTGACTTTTAAAAGGCCAGTTGGGACTTTCTAGTAGCAGATACAGGCGTGTTGGTGTTGCCAGGAGACAGTAAGCAAATATTGTCAAAAGCATAGGCAAACTCAGCTGAAACTTAGTGGAGTAAGTAAGAAATGAAGTCGAGTTTTATCACAGTTAACCAATCCGATAAACATTAGCAACTTTTATTTTTTTTACTTTTGCTCATATAGTGTATATGGTTTTTTTTGAATGACTTGCATTGAGTTGTATTGAACATATTTTTTAGAGAAATAAAACTATGAACCTTACTTATTTTTATTTATTGGATAACTTTTTATGATAGTCACAAAATAATGCTAGCTACGTCACGATGCTCAACAAATGTATATACGCATTTCCAAGCAAGAAGCAGCCATTAACTGCCTTAGTGTGCATCTCCCAAGCCAGAATCAATGCACAGAAAAGTAAAAAAAATAGAAGAGAAAAATAGTAACTAATATAAGTATAAAAATAAAGAGACCCACTGCAAACTGTCCACAGTTACTCCAAATATATGATGTTCTGTATCAAATGTTGCTTTGGTAAGTATACCCCAACCTATATCTGTATTTTACTCTGAATGTTAAAAGTGCTATGGAATATATTATCCCACAAAAGGTTTTTAATCCTGAACTACACATGTAAAGCTAGTGTAAGCACACATTTGCTTCCTTCAAATTATGTTTACTTTGTCTTACTTTGTCTCTGAGTTCACTTTCAATAAATGAATTGCATCTGCCATACACCGATCTTTCATTAACAGTTCTTAGCGTGTCTAACAGATGGTCAGAAACTTCAATAACAACAAACCTGTTATGATTCATGTCTTCAATTTTATTAGAAAAGGGACATGGTGAATTTAATTTGCTTTTATTAAAAGTAGATTTCTTTTATGCTTAAAGTTGTATTGCATACACCAAAACTTGAATTATTTCACTTACAAGATAAAATGATAGACCTAGGTTTCAGCGTACAACAAAGGAAATATTGAAAATACCACTGAGGCTCTCAGTTTTTCATTCCGATAAACAATTAAAGAATGATTGAAAATGGGGTTTAGGTGAGGGCGAAAAAGGGAGGCTATTGAAAGAGGAGAAAGGGTGGGTGAGAATAGTACCCCCACATATTTCAGAGTAGTTAAGGGATAGGACGGTAAGAAAAATCTCCACAAATTACTTTCAAATGTAAATTTTTATTTAATCTTTTTTTCCTTTGCCTATTTAACTACATTTAAACATTTCCATTATTATTAATATATTTGCTCATTGTTGAGTAGCTGTATGTTTCCATGTGAATTGTAGGTAATAATAATACCGTCTTGGAGGTAAAAGATCATGAGCTTGTATGGAAATGCCGCATATTGCATTTGTGCTCTGTTTAACCCCTAAAGCTCCAACTACTTATGTATATGAAGTAGCCTCCACGACAACTATGTATGTGCTATACTTTTCCCTCTCCCCAATCTCATCAGCAGCTTTTAGCCACTTCAAGAGCTGCCATGTGTGGAGGGAAGACCTTCCTTCATCATTTTCATGATTTTGCCCTAATACATGCATAATAGCAGATAGAAAGTATGCTATAGAACTCTTTTACTCTAAAAGATTGTTCGCAACCTTGCATATCAATACCACACCTGTGATCCATACATTATGCATGTAAAGCATACATGTGCAAAAGCCCTGTGGATCTAATAAATATGTTTTTTTCAATGCTTGCATTTCCTATTCTTGTTTTAATTTTGCTAATTACTACTATTCCATCAGATGTGAATCTGCCTGGCTGTTCATTCTCCGTCTATACAAATCACGTATCTGTAAAATGATTTATTTTTCTTTTTTTAAAAAAGCAGACGAGATATTGTATTTTAAAAATATACAGAACACTATTTAAACTGTTATGTTATATTTAAATCAGATACATTTTATTGAATTAGCATTCGACAAATAATTTTGACTTCAGAGATCTCTTCTTCAGATGGAGTTATCTTCTACAAGGGGGTCAGTTTATTTCCATCTCAAGAAGAGACCTCTAAGGTCCCAAAAGCTTGTCTCACACTACATCTTTTTCTGTGTGGGGCAATAAATGGTACCTATGTACTTGGACTAATACAGATACATCAATTTTCCTTTTGATTTTTGTCTTTAATTTATATTGTATTTCAAGTTTCTTGCTTCTGCTGCTTTATTACAAAATATTTATTTACAAAGCACTAGGTTAACTTCCAAAATGCAATATACCAATGCAAGCATGGGCATAAAATATAGCTTTCATGTAAGAAAGGGTTATTCTCACATTGTAATTTTAATGTTATATCTTCAAAACACATCATCATATTTTACATAACCTTTTGGAAAACTCAATCCATTGTGCTTTATTATCATGTTTCTATGGAGTATTGAATTCTGTGCTAACCCAGAAGCTGGTAATGTCCACAATCTTTATAAGCCTGCTTCAATCTGGAGTTGTATTATTATTCTCATATATCAGATAATATCAAAAGGGAAGACTCCTTATTTGTTCCAAATGTGCCTGGAGTTAATGGCACAGTTAAGTAATTTTCTACCAGCCTATAATTTTACAAATGATAAAACATTTTCTTTGACAGCTCTGCAATGCCTTCATTATGCTGTCAATGTAAGTTGTATATGAATGCATGCGAGTCTGTGTCTGGGAGATAGAAAGGAAAGAACATTATTGATAAAAGAAAAAGATAAGGTGATGAGAACATACTTAAAATAACAATAATGTTAACATTTGAAATTAATAAGTTACACACATTTTTTTCTTTATAAAAGACATTTTGACTCTTTGTTGTATCTAGGGTCTGTCTAAAAAATCCATGGGATCAGAACATCGTCTTTAATTTTTCTTAACTCCTATGATATCAAACATCTCCAGGGTCACGTTCATTTTTACCTACCTGTTATTTTCGCTCCTCATGCTTTCCGGACCTATTCCATTGGCTTTGATTTTGCCTGATCTAATGTCTGTGAATGTCCATGGATTCCTTCCCATTTATTTAAGTATGTGATATGGATGTTCATCTTCTAAAGTGGGTCACAGTTTTAACTCACGAACTTCCTTAAGCATGATAAAGGAATAACCCTGCCAAGTTTCTACTGTAAGAAGGAATGACATTATCCCACATAATGCAGCACCAACCAAGCTCTTCCTACAAGAGAAGCACAATGGAGTTGGCCCTTCTAAATGTATAGTAAGGTTATTGAGTTTAAACTTAAACCCTCGTGCAAACCATCATTTTAATAAACCATGGGATTAGAATTCCATTCATTTAAATATGAAAGTATGTTAAATGCCATGTGTGTTCTTGAATATAATTACTCTTGAATCACAAAGGGTTACAACAGGTGATTTGTGAGTCACATAAAGATGACATTAATTTCTGCTGTGCTAAAATATATAATTTGTCAGCCCGGAAGTTATTTCCTTTCTGTTTTTTTTCAAGTACACTCACAATAAGCAAACATAATTTTTCAATGTATATCTTCACACAAAGATTCTGTTCTGTGTTGTATAAAATCTACACCTGATTCATCCTTTATTATTTATTATTCATCCTTTTAGCATTTGATATTTATGACTGTTAATGCTGATGATGAAATACATTTAAATATGAAAGATTTTAAATAATTCTTATGAAATAAAATTATTTTTGTTTTTAATATTTTTTCCACAAATAAGTGCCATTATTAGTGCAATAATTAGCATAGTTAAGTTTTCTTCATAAAACATATTTTGCACCCTAAAATCTGGAGATTTTTTGCATTTTATATCACATATCACAACAAAGCAAAACATTATGTGCTTTTCTTAAAATAATTGTCACAGGAGTAGTTAACATAAAGAACTCAATGGAAATACTTATACTATACTATATACAATTGATTAGGATCTGTGGGTAATAATCCACAATACATTTTGAAGTTCTGTATACTATTGGGCAGTGGCTACCTAAAGTGTCAATATGTTATGATGAAATGGCAAAAAACAATGTAACATTGTGATTCATATCAATTTTAATAACTGTGACTTTAGAAAACACTGTGCCTTGAGGGCTGGGCAATATTCAGGTAACTAGGTCTAAGAACAGGATTCCAGCACAGTGAGTTTGTGGCTAGACAAGTAAACAGGAGTCTGTGGCAGATAAGAAACCCCAACAAGTAAAATTACCAAGGACGACTCAAGCCAGTTTGTAACCATGTAAGCAAGCCAAGCAAGCAAAGGTGCCAAAGAAGTAGATGTCATGCCACCAAACAGCAGATGCTTTAAGTCCTGTAAGTTGTGAGGTGGGGTCTCATCCTGGTGCCATGTGTTCTCCGGGTAAGTGACACCAGGTCATTTTCTTCCGTTGCTCCATGATCCAGTACTTGTGCTCAGATGCCCGTTGTAGACGCTTTGAGCAGTGGACAGGCACCCCTATACGCAACAATATGTGATGTACTGTGTGTTCTGACAACTTTTTCAGCAATTTGAGCTACAGTAGCTTGTCTGTTGGATTTGACCGCACAAACCAGCATTTGCCCCCAACGTGCATCAATAACTCTTAGCTGCCAATGACCCTGTCGCCGGTTCACCGTTTTTCCTTCCTTGGACCACTTTTGACCACTGCAGACCGGGAACACTCCACAAGTGCTGCAGTTTTGGAGATGCTCTGACCCAGTTCTCTAGCCATCACAATTTGGCGCTTGTCAAAGTTGCTCAGATCCTTACGCTTGACCATCTTTCCTACTTCAAACACATCAACTTTCAGGATGAATTGTTCACTTGCTGTCTAATGTATCCCACTCACTGACAGGTGGCACGATAACAAGATAATCAGTGTTATTCACTTCACCTGTCAGTGGTCATAATGTTATGGCTGATGGGTGTATACAATTTAAAGAGTACAAAAGCAAAAGGTCCTCGTTTTAAATCCCAATGTAGCATGGCAATGTAGTTGCTTAAAGATCTTTCATGAACTATGTTGAACTATAAAGAGAAAATAGAAGCTTTCTTTGTGATTAGAAGAAGATTAAAATGTCAGACACTTATCAGTGTGGCTTGATATCTTCAAAGTTGTATGAGTATTTTTTTTTTATTTTTACCAAAATGAGTTACTTGATGTCTAGAAGAAAAATGCTTCCTGTGTGAAGCAAAGGCAGTACTAGGAAAGGCTAAACATTGTTGATATTTTTTATTTGTTTAAATGACCTACTATTTTAGGGAGATATAATTTATACAGGCCTACTTAATTTACCCAGCATTAATTTGTGGGTGATTTCTCTGGAATATCATCACTATGTATTAACAAAATGGTTTATTCATTATTAACTACTAGACATTCCAAGATAATGCAGGGACATAAACCTTTCAACATTCGATATGTCATGAAGGGATAGAATTTTGTATGTTTTTTGTTTGTTATAAAAATGTCAATGCTAAAATCGCACTGTGAATATCTCACATTACACTTAGCTTGACTAAACTTGAGCCATGTCTAAACTACTCAAAAAAGGTAAAAGTTAAGTCTGCCTGACATTTGGAGTGAAGTCTGTCTTGCAGCTATGTAGATTGTGTTCAGAACATTAATAGCTGGGTCATGAAACATCCAGGGCAGAATCCTGTTTATTAAACTGATTGTAAATGTACTATAGTTTGTTATAGACATATAAATTATTCAATTATGTTAAATATATACATTAATAATAATATTAAAGATGTTTAAGTATAGGTATACTTAGTATACACAAAGGCATGAAAAATTGCAACAGATCTTACAATATCTGCCCAGATCTAATGATAATCTTGGTTTTATTTTACGTAATACTATGGCAAACTAAAATCACTATTATGAATTATGTTGCAATGTTTGAATGAGTTACAATTTATAATATGATGTTCAAGTATCTGTCAAAGCATGCTTTACATTAGAGCAAGTCAAGGGATGTTATTATCACATTGTGATAACTCAGTAAGGAGCATCATCTGCACATATTTTATCTTACCACAAACCTACTAATACCTAACAAAATGTATATACTATATATATAATATATATATATTATATAATATATACTGTCTATATTACTAATGTATGCATGGTACAATGTGTCAAAATGAAGGAGAATGGCCCAATCTCACACCCTGACTAGTGAAAGTATGTGATAAAATTGTGCAAGGGTCATGTGAATAAGCTAGTGGTGTGGAGACCACGAAGGTGGGGGAGTAGATGCTTTAGCAGAATCAAATTGGATGCTTCTCACGCCTTATGTCCATCAGACTCTGGCACCATAATGTAAACCATTAAAGATAGATCTCAATAATAAGGATTGGTAAACAACTTGAAAGTCAACTAAGAATAAAGGGATTAAAGATTACAAACAATCCGAACATGATTCTTTAAACTCTTGAACAATGGCAATTCTGTTTCACCTTAAGCACACACCTAGGTTCCATGCATTGAAGGAAAACTGACCTTTATGGCATTTTTATCCGGTTCATATGTGCCCTGTTCCTAATGAAGAATGTGTGAACGTAAGAGAATTCCATTGTGAGTTTCTTTATGTCATTTTAGTTTTTTCTTAATCTTTTAGCGCAATAACCCAGAATGACAAGCCCTGCAAAAATCAAGTTCTCCTTAAGGTGAGGGATACTGAAGGCTGAATTACTGTCTGGACACATACTCCAAGATCACAAATATAAGCAGTATTTATTGATCCATAACCAGACAGGACACCACAGGGACAAGAAAGACAAAGGTGCCTAACACATTCCACTAGTGGTGTTTAATCACAGAACACTAAAATGTACCCTCGATGGTATATCTTAGCAAATACATGCTTTCCATCACTCCACCAGTTTACATTGGACATTGTAATATAATACATGTGAAATATTAAAAATATGAATTCCTTCATGCTAAAAGCTATAAACTAAAACTGGAATTGGAAGCTGGAATGATTGACTACAAAACTGCCTTTAACCATTTGGGCACCAGGAAAGTGACATCACGTAGAGCTATATCCTATTGGATTCATCATCAGCGACGTAAAACAATTCAGCTGGTTTTCCAAGAAGTCAAAACTGATCTCATTAACAAGAGAGTCATTAAAAAGCAATTGAAAAACATACACAGATGAGCTTTAAATTACCAAAATATGCATATCCATTATACATGATTTCAGTGTCTTATTCTACTTTGCAATGCTCCTAAACATAACCTGATTGTTACAGGTGTCAGTTACATTATTTATGAGATTCAGGTTTTACTGTAGTCACTGGCGGCAGCTGTTTGTGTGACAACTATTACATATGACATGCTAAATGCGAATAAATGACTAATATTTTTAGATACGGTTCTGATTACATACTTATGCTCTAATAGAGATGTCTAAAAGAAATGTTCAGATAGCAGCAGGTGGCTAATAACACAATTAAATTGTAGAGCTGCCTATAAATAGCTAAGGCATGAAGAAAGATGTAATAGTAGCATGCTACTGTAAAAAACTATGTGGAGCAAATGTACCATCAAATGTACGAGCCATTGAAGATCGACTAATGAGTAAGTCAGCCTGACTGGTTCAATGCTGAGAGGGCAGAAAGGGCTGACTTTTTGTTCTGCGGAATGATATTGCTTGAAGCTATTGCTTTAATGTTAAAGCATATTCCATTTTTCATATAATCAGCCTACAATAAAAATGGAATCCTTAAATATCTTTATAGCAAAACTATCAATGATTCCTTAACATAATATTAACTTTATTTAACTTTTGAATTGTGAAACAAATGAATTTAGACGTAACACCCAAATAATGTTGATTTTACTCAAGGTGGTCGTGTGTATAGACAAATGTTTCATAATATCATTCCACAATTCTGTGTTTTCTAGTGTGATTATACACTTGCACTGGACAACCTTTGAGATTAAAGTTTTGACATTCAGCGCTGTCCCTATTGATGTGTTGAAAGAACTGTAGCGGCTCAGTCTGATTATCTCTCTGTTTTTCATATAGCAGGAAAAAATATATATACAGCCACAGAAATGCTTTTCTTTCTCCATGGGTCTGGAGCACTTCTGCATCAGAGCAGAGCCTCTGCGCGCACCAAGTGGACAACCTCTCCCCCCATTCCTCCAATCATGAAAAAGGTTGTCCCCGTGGTGCACGCTGAGGCTCAGCCCTGATGTAGAAGTGCTCCAAGAGGCCAGGGTAACAAAGTGTCAAAAACGTGATCGGTCTGTCTACATGCTAACATTAACCATACAGACATATATATTCAGTTTACATAACGAGGTTTTAAGTAATGCTTTAAACCCTTGCAATCCTTCCCCAACAGCCCAGCCTTCCTTTAACAACAGCAGACCATGCGTTTTGATAACAATGTCCACAGTTTTATTAATAGTGTGTGTGTGTGAATTGCATCAACTTTTTTAAATGTACAACATGTGCCATTAACTTACCAACATAATTTCCATCCTGAAAATCCATTACCAATTCCCCGAAACTATCAGTCGCACAACTCCAGCTCAGTGGCACAATACTAGACCGGCAATTTGCAACTTCACCACTGAGAAAACTGTATTTTCTCAACCATGGTGCACACCTTATGCCCCCACCAACCCGTACCAACTGCTATGGACTCTCTAAGACCCTACACCAAAAGCTGTGACAACCTGCACCTATAAAAATCTAAAAAGACAGTTGGGCATAAAGGTTTTTAAGTCATTTTTTAAGTAATGGAAAGGCGAGAGTGGTTCCTTCCATTTTTCATTCTTGATATGCCAATGAATTGGGAACATAGCAATCTGGTTTTATATTAACCTATTGTTTGTGACACAAATGGAGTTCTATTTTTGACAGTTATTAAGAAGTACAAAATATGGACCTGTCAAGTCACTTACTGGTTTTGTTTGATTCTCCTTGATTTGGGCCCAATGATATGCCAACTATAGATCTACTTACAGAACTATGAAGCTTTTAGCAAACAATATTACGGTAATTGAACTCATTTTGCTGCTTAACAAAAAGTGTTGTTTACATAGCCAGGTATAGAAACTAATACAGAAAAATAGCAGTTTTCTTGATAAATAAATGTAATATATTTTACATGACAGGTGATCCATTATGTAACAGAGAAACCTCCGTATTACTACATAATTAATTGTGTTAGTGAGGAATTAACCTACTTTCAATTATACTAACTAAGCCATGAAACATTAAGCAGTGCTCAGAAATCAACCCTATGAGTTCATAAATGGATATTTGCCTCAGGTATTTTCCACGTAGTGACTAGGATGTATGTGTGTGTATGTTAATATATCATATACTGTATATTATATTAGTTATACATACCTCCCAACATTTCAAAATCGCTCTCACGGAACTCATCAATACAAACAATTGCACTTTACAATGCCGCGCTTGCATCGCTACTTAAAACATGCTAGATTTTTGTCAGCACAGTCATGCATTTAAAAATAAAGAACACACCCTCATTCCCATGAGGCTCAACCAGACATACTGCTTCCATGATGCTAGATGCTAGCTATGAATTACAATTCCCATGATGCTCAGTCAGCCAGGTGTCCACACGATTAGGTATTGTGGGAGTTTAAATTTACAACTATCATCTGTTGTTAACTACAGTTTACATGAGGCTCAGCCAGACATACTGCTTCCTTGATGCTGGCTGAGCATCATGGTTAGTGCAGTCAACAGTAAAGCTGCAGATGTAAAAGTCAACAGTAAAGCTGTTGTGAACTAGAATTCCTATGATTCTCAGCAAGCCAGGTGTCCACCATAATGCTGACTGAGTATCATTGGAAGAGTAGTCAACAACAGCAGCGATATAACACACATATACACATACACTGTCCTTACACACCTGTCCATACAAACACATATGCTGCCCTTACACACACACACATACACTGCCCTTACACACACCTGCTCATAAACACACATATACACATACACTGCTCTTACACATGCCTCTCCATACACACTGCCTTTACACACATGTGCCCATAAACATACATATACACATACAGTGCCCTTACACACACACATATACACATGAACTACCCTTACACACACCTGCTCATAAACTCACATATACACATACACTGTCCTTACACATATATAAACATATAATGCCCTTACATATAGCTGCCTTTACACACACATATACATGTGCATTGTGCTTACGCACACACATATACTCATACACTGCCCTTACACACAGCTTACAAATACCTCTTATTTGTACAAATAATGCTCTTACACACACCTGCCCATACACACACACGCACAAGCTTACAAACACATACATTTATATACACTGCCTTTACACCCATTTCTCCCCATCTCCCCATCTCTTACGACAAAAAACAGAGCACTCTCATAAACAAACTTACGTCCTACAAAAAAGCAGCTTATATGCTTAAATACAATAAGGCACTTCCAACAATTTATTTTTTATTGCTTTTTATTGAAAAAGAGACAGGAAGAGAAATGGTTGGAGGCTTAATAATAGTTTACATACACGAGGAATATATCACAAGAAGCTTAAAAGGCTCAAAAATATTATTATATTTTGTGTATTAAAGGATTTAGCATGAAATATGCCATGACGGTCATTACATACAGCACGTCATGGAAATAACTTCAGGTACATTTAGCTGTATGTTCAGCATACTATTCTGGTGTATTGAATTTCATACATAGATATGATTTTCATATTGAACATTATATTGACAAATTTACATGGCAAATCCTATTATGCCATTATTTTTAAAATTGTAAAATCCAGGGCTTTAATATACCTTATTCTAAACGTAAACATTTTATTTCGGACTTTCCGTACTTTACTGGTAAACTAATTGGTATTGCTTAAACTAACAATCATGTTAAGATTTATAAATACCAGTGTGTGGGTGAATTTTAAATGACTTCTGCATAGATATTATTACCAAGGGAATCTTAGGTATCTTGATAAGCCAAAATGTATTATATATATTATTCATATGATTCTGAATGAAACATTAGTTTAACTTAGGTAAAAAAGACATTTGTATCGAACCATTTCATCATCAGCCATGGACATAAAACCACTTTTCAAAAAGTGACTTTTTAGGATGATTTTTTAGAAATCTACACAGAGCCCCCAATGTTTTTCTTTGCAATGTCTTCTTCCAGATCAGCTAATTAAGTATTACTTTACAGAGAGGGTGGTAGATAAATGGGACAGCCTCTCATCAGAAGTGGTAGAGGCTAATACAGTGATGGAATTTAAACATGCATGAAGCTATCCTGAACCTAAGACAAGACCAAATACTGATAAAGGTTTAAGTCTCTACATTAGGAAAAATGGGCAGATTAGATTGGCCAAATGATTCTTATCTGCCGTCAAATTCTACATTTCTGTATGATGAGATAAAAACGTATATATGCTTTAGTTCACAGTAAAAACAGTTGAATAAAAGGTCAATGCTCACAAGGTATACTAAATGAATAAAAGATAATATTTCAGCAAATCTCTTATACTGCATTGATTTTTGTGACAATTTTAAATTATTTAATATAAATAATTATGTTCTCTACCTCTTTAAGATACTCTATAATGCGCATCGTACAAATGTGATATATTAATTGAATTTTTTAAAATGGAAAAATGTACTTTGTTGAACACAGATTATCTACATGTTCTGGGATATGAAAAAATGTAATTTTGTTATATTTAATGTGATAAGCTAAAGTAAATGTGGTGCATTTAATTATGCATTTTATATGTTTGGTTTTTTCTCTGTTTAGGAAAAAAAATCAAATATTTTATGTACTCAGGGTTTTGTTTTTGTGACTAATGTGGATTAAGTAAGAAAACAAAACATGAGCAAGCAGTGAGCTATTAAATGTATTCAGCGCCAAAAATGACTCATTATAGAGTGCGTATTTGCTAAAATGGGCTAGTAAGTTGAGCGCTGTTAAAGCCTACTGATTAACAAGCTATACATCTGCACGTGACTTGAATGATATGTCAGATCTAAGAGCTTGGAATTTGTAATTGGTGGTCACGTCTGTACAACTTGTTCCTTGAGTATTTTGTGTCCAAATCACTTTAACCTCTTGTGTGCCAAAGGTGTGAGTAATGCTTTGTGTCCTGTGTCAAAGTGCTGCACATGGCCGACATGACATGAATTGTATTGCTGAAAGGAAAGTGTAGCATAATCAGTTTAGCTCATTGGCTGATAAACATTTTAACTCCCACCAAACCTAAAGGAGGACGGTAGCTGCAGCAACAGGGCAGGTAAGACTTTTATTTCATTATATTTTTTTTGAAAAATGCATATTAAAGTGATCACAGAGTACTCTAATACTCATACAAAACACTCAACTCTCCAGCTCCTAGAACCCCTAACTCAGTATATACATTATACACATACATTCACTTAAGGCAGCTAAAACTGACCCTCCTTTCAGATATCCGACCAGCCCAATCGCTAATATTCCCTTTCCTTCTGGGCCACCCCACAACTGATTAACATCGAAAGACCAGTATAATGTCATCTTAAATTTTAGTCTAGAGATCAGTTACCAGATTACATGTGAAAACCTTTAATACTGGCCAATGGTTCATGACTTATGTTAATTCTGTTTTTAAGACATTCTTTAAGGACACAGGTAGTGTCAAGTAAATAGCCTCAACCAAATGGGATCGCAACAAATCAGTTATAAACAAAAGTGTGGATAGAAAACGCTGGGAACAATTATCATCTAAGTGGCGAAATTCAGGCAATTCCCCTATGTTGAGTGGGGCCATGTTTTTAGCCTTCATAGGTTATCTTAAATTATCTGCAAAGTTTTCACAATTTAAAGTTCTAACAACTTCCTAAGATTTGGAACTGTTTCATATGCTTGTAATGTAGCTTATCTGGATGGGGCAGTAAGTCTTTGAATTATGTCAAAACCTTAGTGATAAATGTAACATAATAGTAATAGTAAGATCATTGTTATTTTTTTAATAGCCACAGATAGGTACATGCAGCCCCGGACTGACCATCGGGATGGGGGAGGCTGTATGAAGGAGTATTGAGTGAGTGAATTAATAAATGAGTATCTGTGAAGGAGTGAGTGGATGAATGAATGTTTGTGAATGAGTATATGTAAATGAGTATCTGAATGAGGGAATTAATGAGTATCAATGTATGATTGAATATCTGAATAAATATCTGAATGAGTGAATGATTATCTGTGAATTAGTGAATAAATATTTGTGAACGAGTGAATGAATATGTGTGTGTGATAGCATGCATGCATAAGGGGGGCAAAGATGCCACAGGCAGATTGTTTTGGTGGCAAAGATGCCACAGACAGGCTGTTTTGGTGGGCAAAGATGCCACATGCAGGCTGTTTTGGGGCAAAGATGGCAAGCCCTATTCTTCCAATCTGGGTCCTAGGCTGGTCTGGGTGCCAGATCTGATTTGATACTAAAGGGGGGGTGGCTTGCATAAATACACATTGTGGGGCTGGGTGGGGGCAATGCGCAAGGGTGTGGGGTCATTAATTCAGAAGGGGGTGCTGGCTGGGGCATCACATAAATCAATACTAAAGTGGGGCTGTCTGGTGGGATAAATATACAATGTGGGGCTGGCGGCATCAATACATGAGATCCAGCTGTGGCCATCACATAAATCAATACCAAAGGGAAACTGTTTGGGCGTCGGTGTGGCAGAGTCTGTCCTTGTGTGTGTCTGGGTGGCAGAGCCTGTCCTTGTGTGGATTTATTGAAGGACTTGGTGGTACCCTGGCTCGTGCACCATCTCAATACTGAGTGCTGTATTCCAACCTTTGCTTCTGTGTATCCTGGTGTGTATTTAGTCATCTGTTTTCTGGCCCTTTACTTTCTTTAGGAATAAATTGAAACATTTCATTGTTACTTATTCAGAGATAAGACGCCCTCCTGAATTTGTAGTCACTTCAGAGGACAAAACATTCTAGGCCCAGAAATCAGTGAGAGCAAAAGTAAAGGTATTGTGTTATTTACTCTATTTCAACCTGCGTATGTTATTAAAAAGGATTAGTGGCACTAAATTGTGGCTTCAGGGGTCCCGTGTATGATGACTTTTTTTAGTCACATTGCTCCGCCTAGAGGCTTGGCTGAGCACCGCAATTCAGTTGGGGTGGTCTGAGGTCTGAGTTTCTTCCCTGCTGTGCTGTGCTGTGAGTCTGTGACTGACTCACTCGTTGTAAGGGTGATCTGACCAGCCAAGACCCAAGGAGTGCCACACTGCCACTAGTACCAACTAAATGGTCAAAGATTAGTTACTGTTTTGAATCTTTCATTAAAGATATAGCACTTTATAAATTGCATGACTTTATGATTCATTTATTATATATTTATGTAATGCTAATTGATTACAGTGACAAAAGCATGCTGAAATATAACTAATAGACAACAAGAAATGGTATATTAAATTTGTCAGAATTTGGTTTAACAAAAAATAAATAAAAATGGGCTGCTCAGTCTTAAATGCCCAGACCTATTTTTTGTCCCAGTCCGGGCCTGTATAGAAACATGGTCTTGTTTTACCTTAATCACTTAAAAACAATATAGAAATGTTTTTCAAAGTTTCTTTAGCCACAGCCATTCGGGGGTCTGCTTCCATGTCACATGATAATTACATGTTCCTGGCAAATATTATGAGACAATTATAATTGACAGTCTTGTATCGCACGGATTACTGCATATTGTCAAATAACACATCTCCTAAATACAGGGTGGTTAATTACCCCAGGCTGCGGGGTAGAAGTGAGCAATAACAGGGCCAAGGCGTGCAAAGCCCTGGTGAACTTGCCTTGCAAGAAGGACTTCAGGCCCTGCATAATGTATTGGTAAATCATAAAAAAACACCTCCTCCACATTATCTTTGTATAATAAAGGGCCAACCCCCAAACTGCATAGTGAAAAGTTTGATCTGTGAAATGATGAGATAGTCCTACATTAACAATGCCTTATACAGGGCCAGCTCAGTTCTTGTGGTTGTGCCATCATAATACCTAAGCTGAAGTATCCATCTCATCTGCAGACACCTGGGTGAAGTCACTCCCATAAGTTACATTCAAATTTCTGGTTATGTATAATTTACGCATTTGAAAGTCATACTTATTCTTTTTTATATTTTTAAGACATTGTATTATAATGTGATTGCAACAGGAAATATCCCCCACTACGGTTCCCACTAACAATGGCATCTCACGGATGTCACTTCTGGCCTCAATGTACGCCAATACATCTGCGATAGACGGGCTTTGAAATGATTTGTAATACCTCTTGTGGATCTTGATATATTGCTAGCATGTAACCAACATTACTTTGAATGATAAACTTGAGTTTGATCCTGGGAAACACTTGACAGATAGTTCAAAGTCATATGGTTGGTGAATTGCTACTTAAAACAAATGCGTTGTCACTTTGTCAATGAGCCTTCTTCAGGATCAACAAAAAGACGAGGTACAGGTTAAACCCTTTCTTCATTCGTTCACAGAACCCTTGGTGTATAACAAAATAAACACATTTCAGAAGGAGGTAATATGTTGATGTATGAGCAAATTGAACAAAAGCAAATCGTGACAGATAAGGGTAATTTCTCTGCAGAGAGTCTAATAGATGCAAGACAGAAGAGAAAACAACTCCTGCTGCTGGAAGCCGTCAGCTGGCGGTTTTCCAGAGCTATTACGAAGGGGAAGCTTCCAGGCAGATGGATTATATCCGTAGGGATGAAATAATCTGGAGTAGTAATCTGTTTCATGAAGAGGAAAATGAAGTGAGGTTTTAGGAATGATCCGTATTGTGATAATTACGTACGTTTTCCATCGCTCCAGCGGCATATTGAAACAAAGCAAACTGCTGGACATCCTTATTTGCAATATCAACAAAGATAAAGGAGTATATGGGCATCACGACACAAGAAGAATGCAAAGAAAACGATGTACAAATGACTTGCAGCCTTTCTAGATCATCCATTTGGAATCCTGTCACCTTATATTGGGCTGTGTCTGAGCCTCATCTGCTATGCTATGGAGATGTAGAAGAAGTCACTGGCAGACACCGATTAGGTATGTACTCAGAGCTTTCTCCACTTGTCAATCATGTAGCTCATCCCCAGCAAATTGGTATGCTTCTTCTACAAAAGTATTTTTAAGCATGGGGCAGCAGTTGTCCGCATCCTTACTATACACACCATGCTTTAGGAAAATCAGTAGTGTCCTCCCTTAGGACGCTTCTTGCAAACCTCTATGAAAGGATTAGTGTCCATGAACCCGATGATGACCAATACTGCCCTCTGAGAATACAGCTCCAGACAAACCTGTTTTTGTAATTGTGATTCTGGCTTGTATTGAATGGTATACAATAAGATATTCCCAAACACATCCTTACAGGCATCCTAGGGCTGCCAGCCTCACCAACTGCTGTGGACTACAATCCCCATCAAGCTTCATCAAAATGACAGGAGGTAAAGATTCCAGCAGCTGCAGTCACAGGTGTCGCCTGCGCCAGCGCTGGTATCAGTTCAGAAAAGAAAAAAAAAAATCTCAGAAGCAGATGTTCTTTACAGAATCTGGACACAGAGAAACATATCCAGATCGGTGGTGCTGAAAATGTTGTACGGTATCAGCCAAGGTTACGCAGAGCATGGTTCGGGTTTTTTAATTTCCATAAAACACAGGCCACAGAGAAAATGGCTTGGCACGGTAACAATGGTTGGCCACACAAATACTTCATTAGGGAATCTGTGAACTTTCATTTAATTAAAAAAATAACACTTTCCAATTTATTACAATCAAGCCCATTTTAAAATACAATGATAATACAATGAGTCAGGCAATGCAGGGAATATAATTTGCTCGATACCCGAACTTGATGTTTTACCAATGATGCATTTGAACTTGATTGACTTTTTATCCAACTATATAGAGAAGTAGGAAGACACAAGGTCTCCAAAAATCAAATCATATGGATAAATAAATCCACATTTAGTTTCCACAAAGCGGTCACGCCACAAGATGTAGTGGTTTCCTAGCATTAAATATTACCGCAGCTGCCAACCAGTGTGTTAAAGAACACTGTATGGAATCCAACCCAACCCTCTAATCCTGCACTTTGTGACTGCGTGAAATATAAATCTCCTGGTACTGTATGGCTTGATGTATTTGAAGCAGGGTACCTTGGGACTTGTCTTTCTTGTTATTTATGTCTCGGTATCGTTCATTAAAATGAATTAACCCCCTATAGGAAATAAGCCATCTGCTGCTACATTCTCCCACCAGGGCTCGGTGGAATGCTGCCAGCTCGTTTTCCGCAAACCAAAACTCCGCTTTTTGGCAGGGTATCAAGTCAGATGCTGAAAGGCACAGCGTGGATTTAGAGTATGTATATTTAAAGCACCTCAGAAGGGGGAGCCCGGTGGCCGCTGACTTGAATTGTGTATTAAACGAACAAAAAGGAAAGATATCCAGGGCAAAGATCAGGTGATATAAGATCTCTCATTGTGATTATTGCTAGAGAGAGGGAGCTACCACCTCCTCATCACATGCGTCCTGGCCGTAGAGAGTTTAATAGCGAGTCAACTCTTAGATGACCAAGTCTTCTACTGCTCCAGCACTCACTGCAAAAAGCTAGTATGACTACGTCTGCAAAAGGGCTAGAAGCTAACATATAAACTTTAAGCATGGTCGTGAGATCACAGAAAGGTTCGCACCTCATTGCTGCCTAACAGTAAGACAAACATGATCAATGTAAAATAACTAAACAGTGCACTTCTTTCTTATCCGGTTAACATGCAATGTTAATTATCTATGACTTTCACAGGTAGAGCAGGACCCTTTGCGTCCAACCGCGTACCTCATGAAAACATGGTGTGTGTGTGCACATATATATAAATGTATTTTCCAAGCCTTCGGACTGCTCCATGACAGAACTGCCCTATAAGTACACCTCCTTATGATCTCAGGATGTTTGGCTCGTAACATATCACTTAACTTACTTGCTGGATCCATGGAAATATTCTGCCCTTAGGGCGATAGTGGCTGTCCACAATACTGAGGAGGGTGTCTATAACCATAGCGAGCCAAGCACTTGTAGGCAGTATATCAGGTCCGATCTAAAGTAAGACATTATGGGAGAGGAAAAAAGAATAAATAGCATACCAATGTTAAAGAAGAAAAGAAAACACACATCCAATAATGTAATGTGCAAGATGACAACCCAAGTGATTCTAAACAGATGAGCCATTTGAACAGTTAAGTTGGATTGGAATGCATACTGTAATTTGGATGAAGTAAAGTGCATTCTTTAGTTGATGGGATTAGTAGATTTCCTCCTTTCCCAGCTGCCTCTGCTGAAACCAAGAAGCCCCCGCACGTGATCGTCTTGCACATGGCCACTGGCGCTCCCATGGAAGCCACTGAAGCAGCAGCCTATGTATACTAGCAAAACATCCGTGTTCAGATACAGCATACACGTGATTGGCTGCTGCCATAGAATAGAGTGGAAGTCATACTGAGCATAAGCACAAAGTAGACAGCGGTATGCTTCCTGCTTTCAGTAGAAGCTGTTGGGGGAAGAGCTACACGGGATGAAAGTCTTCATTTGCTAAGTTGAATAACTAATGCACGGACTTGCATGCATAGGCGTCCACATGTGCTCCACAATGCATTTGGCATAAAAATAAGGCTAAAGCGTAACTTCTAGCAGTCAGTTCAGGAAAATGGAACAATAAATATGAACCCTTATTAGCTGCAAATCAGTGCCAAAGAGAACACATGGCTCACTGGCACGCAGAATGTGTGCTGCAAACCACTGCTTGAGCTGATCGCGTCTGAGAGGCACAGAAATCGTACAGTTAAAAGTTACACGTTATTTCACACTTACCTCCGGGGCTCCATCGCATTCTGAAGGGAGGCTGTTTTCATATTTTGAGACGGCAACAGCCAGTCCAGTTAATGCCAAGAGAGAGTTTCCTTTCACCACGGGGCTCTCTCTGTATAAACACATCGAGACGCAGTGAGACAAATGGGGCATAATACATGCACACAGCAGGGCACACTGATGGACAATGGCACTGCTGCCACGCTGCTGATGACTACATTTAACGGGCAACGTGGCTAAACACTACCTGGGGGATGCCCTGGACACACATTTTTTGTGTAAAAGCAATGTTTGAGTTTGACATATTTTCTAGAACAAATACGCACCGTGATTACTGGTGGAGAAGGGGGTGATGCACTTCCTGGTAACCATCTAATTCTGTCGGAATTTTGTTGCAAGTCCCAATTCCAATATAAATCACCACCTATAACTATGCACCACTACAAGCAACCCATACCACATTTATACATCAAAATCTTAAGAAATATATAAAAAAATGCAATATTTGCTGTGAATCTAGCCCTTTACTGAAACATTTGGTTTGCATATCACACTTTCTCCTTTTGTAAAAGGATGTTCACCCGCTTTGGTTGATTTTTGAAAGATTGGTTTCGGGTGGCTTTAACATGTTTCAGAGCCGAAGCCATGCTAAAGAACACAAATCTATTTCAAAGCTAAGTAACGGGATCACATATCTCCCAAAGACATTAACTGATAGTCTATTCAGTGACCGGACGAAAAGGGGAAAATGTATTATGTAAGAAACAGGGAGGACACACGAGCATCGCCTCTCGCTTGCTCCTCAGTGTTGGGACGGAGCAGCCGCCGGAGTACGGTTTACCTACAATATAATTGAGCTCTATGCCAGCGCCAAGCTTGCCTGAATCTGGCAAATATACTCTTTGCAGTGGTATCTCTGGACGCTTAGGATAAGGATACATGGATCCACAGGGGAAAAGTAGGTGCACCTCCTAGAATGGGCAGTCAAACCCATTAAATTGCACATTCCTGAGCAGATTTCAAGAGCTAAATACACACAAACCCCTTTAGGTCACACTACAGAGATTCATGAAAGAGCAACTGCAGACTGCAAGCTCTTTTGGTATATTTCTGTCCGTTTTCATTTCAATGGGGGCTGGCAACATTCAGAGCAGAAGGGGCGCATACAAACTTTTTTCTGTGTAGGGAATAGATCTCTGATGAAGGGTTGATGAAAGACGACACGGTACAGAAAGGCATTGATGTCCTTTAATGACATCCCTTGCCAGAATATCTTCACGAGGAACCTGGTGACTATGTGCATGTACCGATGCAGACCTGAACTAGTCCACTTAGCCAACGTCCATCCATCATCAAGGCTATTTCGGCAGCTGCTAAATACATGTGACCTAAAGCTTCAAATACATCCCCAAAAGTCACATTGCAAAAAAAAAAAACAGGGCTGTGTACCGTGATGTAGGCTAGTACTGCAAAAAAAATGCCTGGTTTTAGCTCGTTTTATTCCCAAAATATTGCAGTACTTTTGTATTTTTCCTTCCGTAGAATAGAAGCTTTGCAGATTATCATAAACCCAATAATTGTAAGCTCTGTGTGCAGGGGCGTTATTCCTGTACCCAGTATATACATCTTTCATTCCTGTCATTAGAATGTAAGCTTGACAGGGCATCCCAAGGCATCTATGTATAGTCTCCGCATACAACAACATTATATCGCCATACTGAATCAGACTCTTTCATTCATACCGACACGGAAGGGAGTTGAGCTGCAGTCCCTTGCCTGCATTACAGCCAACATCCAATATGAAGCACAATGGAGAGTGGTTATCAGCCCCCACACATGCGATGCCAACCTAGACTCAAATTACGTTTGCTTCTGCTAAAACAGCTAATGAAAACTACAGTTTATTGATGAGGTATGGCATTGCAAGATGCTGGTAAATGTGACAGATCTACAGTACGCTGAAATGTGTTCTCTCCTCTAATGCATGTAGTCGAGCAATGAAACCGTTAATACATGGTATCTTAAATAATAAATTAATCTTTTATGAACACTTCTACCGTAGACTGATTTAAATGGATAGCAACAGCTCATAGCAATTAAGCCTCTCATTAATGGTGAAGGTACTATATGAAAACATCTTATTAAAAGTCACGTTATTGAAAAAATAAAACCTAGATTTTTGTGATGTGGCACATTTGCTTCTAACATTTCGGGGAAATTAAACTTTGAATCCCTTTTCAGAACGAAAAAAAAAATAGTGCTGCTCTTACATTGGAAAAGATGTTTCATTGAAATCAGGCTTTTATTACTTCTCTCTACATATTTCAAGTGAAATTATCATTCAATGATACAATGAAAGTGCCAGGGCCGTCTAGTAATTCCCATTCCGATCGTGTTCCAGATATCTGCCGTTGATGAAATGAAACACAGAGATCTGGGGCACAACTAGCATCGTTCTAACAAACTGCTGTTCTACCTACATCTACCTGACTTGAATACTTTTCAAACTAAATGCAGCATTAGAAGCACCGTTTTTAGTATTGATGAATGAATGCTTATTGTCAGGAGCACTTATGTGGCACACAAAACAGGCACTGGAGGGTGTTGCCATGCAAGCTGAAAGGCTTCTTTAAAATGCCCTGTGTTGTCCTTATGCGATTAAACATTCACGGTAAAGAAAAATTGGTTAGCATACTAGAGTTCTGGCCTTTAATATATATATATATATTTTTAAACCTTCATGATAGAAAAAGTGACTTTAAACCTAGTTAAGCACTGCGCACACTATTCTTGTACTTTCATTGCCTATAAAACACAAATGTAATACTCGATATATTTAGGATCTCGTTACTCATGTTTACCCAGTCTCCTTTCCCTTCGGCTGCATGATGGGGTGGGTGGTTTATTCAGCTGGGGGATAAGATTTACTGTTTTCATTCAATTTGGAAAATTGAGGAGGAGGATCTGCTTTAATTAACAGCTACAGTAAGATTATTAGCTATTAATTCTGAATATGAAACATCCATCTTTATATGCCGAGCCCCGATTTACTTTCCAGACAGGGCTAGGCACAAAGACCTGCTGAAGCCCAAAGTGCTTTGTGCGTGGAGCCTATGGGCCAGCACAGCCAAGACTGGATGTAACATGCTTAAAAATACACGTGATATAAAAATGATAGCCAGACAAGTAACCTACCGCAGAAACTTTGGCTAGTCTTCTCATATCTAGCTTGAACTATACAAAGAATTTGGAACAATTATACCTGGCGAATGTTTAATCAGAGGGAAATGCACAGAATGACTTACTTCACAGCAGATCTGATAACATCAGTTACAGCGTCTCGCACCCTGTGGCACAAAAGGAAATTAGCATTGATGTAGTTCATAATCACATACCCCCCAAGGGTCCCTGTTTAGGAGGGATAGACCCTCATTGGCAACCAAATCCCTATGTCCCTTTTTATATTTCATAGGAGCTCAGGCTGTTTGCTGGGTGAGGACATCACAGTGTTCTCTCTCGCTGTAAGTCACAATAATGTGTATAGGAACTGTTAATATACGTTAAGCTGTATAAACAAAATAAACTGTTCATTTGCCAAAAGTTTATTACACAGTGATAGTAGTACAAAGCCAGCTGGTAGAACCGATCCACAGGTTTAATGGCTAATTCAGATGAAAATGGTTTTCTTTCCCCCATCTACAATTATAGTAAAATGGGTTTGCATCTAGAAACAACATACCTTCTCAACTAGACTCCCAATTAAAAGCATAATGGGATTTATTCACTAAAGTGGGAGATGGAAGGTGAGTTTGAAGGAGAGTTGTGGTTTGAACCCACTAATTAATTATACATTGTGAAGGACAGCCATTGCCAAGTTTTTCCTGCAAGGAGAGCTGAAATAACCCTGTAACAAGCACAGCACATCGCTCACGACCCAGTTATTACAGTGAATATGATAGATGGAATGTCCCTCTTCTAGTTCTTCTAGTATGTAGAATTTCCAAATAGGAATAACTATTTGACTATTACTTTTACTTTAGGTTTTGTAGCTTAGTTTATTTTTAACCACGTGGATGAAAGATGCATTCATTTATGTTATTTCCAGCTGTTTTTTTTTAAAGGAACCTAATTGCATTTGCTATTCCAATCTGCTCTTTCTAATGAAGCCGTGAAACAGCCACAGACGAGTTAGAGTCCGTGTTGCTATTGGCAACAACTAGAAAGGACTGAAAAATTAGCTAGGGAGCAACATGGCAGTTTTTATGCCAAAAGACATACATGTCTTTTTAGTAAACTATTAAAAATTGCACTTATATATATATATATCTTGCGTTGTTGCCAGTGAATTGAAATAGTTGTTCTGGGCACACACCTAAACTAATAAAGTGCATTTGGAGCCAGGCTGCTGGGGTTATAAGGTGGGGACCACAATAACTGTAGCCCGGGGCATAGCGAACATCTGAACTAGCCCAGTGGTGAAGCCCAAATCCATTTCTTACCAGAGCCAAGCTGTATAGGTTTTATACTGCAGCTCCTGAGGGTCATCCTTCCCATGTTTCAACTGCATTTCCAGCTCAGCCTGCCTGCCCTGAAAACATAAAACAGGTCTGTGAGACACAGGGAAACGGGTTACGCTGCCTACATTTGCAATTCACATATCCTCAATTCAGCCCATCAAAATGTTATTCAGTATGCATTTGATGTGCAAAAATATAATAGGAGACGATATGCATTCCAGGGCAACATAACAATAGTAATAATAACTAATCAGAGGTTACCGTGTAAAAAACACAGGCATTTCCCACTGCTGACTTTTTTTACCGAAGGCCAATATGATCTAGGGTAATCCACGAATGGAAGAAGATACAGTAGTGTAATGCCTGTGAAAGGTACAGGAATTCTCTAGAACATATGAACATCATCCTGAAACATCTACCTTTGGGTGCAATATCTAGTACATAAGGCAGCTTTGCTGTAGTATTTGCTTTATTGTTTAACTGTATGTCATGTATATTCTGTATGACATTGACATGCAATCAACACAAAAGTCTTTCCGTGAATACATATCTGACCTGTAAAACTGCATGGTAGGCCCTGCTCATGAATCCGAGCCAAGACTGGGGCAAAAGCATGGAACGGTGCCATTCAGAGGACTGGATATTTACCTGCAACAAAAAAAACCATACAGTTTCTTGCTACCGAAATATAAGCTTCTATATCTTAAAAGTTAGCCTTGAGAATCCAAATAAAACCTGCTGTGAGAGATCTTGAGGTTTATTTGTCTATTAAAAAAATGTTTCCCTTGTTTTAGACAGTTGTGTACGCTATTAGTGGATGGTGGCGATGGCTAGTCTTCTAATGTACCACACAGCAGACGTTAATAAGCACATCACAGGCTGATGACACGAAAGGAGCAGAGTCAATAAGATAAAACGCCTCGGTATTTATTGTTTTAAAGGAATAACCAAATGTTAACATTCTCAGCTGCTAGTCTATGAGATACAGACCTCGTGTATCAGCGCCGTTAACATCTGCTGGTAGCTCCGTCCCCTACTGGCAAGAAAGCGGTTAATGGGCCTGCCATCCTTGTCTGTCTGAACTGGGAGGTCATAGCAGAGCAGCATGCCAGCTGTAAAGTAAATGTATGGAAAACCGTTATATTCAATTAAAACCCTGTATAAATGCCACAACTTTGGAATCACAGTGTTTTTCCCGGCACGTAATTTGACCGATGACCGATTCCGTGCCCCTGTCTCGTTTCCCGCAGCTCCGCTTCTTCTCATTCTTCTGTCTTCTTTTTTCGTCTCCTTCTTCATGAACCAGGTCTCCTGAAGCACTTACACAAAAGGGCGGAGCCTCTGGGCACACTCTCTAACTCGATTGGAGGAACAGGTGTCTCTGCCCTTTTGCGGAAGTACTCTGAGAGGCCAGAATAATAAAGATGTGTTTTTGGAGAAAGATAGGTGTTTTTGCACCTCTCTATCCAAAAATCTGTCTGCATTATTCTGGTCCCTCGTAGTACTTCTGCAAAAGTACAGAGCCACGGGGACAGCCTCTCGTAGATTCCTACTGCCCTTTTGCAGAAGTACTCCAAGGAAGCAGAAGTGCTCGGGGAGGCCTGGTTCATGAAGAAGTGGACAAAAAAGAAACAAGGCAAGAGAAAGTGATAGGAGTCATGCATTACCACCATCTATGTCTGGCTCACTATACAATGATAGGAGTCAATCTTTTCCATAATCTGAGTTTAGCTCACTATATAATAATGATAGGAGTCACGATGTACCCACCCTCAGTGTCTGGATCACTAAATAATGATAGAAGTTGGACTGTAATGCAGCTTTTTAAAGGTTAACGAGGCTGACACCATTCAGGTCCATATAATGTAATTACTGCTATGTGCATCAATGGAAGGAAATAATGTCATGCGTATGATATTGAAACTGCCTATGCTAAGGGTATAAAACCAATACACGGTACACAAAGGGCCAATTGAACCCATAACACCCACATGTTATATTACAAAGTGTTATATTACAAAGTGAATTTACTAAAATTGGTCACCTGCAATTCCTGGCTTCAAGCCGGGCTGACGGTTTTTCTCATACATTTTCAGCATAAAACCGGGGACTCCGGCTACTGTCTTGCCTTGGTCAGATCGTACAGACCCTCCCCTGAGGGCAGAGTGGTAAATCCCACGTGGCATGTTACCCATTTCCTGCTTCACAAGGGATGCCAGGAACTCTTCAAACGCTGGGGAAAAAAGTCCTTGATGAATCTCCCAGACAGAGGTTTTAGAACTGGCATACCTTAAAGAAATACAGCCATCACATGCACTTTTATGACAGGTCCCTTTAAATGTCTATGCTGTCCCACTTGCAAGGGGGGATTCTGTTATTATGTATTTGCCGAGTTATGAGATCATGCAGGAGGGCAGCTCATCAAAAAAATAATGCATATTAAAGCAATTGAGGCTGCATGGTTCAAACACCTCATATATCAAATTATATGATCCTATAGGTATTAAGAGTATGAAACAAGTAACATTTCCTTTGCATTCCTCATTTCTTTTCGGTTTTCACACCTGACTCACTACGTGCAAAAACATGATCAATCCCCCAGTCTCCCCAAAAAATCATAACGTAATCCTAATGAATATGTTTCACTTTTACAAATAAAACTATTGCTAAAGGCACAAAACAGCCATCCTGAATGTAAGACGAAATCAAGGACTGGTTAAGGTTTATCTGCGGTCTGTTTATTTGTACATTGGACACGGAGCTTTTGGGAGGCCACGCGTAATGTGCACAGATAAATTCCCACTGTATGTGCAGCAATACGCCGTAATGTATTTGCCAACATCTGGAACCAGCGGGGTCTGTATGGTTTGCTCTATAGGAACATCGCAGTGTCGTGTGCAGAATGCAATTGGCATTGCGTAGGCATGAGAGGGTTGAAAAGTTCAGCAGCTCACAAGCCATGCATTGGCATTGGCGATGTACCGTCGTGATGGTGAAGAGACAAACAAAAAGGCACTTTAGAGGAGAAGACCCCTGCCGTCTACGGTACTGGCGGCAATAGATACGAGGCACGGCAAGGCACTGGAAGACCTCTGCTTCGCATTAGTGCATATGTTTAATGGGCAGTGAGAAACCCCAAATCATAAGGCTGGCGTACACTGCTCCCAGCTGCCGACACTTGAATAACGCCCTAATGTAGAACGGCTTTAATTAGTGTGAATGAAAAAGAACAGGTGTGTTTTCTTTCAGTATGGCCAAGAAACGCTAGAATCTGACACACTGGCTTACCCCGGCCATAAATTGATTTGAATTATGCATTCCACACGTACCACACAGACTGAACAAATCTGCATCTTTTATAAATATTTATGGCACGCTAAGTCTCTGAGCGCAGGAGCAGGGAAAGGTTCTCATTCTTTACAGTGCTGGGCACGACACTGCCAAACAGACGTTTTAAAACTACAGATCCCATGATGCCATTGCAGGAGAGACACAACGTACACATTCCCGTTCCCACTGATTCAAGAAACAGAGGCAATGGTGTATTTAATGGCACCCTTCAGTCATGGTGCTAAACTATTTAGTGTGACATGTGTTAATATGTTAACTATAAGGACTAATAGGAGTCATTTTACTATTATTATCCTCTTTTATTTATATACTCTACTTACAATACATATATTCAAGGGGTATGACAAGACTAGAAATGACAGATTAAGACAAACCGATAGATTAGGTTGAGAGAGCCCTGCCCGCAAGTTTACAATCATGAGGGAACGGGATGAGGACAAACATAAGGAATAGAGAAAGGTGGAACAATGTGGACTATCACCTTGCTGATTTGGCTCTTCTAATGTCTCCTATGACAATTAGATCAATTGTAAAACCTTGTACCAGAACTAATCATGATAAATAACTCCTAATATTTTATTTTTTTGTTTAAAGGGAGGGTAGCCTTAATGGAAGGGGTTAATATTTGTTTTCATTTAAAAAATAAAATGTTGCTTAACTCCATTGTTCCTAGGGTTCGGTAAAGCACTTGCATGCGACCCTAGTCCTTGTGTTGTGTTAAAAAGCCATTATCTATAGCTTGAGAAACAGCTGCGGCTCACCTGGTAAAACAGAGGCGGGAGTGAGTGCCATTAGCTTAATATAAGAGGAGCCAGGTATGTAAAGGTTCTCTTCCTTCTCCTCTTCCTCCCCAATGTCAGATTCATCCGGAGGGATCTGCTCTGGCCTGGCCTACGACACAACATAAAACTTTACAATCATGTGAATCAAGAATAAACATCATGATAAAAGACCAAAACATGCGGTGATCCCTTGCAAATGTCAATGCAATTCTTGCTGATGCTAGGTGGCAAATTATTTTAATTGTAAATTATTTACCAGAGCAAAGTTGATTTTATGAACACCGCAATGAAACCATTTAATATACTGCCAATATCATATGAACTCACTTACCCTGCAAATGAAAGGTAATACTTACCTTAGGGAGAAGCTGGAGCTCTGGAGCTGCAGCAGAACGCCCCCTCCCCGGTGCAAGGCTATTTTATTCTCCCAGTTAAGATTTCCTTACAACAAAACATCTCTGCCAAACAGGATTCCACAAACGAGTTTCTTTAATCACGATAATGTTAAAAAGCACATTGTGATGTTAAATAATGGATTTAATCCACTGAACTTTAATTGTTCAATAAAAAGGTATTTTTGTTCTAAATTAGGAAGCACCGTGCAGTTCGTAGCATGAGGATGTATTATCACAAAGCGTCCTGTATCTGGAAGATGTCTATATAAAGCTGTACACATGCTAATCTGCGGGGGTCATCTAACACAATGTGACTTCCGTGTTTCCATTGGTAAAACCGTGAACTTTTCCTAGCAATCAGGTCAAGGTTAACACCGTGGTAATTGAGATGGGATTATCATAGAGTGGACTGTTGGGATGATCAATATTGCAAACAGATCCATCTACTCCAGGGCTTTGTGCTCTGTAAGCTGCAGAACACATTCCCCCAATTAAGATGGCTTTTGTTGTTGACCGCAGCAGCCTTGACAAGGAGCAAGTCAACGCGGCTCTAAGCGTTAGAGGTCTTAGTGCCTCACTCAGAACCAGCTGATCAACACTTTATAAGCAACCAAACGATACATTCCAAATGACCGAGATCAAGTCACACAAAAGTAATACAACCATAACAAGCCTCTGGGAACCACTAAAGCCCGCTGATTAGTGCAAGATGGCTGCTTATTGTGTATCTTCGTATGCGTTTATAAGTAATATAGTACTACTTCTATAGTATAATCATACTAGTGTAGTAATAGTACAGAAATGAAATGAAATTTAGGG
The DNA here is from genome assembly GCA_009364415.1 of Spea multiplicata. Lineage (NCBI taxonomy): Eukaryota > Metazoa > Chordata > Amphibia > Anura > Pelobatidae > Spea > Spea multiplicata. Next base: position 31,617,011 of record VKOC01000001.1, read on the forward strand.
AGAGATGAATGAGTGTGAAGAATGCCCACAGAATCATAAGTTTCACCATAGCTAGGTTGTAGAAAAGGAATGGGTTTATTTAGCGAAGAGGAGTTTTGTGGTTTGAACTCGCTGACTCCATTTTACATTATGAATGAGCTTCTGTTGCAGGAAGAGCTTGGCTGGCATTTATGATGTACAGTTAAATCAGTGAGACTTCTCTATCTCCACATGCAGAAAACTATGCATTAAGCAAGGTCAGCGTAGCCTTTGACTGTGGACTACCCTGCCTTTGATGGCCCTTCATGATATATATATAGCGAAGGAGCTGAAGCCGCACCTCTCCTGCAAACGCTCCTTTTAGTGAATAAACCCTATAAACATTTTCTGATTTTTCCATATGCATCCGTAAAGTCTCAGCAAGTGGCAAAAGTCCTTGCGTCGGAGAAAACTACTGGACTTGCATGCTATACATTACTAGACATAAATACTAGAAGAGAGCCATACTCATACAGATTATAAACATTGCAAGAATACCCCTACTTGACGGCTAAATGAAGAGACACCTATAACAAGTAATGCATTTATTTTGAAGAGACAGATGATGATCACTGCTAAAACACTGCTATAAATCACTACGATTGTTATGCAGTAACAGTGATTAAAAGCTTAAAACACGGTCTTCATTCCACCTCATCAAAGGGAATGGTTCAGCAGGGACATTCCTTTGGTTGATCAGATGACCACTATCACTGCTAACGATAACATTACAGAAGAATATATTGCTGCTTCATTACGCAACAGTAGAAACTACTGCTCTTCTTGATGCAACATATGCCGCAAAATAAAAAACATATACACACCTGCTCAGGAAGATGAAGAACTGTATGATCCTCCGAGCTGAATTCACACAGAGCTTTGTAAGCAGAAGTAGACACAATGGGATCCTAAGCAAAAGACATAATGGGGTCACCAGACTTGTAGTGTGTGAATATTATATATATATAAGATTATCTAATCTGATTTACCTTGCTCCGAGTGTGACTCCAAAGTTGGCTGACAATATATTTTTTAAAATTCTGCAAGAAAAATATTAGAAAGCATAACATCATAGCCCAGATGTCAAAGCATAAAACAGGAACGTAGCCACCAAAATACAATAAATAGAAGTATCTTAAGATTTATAACCCAGCAGGTCCTTGATCGTTTGCAAACTAACGGCAGGACATTACAAACGGAGGAGGAATAAAATATGGGGACCCAAACTCAACCATGACCTATACTAGGACAATTACGCAATGTTATTGCAATTTTGACCCTGGTCTCATCACTCCATCCATTTCTTAGGTGAAAAGTCAAAGGATTAAACTTAACACTTGATGGTGGCCCCAGGGGACTGAACTGGATACTGATCTAAAATAGGATCACTTACCTCATATTCATCTGTGCTTACAGCCAGGGAAGGGACCAAGGCAAAAAGCTCATGTAATACCCTCAGGACGAATGGGCGGCTCTCACAGCTAAGTATGGGAGATAAGGCAGTCCAGGTAGAGCGGATGTCCACCACCTAAAGGCAAGAGATCCCGCAGGCAAATTAATGTTATTAATTCTAACCCCAAAAAACAACCTCCCCAGTTCTCCAGGGACGACTGGAAGAAAAACATCCATATATGCAGTGGGAATATGGTTTAAACGCTAGAGTTAAACATTGAAATTGAATACCTTTGTTGTGATGTTATGCGGTGTGCATCCGCTGGGAGAGGTCCTGTAATTAGCACAAGCTTTAGAAGCCGTGTTTTACCAATGACTTTGGCACCATCAGCCATGAGCTAAAGGGAGTGGAAGGGAGGCAGGCTAAGCTTGAGCTTCTTTTAGCAAGTAATGTATAGTGTCTCGTGCAGTCCTTGGTGGAGGAATAAATCCAATCACGTAAACTACCTCTGTCCTCGCACTTTGATCCACGCTTGTTCGAATGCTCCTCATCCACGATATAGAGACGCAAATTAAACTGTCTACATAGCGTACATGCTATTCACGTAGACTAGAATGGAAGTTCTACTGATCAGTAATGCTGTATACTGCCTGCTTTCAGTAGAGCCAGTAGGAGTTAAAAAAATGTTAACCCCAACAACTAAAGGATTCTTACACTGATTCGCACGTCGTGCATTGCAAAATAGATTCCAACATCCATTCAAAATGAAAAACAGGGCAGAAGTGCTCCATTAAACAAAGTAGACAAACATATGAAGATTTGCTTTCATTATAATCAATGGAAGCTGCAAGGCAAATTCAAACCACTTTAACTGGATAGACCACTTCCCTAACAGGCCAACGACGAAGACTCAAGGGAGGCTCACATTCTCACTGGACACTAAATGTTGCAGAAAAAGTGTTTTGCTTTTGTATGCAGTATAGATATATTATATTTATTTTTTACAGTTCTAAGAAAGAGATATCCAAGGTCTTGAAGGTTTATATACCTTTACATGATTTTCTGTGTTTACTGCTTGATATGAACCAAGAGGCTCTATAGTGGTAAGACACTGAAAGGGTGCATTGGATAGACCTGCTCAATGGTAACTTAAATTTATACGCAACCAACATGTAAGAATGCAAAGACTTCTATGAATCTGCATTTAAAGCTTGGTATTCCTGCAATAATTATTGTATTTAGAGAAAAGATCAAACTACCAGTGCATATGCCAAATTGTCAATGAACAGCTGGTGCTGTGGACATGCTTAAAGGGCTCTCACCTCAGCTTGACACAACGCGTGAAGACCTTGCAATGCTAAAGCTACAGGAGATGCCTGGTCGGGTTTTGGGCATTCATTCAAAACTTGGGTAATAGCAGCCAACATATCGGATCCATGCTGGTAAGGTCTGAAGGATATATAAAGTGCAAACACGGTATATCAGCATAATGAAGTCCCAATTTTCATATTTTTTTAGTGTTTTATTTGCATTTATTTAAATACAATGTACACCAACATAACAGAGAGATAGATCTGGTTACATCTGGGACATATAATGGAGATTTGTGAAAAAGTCTCCTACACTACAGACAGGACAACACTACCAGGTTTACAACAGAGTAGCCACCATACTGATATATGATAAGCAATGGCAGGGACGGAATGGTGGGAAGCCATTGTGAAACTGGGCAGACTTCAGTTTTACCAACCAGAACTAGGTAGGCTGGTAAAAATAGCTGATCTGTTAATTGGTATATTAGAGAGTGTAATAAATGATTTGCCCAAATGGAATAGAATGCATCCAAGAACACTGCACGCAAGTTTATCCAGTGCCGTGGTTTTTACCGTTGTCTGCAGATATCTCGGATGGTTGCTGCTTTTGCCACGGTCTTCTCCCACTGGGTCTCCTTTCCAGCTGACAAGGAGTGTGTGTCAGTCATAGCTATCCACTTCTGTAGTTCGGGGTAGACTCGGTCCTATAAACCCACAGAAATATTTGTAGATGTATGTAGATACACACAGGTATGCGGATGTACATGTATTTATGAAATCCATGCAGTTTAGGATAAAGCTTGGAGGAAAGAAGAGAGAGGGGATACAGAAACGTTTGTATTGAAGTATTTAAGTACAGGGGGAGATTTGTTTCAGATGAGAAATGTTGGAACAAGAGGTCATGATATGCAGTCAGGGAATTTCAACTTGTATGGCATGGGCATAAAATCCTAAATCTAAGACAAGAAAAATGGGCAGACTAAAAGGGCTGAATGGTTCTTATCTGCCATCCAAATGAGTCTTTATATCAGTCCCACTCCACAGGCACCATCTTGTAATCAATGATCCAGTTTCATATCTTACCAAACAATATTATTAAACAATGAAATGATTTAATATTATAAAAAGAGGCCATGTCTCCACCAGTCAGATATCACTACTTATAGGCTACGTACCTGTTTCTCCCATAAGGAAGTCATTAGCCGGAGGGTGATGGGTTGCAGTTGGGAAGTACTGCCTAACATCTGCAGGGCCCTCAGAATCTGGGGCACACACACCTGTTTATCCGCAAGAAAATATACATTAATCTCGCTCAGGGTACAATTTCTGATGTATGAATGTACAAACTAACATTTGTTGGACTACTTTTCACGACCGGCAACTATTGGCACATGTAAGGGTTGGAAACATAGCATGGCTATCTGCATTCTGTACAGAACACGTCACACATTTACCGATTTGGGGATTGGTGGCAACTTAAACTTCGGGAAACCCTTCTTGTGCTTAATCTGAATTGCTAGCTCCTCATCATCATATAATCAAATGTTTATTTTGTCCCAGACTTCCACATACTGTCAGGAAAAAGATTGCATAGCAAACGGCATTAAAGAAAAGCTCTCACCTTGTGAGTACCCAAGGATGGCAAGGTATACAGAATGTCACGGGATAGCTCTGGATCCAAGGAGTGCCCAAGCTTGAACATCAAAACGGGTACTAGATATGGAACCTGAAACACAAAATAACTGTTTAAAATCACATTTGATGGTATTGTAGTAATCAAAATAGATGGGATTTAAACTTAATATAAAAGTGCAGAATAATTAGACGGATTTCTTTAATCTAATTTAACCAGTTATTTAAATTAAAGCAAATCTGTATGGAACAGGCATATGGATGAACAAGACCTAGATTGACCAATTGGTTCTTATCTGCCATCTGTGTTTCTGTATCCGTATCATGGACTGTGAAAACAGGAATATAGCGGATCTTTTATCACTCATCAAAAATATATGTGTTTATAGGATTAACACTGTAGATATTTGTAAGGAAAAAAAAAGAAAAAAATGCTATGCTTGGGGAACTTTGACCAAAACCTCCTCCTGATCCCAGCTTCCTGCTCCAGTTAACAAAGCAAAGGTTTTAAAAGCTGAGCTAATCAAGAAACAGGAGGCAGCTGTATGCTGGGACCAGAAATGTTCATTCTGTGCTATAACACACATCTTAGACAATGCGCAATAATAATAATAATAAGTTTTATGCCTCTCCCTCGTTCCACCAATCAGGGGAGAGGGTGTGCCCAGAGGCTCCGCCCTTTGTGGAGGTTCACCGGGAGGCCGCATCCACAGAGCACAGATGAAAAAAGAAGACAGAAGAACACGAAGACGCAAGAGAAGAAGCGGGGCAAGGAGACAGGGGCAAAAAAGTGGTCGGTGGAGAAGGTAGGGAGAAATTCATAGAAAGCGAGTGTCAGAGAGAGCAAGCAGGTTTCCCAATGTAAAAAAGCCCTCCAAGTTTTGTCCGAACCAAGCGGCAGGAAATGAAATTCTTTCTCCGAAAATGAACGGACCAAAAACGAAAAACAAAAAAATTGCCCAAATGGTTTCTGGTCCATTTGCATGAGTCTAATAGTTATGTGGCTTATGCTAGTCTATAATTAGTCTAAAAATATATAGTATATAGTACACAGAATATATAAATAATTAAATTGGCACACAAAGCAACATATTCAATATATAAAAGGAGATCTTTGTAAATCTATTCATATATAAATCAATCTCCCCCTTCTCTCAAAGAGTCTTTTTTTTGTTGTTTTTTTTTTAAATAGAGTATTATAGTTACAAAATATTTCACTGTTTGAAATTAGGCCAATTTTTTCTCACTTTCTCACTTTCTCTTTCTCACTTATTTTGCTGCAATCATGCATGCAGCTGTATCCGATTAAAACACAATGGTGCCTTTACAACAGTTTTATTATACTTTTTGCAAACAGGAAACTGAAAAGAATTTTTCACGCCACCAACAAATCGATTAGAAGGGGGGGGGAAGCAGGTGGGGGGGGGCAATACATAAAGGTTAATTTTCACTGAAAATGAGCAGAGTGCATTCCAGCAAACTAAATGGAGCACTGGTGGATAAAGGGTTAGACAGAGGCACTCACAAGCCCCAAATTATCAAACAGCTGGATAAGTGCAGAGGACGAGTCATTAGATTCAGACATAAGTGGACCGCTCAGGAGACGGCAGAACACGTTGCTAAGCAACTAGGGGCATTTTGCATCCAATCTCATCGCTAAATATTCAGTATGCCAGGTCATCTGTCTAATTAATATTGTTAAAGTGTGTTTTTTATCCCCCCCATTTTCTTGTGTCTTTTAATTGCATGTAATTTTCCACTGTCCATTGATTCATTCAATAGGCATGAACCTGCTGTGCCGTGCAAAAGATACAATAATGATAAGGATTGCAACAGAAGTAATGTATTCTGACTATGGCAGAGTTGAAGTGGAGCAGTAATGATCAGGTACCAAAGGGGGGGGGGGCGGAAGAAATCTGACTCCTGGGTTAAGAAAATGTTATATACATGAATAATGATTGTTTTGCTCATAACGCACAGGATGTATGGAGATAATAAAACCACATTACAAAGCCGACTACACATTAATAAACCAAACACAGAGCAGAGTACCCAAAAATACATTTAAAGAAAAACTATTTCATGGACAGACACGTGAAAAGCAATGTATTCAGCATAGATCCATAGAGCCTTAAAGACGAGTGGTAAGGGAATTGGCCAAGTGATAATTGGCATAGCCAATTCCAAGTGCTTAGTAAATTCAAATCTTCTTTTTGTGAGAGCGGTCATAAAGAATACAAGATCTGATGATATGCATCTGTAATAAATATATTTTTTAAAAAAATGCAGTGTTCATTCCCACACACATAAATAATAGAGAAATGTGCAAAGAATCAAAAGTCATATAGTTGATTTATGCCAACCACATGACATGGTTCTACAATCTAAATAGTTTACGTTTACGCAGGAGCCATGTGCTTCAACGTGGTCATCGGCCCCACTCCCTGGCTCAGGCACTGTGATGAACCTAAACAGGAGCAAGTACAGCCAGCCACCTGACCGCAGCACATGCGCCTTACACAGAGGAAGAGCGCCAGTTTAAGTCAAGGACCAGGCCAAGGGCTGAGGGTGCCTGGGGAGTGTTGAAAGAAGGTAATTAATCCTCTAAAAACCCTCGGTGCTCAGGAGTCTTGTAGTCTCCAGCAGCTTCCTGCATCCTATACGTACTCCTGGAGAGGTACTGTATATATACAGTAATGTATGTGTGGCTTGTCTATGGTTTTGGCCCAATCGACTTCTCTTTCTCTGCTACCTGACTTGACCCGTGGCAAGTTCCTTCACTCTTACTGCTGACTGTGGATATGACAATTCACCGTTTACCCTTGCAGAGACTGTTGAATTGGTTAAGACTCTCTGATTTATCGGCTCCAACCTTTGCCTTGGATTAACAGACTGTATATTCTACTAAGAGCACATCCCTGGCCTTAAACTCCTCCACCAAACTGTGTGCATGGTATGCATGGTAATTCAGTCCAGGTCATCCTAATAACTACAGACCTAACAACATATTGGGGAAATTAACCCCTTAAGGACAATGGGCGGTCCCTAAACCCATTGAAAACAATGCATAGATGTACGGGCTTTGTCATTAAGGGGTTAATATTGTTTAACCCTTCATAGTGCACACTTAACCTGGTTAAAATAATTTTTATAACTCAGTTATACAAGTGTAAATTTATATACAGTTTTTCATACGGTAGTTAACACATTGTGTACAAAAGACAGACAGAACACATATTTATCTCCTGTAAACCAGTTCTGTGAGTTGTGTTCCCCAAGGCCAACAGTGAGCCAGATTTACAAGCGTTAACTAGAGAAAAATAAGGAATCTTACTCGCCAGTTCCCCTTGATACTTTCAATTGGGAAAATCTGCCTTAAGCTGCGTTTCATTATTGCAAAATCGAGACAGATTTAGAGAGAGAGATTCCCTAGTCAGTGCTAGAGAAGCTGCCATCTGCTAGAAGGCCATACATTTGTGAGGTCTATGATTCACATATGAAGATTTGTTTTAATGGCTCAGGTTTTCTTTTCAGCGCTTCTGAAATCTTTATTTCCAGTTTTGCTTTACATGCAGCCATGTGCATAAAAATACAATAAAACAGAAAGAAGCTGAATGCTCATTGGCGTGGTGGTCAGGTCTCGGTCATGTAGTGTATCTGTAGCAAGTGCTCCATTAGGGACAAAGGCTTATATACACTTAACGAAACAAAGCAGGACGCTTTTCACTGGGGAGAGTGGTTGAAGGTAGGTCTAGGGATACCACACTGTCTTTTACTCGCAAGACATTATATTCAGGTATATGATTTTTAAATTATGAGGTAACAGCTTCTTGATCCAAGGAGAGATCTGACAGAGCCACAAACTGGGGGTTTCTATTTGGGTTTTTTTTTGCCTTCTTTTGGATCAACAGCAATTAACAGATATGGGAAAGGCTGAACTTGATGGACGCATGTCTTTTTTCAGCCTATGTAGCTACCTTGCATTTATATGTGTTCCTTATATTATTTACTATTCTTAATTATTTATTAAACTCTTTCACACACAGCTTAATTTGAAAAAGTAGTTGTATTCTGGGGGTAGGAAATGTAATGAAACCAGATAAAAAGTCAATTTGTTAATAAGAGGTTTATTACCTGGGAGGGATCAGCCTTGGCAATTTCTGTAGTCACCTTGAGAACTTTGCGCAAAGTTGTCCCAGACTCACAAACGAGGAGGAAGCCCAGCACCAGTGAGATATGGACTGACATTTGAGTAGCAAATAGTAACACCGAACATGTAGAAGACAGCCAGTCACAGCAGGCGGCATGATCTCCTTTAAGTTTGTTAAGCACGCTCAGGATAAGAGAGAGCGAATTGTGCCATGTGGTTATAGGAAGAGGCAGACCAATGCAATCCTGAAATTACAAAGATAACAAAACCATAGTACAACTTAATACAGTTTAATAAACTCACACACTTTACTGCTGGTTGTTATGCGGACAAATTATAATTGGCATCGACATGCATTGAATGTCTTCCAGAAAATTCAGTGTTGGATTTATACAGGAGGAACAACTGGACAAAACGTATTACATGATGCCACCACCCAGCTGTACATGCGATGAATAAGCTCAAAGAACCATCCATAACAAATAACTAAGGTAAACAACCTACAAAGATTATTTACCTCTTTGGAGTCTCTGGAAACAGCCTTACTTTCTAGACTACAAAGGCGGAAACCCTTCAACTAACGTACTACAACCCAGACACAACAGGTGAACATAAGCCATATATAAGGTCTGCAATTAGCACTGCTACTGCACTGTGTATATATCATATAATATATTAATATCGCATAATAATTGCTAAACTCATTACTTACCAAATTGACTTTTTCTTTGGTGTCTATATCCTGCACTATTTCCAAAAGATTTAATGCCATCTGCTCTAGCGAGGTATCTCCATCTTCTTCCAAGAAGCAACCAGCTAATGTTGCGGATGATAGCACATGGAGCAGTGGCATTACCATAACCTGGGCTATGGCTGGGGCCTTCTTGTCCCCTGACCCTGAGCATGAAAGGATTTTCAAGGCTAACAATATAAAAAATAAAACAAACATTCATAGCTAAAAGGTGCACAATTGTACTTTTTGTATTTTTGTATTTTCAGCACACAACTAAAAATTAGATACATTTTGTCTTAACACAAACTACGACCTGCTACTGTGGTTCCTACACAAATCTTAATGGTCAACTGAGGTTACTTTTTTTTAATGGTTTATAATAAAAAGTCTTACTACTATTATATTGCCTACTCCTCTACATAAATGTTAGACTGATAGACAACCTTTCTACAACGACCAAAAAGTTAGTTTGCCAACCCTGCTACTAATAATGATGTATCCTCAATATCTTAGATACCCTAGAAACTGTAAGAATGGAGTGGCCACTCACCTAGATTCAGGATTGGTTTCTGCAGGCAAGCTGGACACTGCAGCAACAACGAGCTGAGGCCAATCAAACTTTGCTCTTTCGGAAAATTCTGAAAAGACATAATATCTATAAGAAATGCCCCAGGTTATGGGGATAACATTTTAATCAAGTAAGAACAAAACAACCAAAAATATTATTTCAACTAGAACACGACAAAAGTTATGATACTAGCTAGAATTCATGGAAAAGGCATGAGGACAAATATATAACGGTGCTTTAAAAAAAAAAATAATAATAACATGAGGACACATGACTATCATGAATCCTGAGACCAAGGACTGATTAATGTTTGAGTCTTTACACCAAGTAGACTAGATGGGTTGAATATGCCATCAAACTCTTCTTCTATGACCTGAGTAAGACTGTCCTAAGCATGTCCTGTCCGTTTCAAATGTTGGGAGGGTGTGGGACAGATCACCTGGCAGAAATCTGCATTCCGGGATACATAATCACCATTACTTCAGGTAAAGGTTAGAGATTAGGTTAGTAAACTCTTACGTTATCACACAATGTGTAAGACCCTCAGGAAACCATGTCTCCAGTCCCTTCTATTCCTGCGGTTTCTTTTACCCTACTCTGTGATAGCCGAATAATTACAAACAGCCACTCTTAAAATATTAAAGTGTTATCGTTCTTATGTTTCAAATTGCAAAACAATATATGGGAACCATTGTATTTGGCTATACATCACATCACCCCCCGCCCAACCTCATTTAGATAAAATGAAGGAGCCAACTGCACAGCTCAGCAAAATGTTATAAATCCAGTTACATATAATAGGATTTATTTGAAAGTGCTGCACATTTTCCTTCGAAAAGTGAATCCCACTGGCAATGACAGAGACTAGTGCTTCAAGTCGATCTAGATTACATATTACATAATTTAAATAAAAAAGCTAAAACTGCATATTAAAAGAACTGATCCATGTCAATTAGACATTTAGAGCAATTTCAACACCAGCAACAAGACCGATCTTAACTTCTTGTTCTCATGATCTTCCCAATCATATGGTACCTCATCTACTGTTTGAATCTGATCGCGGTGTGGCAGCATGAAAAGGAGACCCAAGGAGAAGAGAGGGTCATTTAGGCGTCATTAAATATGCAGGTTTTGCCACTAACTGCCACCAAGCTTAATGCTGGTCATGCAACATTTCTTTTACTTTTCAACCAAATGACTGAGAAACAAAACGTCACCAAACAAATATGACCATAGGCTGTTACCTATTGGGTTACTACATCCTATTTTAGCCAAAATGACTGAGAATACTCTTACTTGTCCAGCATTTTAAAGGAAAATCGTTATCTACTTATGTACAGCGTCTTGGTTTTCAGTCCTTGCTAAAGTAGTTTGCGATAATCGGGTTTAAATATAAAGGGCTATTATACCCCAGCAAAGCTGAGCTTAGTAGCAGATGCTGGCAAAACTAGCATCGCTAATTAACTTCTGTGACACCGATATCTAGAATCCCATAACATAGGGTAATAAAGTGAATACATTGTTCTCAGTTTTCCAGGCGTTTCTAGTGCCTAGGCATCCAGTAGTACGCTGAAGGAGCCATGATTGCACGATACGCGTAAGCAGTTTAATGTCTCAGTACTGCTCTGATGCATTGCAATGATCAGCTGCCTACATCAGGAGCAGAATGCAGAAGGCCCAAGAGTCGTTTAAAACTGCTGAATGGGAACCTACTTGATGACAGCAGCTCAAGCATTTCCCCAGTATACGTTTGGAAATAAGCATTACTATTTATCAGGGCTTGGCAAGCATTTTCCCCCAAGCAGCGGACGCTGATTGCACAAGATACCCTCAGCAATCCTTAACACCTCTTCATTTCAGAAGAAGTGTTATAGGGACAAGAGATATCTCCGTGTTTATTCCCATGGCAGCCTTTAAAGGAAGAGCTTTTTCTAGAGGGTAAATATTATTATATATATATATATATATACACACACACACACACACACACATACATACACAAAGCCTGACGATGCAGTCTGCATTGGCAGATTAAGCACATTATCTCATTAAAAAGGGAAGAGTCCCCTGATATCGGATTCATTGTTAAAAAAGGGCTCCAGTGGATTATACAGAGCGTGGATTTCATTTTAGGTAATGAACTAGGATCATAAAATGTTTAACTTCTTAAATGCTAGCCTCTACCTACAGCGTTGGGTAGATTAAGCTGCTTTTTCCAATTTGTTCATGATAGAAATGAATAAATAGAGAAAAGCACGTGCTGAACGTGTATGCTTGGTCTTCACACAATAGCTATGGAGTTATGGCAGAGTAGATCACGCACATCATCTCAACCTATGCTTCTGAAAAACTACCATGGATTGCAGGACACTCCCAACTGGGTCTCACCTGGGAAAAAAATCTAAAAACTGGTCAGCAAAAGCGAACCTCTCAAAACCCTGACATGTACACTGGTTCTAAGAAGCTTGGAAGTTTGATATGATGGTGGTCCCGCATGTTAGTCACAGTGAACCGGCAACCCTAAGTAAGGAGCAGGCAATAAACAGACCTTTTCATGTCACGCACATCTAAGAGCATAGAATGGCCATAATACAGGGATGGTCAAACAGTAACATTTCCCACGATCCTTGCTGACATTCATTATCCTTGAACTTGAGTCCAAGCAAAATTACTTATGGGGTCAGTAAAATGTAGAAGAAACACATCAATGGCAATTTGTGGTTTGCGTCTGTATGTCTGTAAAGCGCCATCTTTGCACAGTGTACATTAAAAAAAGCGCAAAAATGGAGCTGAGTGGCCGTATTTGTTTATGAAAAATACCTGAAAACGTCAGATAAATTTAGCTTTCACACACATCAGTGCTATAGCATTTCAGTGAGCAAGGCCATATAATATTTGCTCAAGTGTACTGCTAAAAATGTAATGTAATGAGTTTTTTGGGTTGCAGTGAAGCTCTTGTGAGCCCAAGGCCCACCACATATGCAGTTCTGGCAGACACTATCAGTATTGTAGTTTTCCTGAAACACCCTAAGCCCTCTGCAAGCTATCATCAGAATCGTAAAGATATTCAACCTCATGTGGGCTTTGCCAGATCTGTATTCTGCGTGTTTTTCCTGTACATGTACGCCTTGGTGGCCTCCTACAGCCATAGCCCTCCACCTTTTTTTAACCCAAAACTACCTTCTCTTATTCACCTCTCTCATGTCTCTCTCGTAGCTTTCCTGAAACATCCCAAGCCCTCAGCAAACCACCCCTCTGTTCATTTTATTTATACATCCTCTTCCGCATCCTGAAATTATAGGCCCTCTTCTCGCCTCTCCTTTTGTTTCAATTACACATAATACTCCCTCAGATTGCAAGCTTACAAACGGGACCCTCAAAAGCCCACCATTCCCGCCAGGAACTTAGTGTAAAAGTAACATAAGGCTAGATGGCAGCTTACGGACAGGGAGTCTCATCTCCTGATCTGTCTGTATGTATTAATGTATATTTGTTATGTATGTGTACAGCGCTGCATAATTTGTAGGCCCTGAATAAATAAAAGGTAATATTGATAGTAGTAGTAGTAGTAATATGCGTAATATCGTATGGGTGTAATATGTTTTGATGCTTTTTAATTGCAAGGTTAGTTTTGCTAGATTGCTACAAACAGCAAAGTCCCCCCTTCTCTAGACATGGAGTGCAGCGATTGCTCGAAAGGTACTCATCAGCAGCCAGAGAGGTACTAGTAACACGGGAGTTACATGTGAGTTGTCCCATCATTCTGTAAGGCCAAGGGTGATCAAAATCAAGAGCACCGAATGTGTTATCGTAGCAGTGGGAAGCCATGATGGATGTCACACACACTGCGCCGAGTGATGTATATATAGTTCTGGCCACCACCCTGCTTGTAAGTGGCTTGTAGGAAGCCATGCATTACTGCGCACATACCTCTCCCAGAAGATCTGCGTTCTGCTGCAGGATTTTTATCAGGGCCGAGCAGTCTCCTGTCAGCTTTAAGCTGACTTCACAGGCGCATAAGACTTGCAGAGACAGAAGGGAAAGCTCGTCTCTCCAGAAATCCAAGTGCTGCTGAAGACATGTGCACAAATCTTCCAGGAACATGGACAGTTCTGTGACGTGAGTCCCGTTTGTAACCTGCATCAACAAGAGGAGAGGAAACCACAACTATTTCATACAATTTCAATCACCAGTTTTGGGGGTTTTCTTTTGGGGGGGGGCAATATTTAGTAATAAAATAATATACGTAAAACTAAAGAATGACCACGAATTGGTTTTGGGTAAAAAAAATACACAATATAGCTTTCTGAGTAGTATCAGCGACGGTTTCATAAAAGTTATTTAATAGGGAGAATGCTGTATACTTGTCCTTCATGGTGTAAGCTGCTTAGCATTAATTATTTGACTCCATATTTGCATAAAAATGACAAGTTGGTGACGGGTGTATTGTATTATGGTGGAGGGGTTTGCAGAATGTATAATCAGACCTCAATACTAAAACGTCCCTCAAGCCACATATTACAATGTGCTCTTAATTACAGAAAAAGACATTTGAATATACATAAGAACATTTTCCCCCTGCTTCGGGCACCCAAAACTAGCGCCAACAAGGGGGAGGGTAGTACGCTGGAGCTCTGGAGTGGCAGCATTTTAATAAGGTATGGATTTTCTTCAATACAGAACAAAACCCTTTAAATCAACTTTTTTGTTAATAACCTAGGTACTCATTTGTGTATTTGTTGGGGACAGAACTGAAATAGTTTCAGTAAAAATTCTCAAAATAAGTGTCCCCAAGCATTTTACTGAAAGAAACCATGCCGTGTAACAGAGCAGACCTAAACATCTGCCACAGCTTTCATCATGGGGCATCCATACCTTCGTGGGTAATTCAAAATGGAAATATTAACAAGCTTTCAGATTTTTTTTGTACTTCACATACATTTTGGAGATTCTAGGTTAACGTGGTTGGAAAAAGACAGAAACACACCAAACAAACCAAAGAAAAATAAATGCCATCTGGGACCTGGCCGGAACATGACAAGGTCAGACGAATGTTATTAGACCACCAGGGTAGAGAATGAACTCTGAGTATATTTCCTAAAAAACTACCCCCCAACGTTTAATTAAGGTCTAGAATTTCTTCTAAACGATCACTCTCTCTATGCCTTATACCCTTTTGGTTAACGTGTTTATGAAGCTCTGTTTCAAAGAAGAAATTGCATTGCAACGTGTAGAGAAGCCTCTAAAACTTGCAATGGTGGAACTGACGGATTCCATCACATTATATTGGGAGTAATTTAGACATTTCAACAGAGAAAACACATGCAGCACAACATCATCTTCAAACTTTCTCTTTAAATTGCGGCTCTGGCTCAAGATAAGACCATATTCATACCGAACATTTTTGAGTCAGATAAAATGGTAACTGGAGCAGTTACTGGAGTAACTGGCAACCGGCGGGACAATACTGCTGGTTATAAAACCGAGTGGGGAAAAAAAAATTCACAAATAAGTAACGGTTTTCAGCATCTAATTTCAGGAGCAGATATGGTATGTGGGGAGGGGGGGGTCTCCAACACCTGTTAGGGAGAGAAAGCCATTTAGCTGCCTTATCCTGGCAGATGTGAAGTGTCAGAGTAACTGCAAACAGACGTCATCAGGCAGTAATGATTTCTGTCACCAAGTGCACGGACCTTCGTTGCTTTGGCTTCTCACTTTCCGGGGCTTCCAATTTGGCTTGCACAGATTTGAAAAGCATCTGCCCCCGAATGCATTCTCTACTGGGAGGCAACAGAGAGGGAAGATCTATCCAACAATCTGCAGTGAGCCAGAGCCATCACAAAAACAGATTTGATGGGTAACTTGGAAAAGTTGCAGTTGATTGACCATGAAAACACGTGCCGATACGGCACAGCGAGCGAAGCAGCTAATAGAACGGTGTTCTGATGCACTTACGCACCCAGCGCCCTGTGCCAAAAAACAATACATGCTGTCCGCTACAAAATTACGAAGACTAAGCATCAAAACCCAGCATCACATGTGTGCTAGATTTCAACAAACACACTGGTTTGGGAGGCTTAAAAAGCCAGAAACCATAAACATGTAACACATATATGAACGCACGCTGCAACCCAGAAGAACAACTAGTAGTGGGAATGCCGGATCTCCGTTTCTGCAGAGGACCAGCTGCACGGATGAGAAATCTGGGATCCTACAGCATTTCTCCCAATCTAGCTCAATACACTAAAATCATCAGAAAAGAAAAAAAAAAGTTAATGGTCCATCTCGTCATCTGCATGGAATCAAGGGAACATTGGGAGGTTATACATAAGTAGTCATTCTGGAGCAAATTTAACAAAGAAATCTTTTCACCTTAACAACCAATGGAGATTCATGCTGACTGCACCATTCTGTCGGTTGCCATGGTATTTAGACTACATTTTAAACCTTTTACGAAATTCATTTTTTTTAAAAATTCTGTATGAAAAGCCCCATAATTCTGCACTAAATGCAGAACATGCCCCAGATTCTGTGACTTACGCTGTGATGCAGAGACCTAAAAACCACCATGACATCAAAAGCAGTGCAGGGCTATGAGATGCTGCCATAAAGATGGCTGGATGCCTTTCTTACCTGAAGATAGCTTGTTAGGTCAAGGAAAAGACGAAGGACTTGCTCATCAGGTGCTGAGGGTCTGTCGTCATGTCGTTGTCCGCAACACTGAAGCAAGGCTTTTCTGAGGCCCATTCGAAAGGAGGAATATTCCTTCAGCTGTGATGGCTCGCAATACAGGTACCTCAGAAAAGGAACTAATAAACCCACGCTGGACGTCTGGTCCCTGTATTACAGAACACAACATTCAGTCTTCTGTACAAAAATCTCATATGTGAGAACTTCTCCATGAATACGCTTAAAAGAAAAAATGTAACATCCAAACTGCAACATCACTCCACTCCACGTCACGTCTGGACCAGAAGCGACCCCCAGTGTCCCAGCAGAGTATCCATATGCAAACACAAGAGGTAGGTTGATCTTCTTACAGAAGGAAACATGCAGAGAATAACTGGGTTATTTATTGTTCGATGGCTTGATCAGTACAACAAGTGCAAAGCGGATATCCCCAAAGAGAGACAAAGACCCCAAAATAGGGTGGTGAAACGCCAGACGCGTGTCACACTAAACAGCTCTGCACATGTAAGAAGATCAACCTACCGCCTGTGGCAGGCAGCCCAGAATGCCCCATCTCCTGGGGGTGTGGCTGCAGTAAGGGGGTGTGGCCATCCTAGTTACACTTAAGCAGGGGCGGGAAGTAGGCGGGAATGGGCACGGTCAGATTGAAGACATCCCAGCTCTTCTCACGAGTGAAACCCGTCAAGTATACAGGTATGCCCGCTGAGAATGATAACATAACAAAATAATTTACACTTCATTTAGTTTTTATGTGTTACATATTTTTCTGCAGCACACAACTTAATTTTTTCCTTTTAGCAATACACGTTGAAAGGAGGTGGTCATAGGTAACTCAATAAAACCAAATTTCTAACAAGATAAACAGATACTTTTCACACTTAATTAACCTACACAAAAGCAAATAAAGAGCCACCGCCGGTTATGCCACATTCAGCAATTTGAGATCTATATTCTAAAAAGGGCGATTGCAAGAGAGATGCACATTTCAACTCCGGGGATCACTATACATTATCTCGGGCAACTAATGAGCTACTTCTGCAAGGAAATGTATAACACACAGCTACATCAGCATGGAGAGTTTTGAAACCTACATTATACAACTAATTAAGCCCTTATTACAGGAGAAGCTCACTGAGGTTTTCCCTTAACAATAGACAGCACTATCACAGAGTAATAGACCCCATGGCATTATAATAACCAAGAACTTATATTTTTGGAATGCAAAAAGGAAAGTATTTCTGCATAGGACATTCCTATTTAAGATATTGGAGAATAGATTCTATTTCTATATACAAGTCACAGACAGCTCAAGTTATAGTTTACGTGTGTTCCCTAAATACTTCTTCTGAACCCTACTGAATTAAGTTTGATTTCCTTTTTCTTCGTTTTATTGGTTACCAAACACCCCCCACACAAAGAAAAATGGATTCTATAGCAAATACATTTTATAGAATCCGAGGTTCCTCTGCTTTCCTTTCCAGTGTATAATATATTTATTTCAGCAGAAGCACATATATGTACACAAGATGTGTTTTTAGGAGATGGAATTTAGTTATTTTATAGTTTTATACCGTACATATCTAAATTATGTTAAAAAAAAAGAAGAAGAGTGATCTGTAAAGTCTCGTAACTAGAATTACCGTGAAACATTTGTAGCCGGAAGAGCAGGATCATTTAGTAGTAAATGATGTTGGGGAGACCCTGCACATTATTTTCAGCTTTAGAATTCATGATGAGGGGAGGTATGTTCCCAAGACAGATTTTTAGTACGGTGCGATTTGCGCAGTTTATTTTGCCAGAATCTCAGAATAATTCCACGGCCCTCTAGAAAGCCCCATCTTGATACCTCCCGGCTATCACTATGAAGCTTCAGACCGGAAGGCTTGTCAGGTCTAAAACATACCGAAACCAATCACGCAGGGTGGTCTGAAATCCATCTTTTTATTCAGATGGTTCATTTAACCAGAGACATGCAAAAATATACAAGCTTCCGGATTTTACTACACACACATTTAAAGCTTTAGCAGCTTGGGTGGATCTTTCACTTTTATAGTTCAATATGGGAGATAAACATATGTAACGGTGTTTATTGATTGAAAATGAGCAATATACATGTATTAGAAACCTACATGTATATAGGTAGGTAGGGAACACTTTATAAATCTGCTGACTAGAAATATTTTAATGTATGTGTGTCCCATAAAAAAAAAAGATGGCCATTATGGGGACCCTATATCCATTAGATGGGCATTGCCGGCACTTCTTTGATTTGGTGCTCCCTACTGGTCCGTACTGGTTCTACAGCTGGCTCTCCCGTTCACAACTCTTGACTATGCTGCCCCATCATGTCTGTTTCACGTCCTGATTTGCATGTTAATCCCATTAGATTTGCCGATGTGTTAAAATGTATCAATAATCATAATGGATTGTGCACTATAAACCAAGTCTTTGTACTGAACCTCCTAAACCAAGTCTTGGTTTGTTGCTAGTGTGATCATGTTTTAATGTATTCCGAATAGACCTATGAAATGTAGGATTTGGGATTATTACACTGACCGCAAGAAATAAAAGCACAAGTCATACGTGTTTTTAATTGACTTTGTTATGCTGAAAGCTATGATGTGACAGTTCCCCTTTATGTTGGCATCCACCCAAAATAAATGGTATCATTGGCAAGCATTGGTATCAAAACAGTCCGTAAAGCAAGTATACACGGGTATCCATTGCGGCTTGTTCATTAAATATTTCATTTCTTGTTTGACAGGAGACTCCGAATTCAGATTATATAAAAGGATTCAAGAAAATCCCCGGAGGATCTTAAAACAAGTAGCCCCAACTTACAAGTTACTCGTTATTGTTTCCTAAGCTACTAGAGTCCTCCGTTAAATCAACCACGAAAGGTTAAACGCATGTTGATCCTGCCATAATGTGATCCTGGGAGATTTGTAAGGGTTTTTTTTTGTTTTTTTTTAAGATGATGGATTGCACAGCGGAGAGCTTTAGTAAAAGGAGGATACGGGGCTCGGTGCTAATTAATGAAACATCTATGTCAGTAATTACAGTTTCCTAGAATATCTGACAAGCGCCGTTTGCAGTAGCGAATATGCTGCTAGGTGACGGCTATTAAATGGATTTCTATGCTTAGGAGGAAATTACAAACAAAAATAAATACATTTGTTTTAATGATTTTCTACAAAAATATGAGGAACGCTTAATGCTCAGAACCCGTCAGAAGCAGCAAGACTAGAGGGAACTATTTGGGAGAACGAGAGGGAGGGAGGGAGAGATTGTGGGTAAGAAAAATTAGAGATATATAATTTAAGAGAAACAGAGAGAGACAGAATAAAATTATTTACAAAACAAAGTGACAGAAAGAGACTGAGAATGTGAGACAGACAATCAGAGGGGCAAAAAGACAGAGAAAGGCTGGGGGCAGAAATATATAATGGCAAGGCTGGGGAAGGCAGAGAAGAGAGCTTGCGGGGGCAGAAAGAAAGTGACAGAATGAGAGGCTAGGAGACAAAGAAAGAAAGCGACAGACAATGAGAGGCTGGGGCATGCAGAAAGAGACAGGGTGAGACACAGAAGGAAATGCGAGGGGGGCATAAAGAGACAGAAATGTTGTTACCCCAACCATTAATTCTACACCAGGGGAGTCATTGTTCATCTTTAAGGGCCACAGACAATATTCCTTTTTAAAACACATTAACTACAGAGAAATTGCTAGACACTGTAAGTGAATGAGAAACAGTTTCCATCCTGAAGCTGGCATATAATAAATAATGATCCAAAAACAGATTAAAGTCTTTTTGTTCTGTATGTTCTGTGAAAAGTGTCTGCATGTTCTGTGAAATTGATTGAAAAGGTGCCTGATGTTATTTTCGATAAGCTTCTTGCCTTAACAACCTCTTGCAATTTTAGGGAAGACGAGGGGGGCAACTAATTGAATCATCCTCATTATTAAAATACCTAAAATTATATTTCAACCTATTATAGTTATGTGATAACAAAGATATTGTGTTTCAGATATTTCCCATGCTAATGTAGCTTTAATAACTCAGCTGTGTCATTCTGCTGGCTGCATGCGTTCACGTTTTATTGAAAGAAGGGATGAGCTCTGCTTCATGTGATTACCGTTCTGGACGCTGTAGAGACAGAGTAGACATCTGCTGCAGGAGCGCTGGCCAGCAGTCCGGACTGTTTTCTAACATGCTGATAAATGGATGTGGAGGATTCCTGGAAAGACAGCAAAGTAGGTCAGTATTAGACAAGCAAAACCACAGCCATGATTCAGCGGTTACAACGAGCTAAATGTTTTTTCCACCAAGTGGGTAAAACGGTGAAATTACGTATCAAAAAGGATGGTCAGGCATAAGAATATGTTTAACCCCTTAAGGACAGAGCAGTTCTTTTTTTTTTACCCTTCATGACACTGGCTGTTTTAACATTGCTGCGGTGCAATGTTCAGCTGTAACTTTCTTCTCTCATTTATGTACCCACACAAAATATATCTTCTAGTTTCCTATGAAAAAAAAAATTACAATATGGTAAAATTAAGGGCTTTTATTTCAAAAAGCTTTTACTCTTTTAGATGTACCCAATGTTTTGTGGGTTTTTTTGCAAGTTACAGGGCAATAAATACAAGTAGCATATTCTGGCCACACTGCCCCCATGTCCTATTTGGGACATCTTTAAAGCTGGTTAGTTCAATTTACAGTCCATCACATCATATTTTTTTAATACTAGACAACCCAGGGTATTTCAAATGCTTGTATGTTAACTCTTTCCATACACTTATACTACTACCAGCTGTTGTCAAAGTTGTGATAGAATTTCCTTCTAGTTTAGGTATGAATTTGCAGCTCCTGGTATGTGTCACTGCCAAACTCCAGTCAATATGTGTTCAGCAACATCTCTCGAGTACAGTGATACCCCCCTTGCATGGGTTTGTAAGGCTGTCTGGGGGCTAAAAGGCCCCATTTGGGAAGTGTGCATTTTTCAACTTGGAATTTTGGGACAGCTTTGAACCCGGCCAATTCACTTTACCCCATCAAACCATATATTTTTGAAAACCAGACACCCCACGGTATTATGTTGGTTTTTAAAATCTTTCCATGCACAAATTCTACTACCAGCCGTTGCCAAATTTTGTGGTAGTATTTGGATATTTCAAATGCCAGTATTTCTAGTATTTTAACTCTTTCCATGCCAGGATTTTTGTAAAGATATAACACTAATTTTAGGAGTTGCTCATAAAAATAAACACAAAGCACACAAAAACACTGAGCATCAGAATGGGGAAGGAAGGGGATTTAAGTGACATTGAACGTGGCAGCAGACAAGCTGGTCTATTTCAGAAACTGCTGATCTACTGGGATTTTCATGCACAACCATCTCTAGGGTTTACAGAGAAGGGTCTGAAAAAGAGTCTGGTCTGATAAGTCTCAATTCCTGCTGCGACATTCAGATGACAGGGTCAGACTTAGAATTTTACTTATCAAATTGTAAGCTGGGGTCCATTGATTTGCATGAATGTAGTACCTGTATTCAATACTTCTCAGGAGGCAAAATATCTTGCTATGGTGCTTGTGACCGCCCTGGGGTGGATTTTTGGTGTCGCTGAGGCATTTCAGCAACACTGTTTAAGCTTAGAAGGCCCTCATTGATTGCCTTCTAACTTCTTCTAAAGCAGGCGGCCGGCACTCTGGGGAGTGATCAGACAGGGGTCCCTGCTGCAGATTTCAGTGTTGCTGAAACATTCTAACACCTAAAATGTTTCATTAAGAGTCTTTTTCCTGGGAACGTGGTAATTGTTATGTGTCACAAAAGCAGGCACTGATATGCTGTTGCCATAGAAACTGAAAAAAGTGTGTGGTTTTATAACATTAAGTCTTCGGAGGAAAGAATAAATAGAAAACGGCTAAATATGTTTTGCTTAACATACCAGAGACTGCAATTAATTTGTCTAAATAGAGCAACATCCTTGAAGGTAATGTAATAGTACATTTTTATTTTTGGAAATAGACTCATGTTAAAATATTCATTCACATCGTTATGTACAGTAGTCTCATGCTTCTGGCATTAATAATCTATGAGGCGAAATTTACAGTCCTCATTTTGACAATTTCTATAGAGCAGCTTTATTATTCTGACGGGGTGTAATAAATTGTCAGATGCAGTTCAGTCTAAGGGTCTGTGTGTGTCAGGAAGCACAAAGAGGGTTCGGAAAACCCACTCGGACTCAACCAGCGATATTATCTAGCAGCACCAAGCATGAGGTAGAAGAAACTTATCTTGTCCTTTCATACATGGGTACGTTATAGTTCAGTTCAGCAATTTATCTAAAACTGTGGGTCTCATTCTCTCACTCACCACTCTTTGTTCCACACGGAAAAAGTTACTGTTTTTGATGATACACAATGACAAAATATAAAAACATAAATGGAAAAAAAATCCCATCAAAATGGCAGCCGCTTACGAAGACAAGAGAAAAAAAAAAAAATCACTCGGCTAGAGTTGCTGAGAGCAGGAATTTAACTGCATGGAATTGGGGCCAATTCACCCGAGTCTCCACTCTTTGTCCAGCAGATAAAGCAATTCACATGGGGAAACGGGGCTACTCTTTGCAGGGGGAAGAAAAACAGTATGCAATAAAACGGCAGGGAAACGAAACGTTACACTTGATTACCGGCTTAGGGGAAGTTAACAGCGGGACCCTACTTGTGTGTTGTAAATTGGCCCAAGTGCCTGTGGAACTGTCGTGCAAGAGTTCAGAAAGCTGCTCGACCCGCAGAGGCCGACTAGAATTCATTTACATTAATTCTATACAATAACAACGAACATTAAGCTGGTGTGAATAGGTTGTGATTTCGGGCTGTGATAAACACATAATGACCTTTAGAGGTAAGGGTGGCAGAAGAGACCACTTTAGCTCATATTGCCCAGTATCTGTATGTGCAGTCAAATGTCGTGTCACGTTCTCTGACATAATATAGCTTAATATTAGTTACCCATGAGCATTCACTACAGTTATCTGTGTGGTTTCTTGAATGCCTTGTCAATAACAATTTATTAAACGGGGTAAGTTCAGATCTTCAGGCAGGAGAAGCTCAATGGGCTTGGCCAGGGGATGAAATGCTTCACTGTGTCCATGTTTTAGGACACAAATTATTGGCCTAATCTGTGGGGGAATCTGATGTATCTAGAGCGGTCGCTGATTCAGAATCGAGCAGTTTCCTCCCCCAGGTTGTGGAGACTTCTTTTTCACAGAGAAACTCATCAAACCCACAGTGTACAACAGTGGTAAAAAAAAAAGACACTGTTTAACAAACTTTTGTGAATTGTTATATTACTCAATTTAAGAATGTTCTTTTTAACCCATTTCATTTGTTAAACTACACCTCAAAACTTTTATGTGATTGAAAATTAAAACAGTTACCTGCTTGTTACTTAAGTATCGCCTATAAGTGATACAAGAGACCTCTGAGGTCCCAAACATTTTGGAGCAATAAAGCTATATCATAACCAAAACTGTACGGTTATGCTGCATGAATATTCACTTTTAAAGAGAAAGACTGGGGTCTTTACTGAAACGCAAGACAGTGCTGCTCTGGTAAGGAGATCACTTGACATATGGAAAAGTTCTTCATGCAAAATACTGCTCACTCTTGGTTCATTTGGCTTTTACATGCTCAATGTTTCTTTTCTCCTATTTCCCATGAACACACATTGTGCCTCCATTACTCCTTAATTCAGCCTACTGCCTGGTCCGTCTCAAGAATCCTACTTGCCTCCCTATAGAGTTACTCTATTTCTTACTAAATAGTGCCCATGTTTATTACATGTTAGAGTGCCAATGTAACACACAGAGGACTGCAATACATGAAGGACCCTAGTATTATCTTCAGGAAGAGAGGCTGACAATCTCTTCCACAATTTCAGTTCTATATTAGTTATGTCATTTACTTATAACCAGATTTACCATTACTTTTTGTAACTATCGTTGGATGTACAAGAAGCTGCTATGAGCATGAGATGCAAAGCAGAGATTTCAGTTACACAGTGTATTTATATAAAATGTATGATAAGAGTCTTACGATCGCAGGGTACAAATGTAACATCATTAGAAGTACTTCAGAGGCATCCTGTTATGGATAAGTCCTGCGGTGCACTGCCTATGGAGGTGGTTACTGCTGGTACTATTACTACTGGCATTAGCTAAACTACCGGGGTTGTGCTTGCCTTCAGAAGGCTCATTTTAATTAGGCACGTCTTGAAATGAATGTACTTGATGGATGTTTGCCTTACAAATTGAATTATCACAACCTCTTCTTCACCAACGTATCAAGACTTACCATACTGTATAAAGGCGGTTTGATTGGAGATCTCCACTTTCCATTGAATTCTTAGCTTGAATGTGTAGAAGTCGCCACACACATTTCACTAGGCCTTGTGTGTTTCTACCGAAAATATATATACACACAGATTACAAATTTTAACTTCTCATATTGACTATAGATATTTTTCTTTTTTAGATTGTCTATGTTTGACAAAAGGTAAGAACCTCTGATTCAAAAATTCACTAAAATGCCTATTTTCTAAAACAGATATTTGAATAGCACCAGGGCTATCAATTGGATTAATTTGTGGAAGGCTAAGGGCAAGCACCTTGGAAATTATATATATATGACACACATATATATACACGCACACACATGGTGTTTCCTCAGGTTATCTTGGTTCAGTATCAATTTAGTTGAATGATCCAAATCATTTAAGTGTGACAAATATGCAAAAATAGAAGACATCAGGGGCAAATACTTTTCCACGACACTGTAGTGGCTGATGGTAGAATAAAACAAATAGAGTATAATACCGTGCAGAAGGGAAAATGTTTAGGATTCCATTGAGGACATAGCTGAAGTC
Source organism: Spea multiplicata (assembly GCA_009364415.1). Taxonomy (NCBI): domain Eukaryota; kingdom Metazoa; phylum Chordata; class Amphibia; order Anura; family Pelobatidae; genus Spea; species Spea multiplicata. Next base: position 31,642,433 of record VKOC01000001.1, read on the forward strand.
TGCATGACCCTGCTCAACCAGAGCCACCAATGCATCACAACAAGCTGTCCGTACAACCACGTGGTCTCCACAGCACTTCTCCCAAAGGACATTTAGTGCAGGAGTCTGGAAGAAGAACAAGAAAGGGTTAAGAATTGGCAGTGTTTATATTTGCTGACCAAATGGTTTCAATAAAGCGAGACAAAATAAGTAGCCGGTCACAAGTCAGAAGCATGCTGGAAGACCCAAGAAAACCTAACATAATACTAAGAGCGTTTTCTATAAATCACTAGATTCAACTCATACGTTATGTACAAGAGGGGGTTTACACGCACTTAATATATTAAGCATACCATCATGTTAATCCCCCTGCCCTGCCATTTTATGGACCTCTACTAATGACACAAATGCCATAAGATGCCTTATAGTTCTATAGCGATAATAAACCATTACTGTGATAAGGGAAGTATTGCAGACCTCACCTAACGTTGCCACCATTCCTTCAAAAAGATCACAACAAATGCCAGGGCAACCACACAGTTATTAAGTGCCAGTCCTTTGGCACTAAGTCCTGGTGAACTGTTTACTTTCTGGGTGCTGCTTCCTAACATCATCCAAGCACAATCACAAGGTCTTCTCATGCATACAATAATTCACTTTCTTCTAACACATTCTCTATTGGTACACTAATCAGACACGTTTTCTATATATAATCATGAAAAAACAAAGATCCCAAATAAAGTGTATGTCTGTTGAGCAGAGGTATGCCTAGAAAAAGCTGCAGAGAAAATTACCAGCTAGCGTCATGCTGTCTGTCAATGAAATGTGAGCTTTTGCTTACAGACACAAAGGGAAGCATTCGCTGGAGCGGGCCAGTGCAGTCCATGACCTTAAATGTGTCGTACATGCAGCGTGATGCCGGGACAGGCTTATCCAATTATACATCATTACCAAAGAAAGGCCTGGCTGGTAGTCCAAGGCATGCAGCTATGGCTGCCACGTTTTCAGACAAAAGCACTGCTCCCACAGTATTGATCAGGGGGTAGATGTTTACTTGCCTTCACATAAAAGAGTCCCTCTGTGCCAGCCCTGTCGGCAGATGCTATTCCCATGTTTTCTTTTGGGGAGTTTTTTCAAAAGTTATATAAATTAATAAACAAGCGATCGATGAATACAAAGAAGATTAGTAACCTGAACCTCGGGAGTAATTTAAACCCCCATAAAATCTGGCTAGTGTGACAAACCCTTATTGCCTGAGGGCCATACATGTCACTTCTAGGGGTCCTAAGCACAGTCTTCTAGGGCAATCAGAGTCAGGAACAGCAGCTTTGAACAAAACAGCGCTTTATTTTAACCGCTTAAACCCCAAAACCAAATCATAAAACGAAAACCTAGCTCCCAATTGGAGCCCTCTCTAACTAAACTACGCTGGTGCAGACCGACCAGCCTAATCACCCACTAACTAGACCTCCCAGCCAGACCCAGCTACGCCAGGCTCTGGAAAACCTCCCCCAGACAACACACAAAATGTCCAGGCAGGTATTGCCTCACTTGGCTCAGAGTGTCTACTTCAGGGCCTCTCCTTGCCCTGGGAGCACAGGGAACTTCCTCTCCCCCCCCAACAGTCTCCCTGAGTATCAGGCTCCAGGTTTTTAATGTCCAGCACCTGTGCCTGATGCCGGCCTCATAGAAATCCCGGACCGGATCCTGCAGGTTTCTTGCCTCCTGGAAAACCCGGCATGGATTTTCCACAGAATGGGGGAATGGAGCATTGGCCCACCCTGCTCTCCAATTGCTCCACCCCAGGGACCCATATGTATAATCTGCATAGCAGCTGTACTCAGATGCCATGCTAATCATCTCCCTGGGGTTCACACTGTCACACTAGGTATTGGGAAATTTTATCATATAATGAATCTAGGCAAATGCTGAATATGCCCCTCGGAGATCTTTAACTTCCACCTCTTACCTGGTTTGTCGACTGTTTGATCTTCTCTGCCGTACCTTTTTCTTTTAGCACAGAAGCAATGAGGTGGGCCACTGCCTGTTGAACAAAAAAACACACCATCTGTGACCACTTTTTACTCTGTATCATCCAAAAAATTATATGTATAAAATAGAAATCCAGTATCAGTGTCTTACAATTTCACCCTTTATACTGTCTGGAAAGGTATCTTATAAAGGGACGGACCACTACCACAAACAGCCTCATCAATAATAAGTGCATGTTAAAGCACTTGGTAAGTACTTTAATGCGCATTTGTTACCTTAAAAAAGGCACTTATCCGGGGATGATGCAGCAGCATCCCACCACCAGCACTAGCAATGCCATTATTTGGTTTCCATAAGTTTCCAAGGAAACTATTGTAGTGGAAATAAATGGGAACACTTTTTGTGCATGTTGCTGGAGATTAGACCCTCTGGAAATCTCATGCAAGCCAGCTTGAAGTATACTATATGACCAGAAGTATGTGGACGCCTTACCATTACATTTATGAGCTTCCAAGACCATGGGCATTAATGTGGAGGCTCCCCTCCTTGCAGCTATAACAGCCTTCACTCTTCTGGGAAGGCTTTCTACAAGATGGATCATGTCTATATGAATTTGTGTCCATTCACAGCCATTTGTGAGGTCAGGCACTGATGTTGGACAAGAATGCCTGCCTTGCAATTTCATCCAAAAGGTGTTCAGTATGTTAAGTTCAAGGCTCCATGCAGGCCACTCCAGTGCCTCCAAACTCATTCAGCCATGTATTTATGGACCTTGCTTTTTGCACCGGAGCACAGTTATGCTGGAATAAGAAACAGCCTTCACCAAACTGTTGTTGGAACAAAGATGGAAGCATAGCATTGTCCAAAATGTCTTGGTATGTTGAAGCATTAAGATTTCCCTTCACTGGAAGTAAGGGGCCCAGCCCGATCCTCGAAAGCCCCATACCATTCTCTCCCCTCCGCCAAGCTTTCCAGTTGGCATAATGCAGTCAAGAAGGTAACGTTCTCCTGGCATTCACCAAAGCCAGATTCGCTGCCAAACAGAGAAGCGTGATTCATCACTCAATAGAACATGTTTCCACTGCTCCAGAGCCCAGTGGCAGCGTGATTTACACCACTCCATCCCTTGGCATTGTACCTGGTGATGGGAGGCTTGCATGCAGCTGCCTGCCCATGAAGCTCCCACCGCATAGTTTTTGTGCTGATATTAATACACGTGGAAGTTTCAAACTCTTCAGCTATGGAATCAGCAGAGCGTTGGTGACTTTTATGCATCGTACGCCTCAGCGCTCTGTGAGTTTGTTTGGTCTTCTGCTTCGTGGCTGGGTTGCTGCTGTTCCTACACTTCCACTTCCCAATAATATCGCTTACAGTTGACTGTGGAATATCTAGCAGGGATGAAATTCTGGGCCAGAATTTGCTGCTGCCTACACATACTTGTCGGCAGGCAGGTGCTAAAATAGGAAATCTAATTTAAAACAAGGTGTTGTACAAACATACAGCTAATAATGCAGTAACATAATTTAGCTTGCATAAAAATATAAATAGCAAATTAAAGGAGCAGGGTAGTGCCCGCAAATGGCCTCCAATAAAAATTTTACATGAAAATAGGGCTGCAGTGCTCCTTTAAGTAGAAAAACTGCTGAGTGTGCATCATCGTGACTGAGCTGTTATTCCTAGATGGCTCAATAGAGATGGCTGCCTATGTGATTGATGTTGTACAACTGTTTGGCAATAAGTGTGGCTGAAACACCTAAACCCAATAATTGTCCACATACTCTTGGTCATATAATGGAGCTTTGGGTGCACAAGACAAGGTTGGTTTAGAGAGCATTTGTGGGTGAAGGACTGGAAGGAAGTGAACTACAGGACAGAAAGTTAACTGGATAATGCTGGCCTTGCCACATGCTGCTTGCACGAAAACGTCAAAACAATTATAATTATTGACAAGGAAAAAACACAAGCTGTAGGTAGTATAATAAATGGATTGACAAAAGTTACCACAAAATAAAAATATAAACAGAGAAGGATCATTTAAAAACATCTAACATACTTATCTTAGAAACATCCGATATAGCTATGCAATTATTATTCAACATCATGCATATTTACTAAACGTGAATATACATAGAAAAAAACCCACTCCACAATCACTCAACATTGTAACCACGAATGAAAATATTGGGTTTCATGTAGAGTAATTTAATGATCAATAAATGAGAGCTCTATTCTTCTGAGAACCCGAATGAATGCCTTCATCTTGCCTTAAAGAGACATAACATTTCATGTAACATGTAGCTACCAAGCTTCATTTACAGCAATCCCTACAAACATCTGAAAGTAGACTCTGCCACCTTGTCAGCATTAACCAGAAAATATGTTTCAGTATGATATACTCCTATATTGTAGCACACACACTCACGCTCCTACTCAGATGTATGACTAATTGAGAAGCGGACCAAATGGATTGTTTGGTCCGCTTCTAAAAGAGTCTGATCATACTAAAAAGTATTCCAAACTATCTTAGTACTTGGTCAGAAATTACTATAAGGAAAAAAAAATTGAGTTTATATAAAATTAGATTTAATGGAATGATTTGATTCTTAATAATATAACTGAATAGGTTTACATCCCCAAAAACACAGGATAACTATCGCTTATTGTGTTTACAATATAAAACTAATTTCTAACTACTTTTAAAGCAGTTACAATTCTTACACCATAAATATGTTTAATATTTAAAGCATTGCATTTTGGACGGTAACAGCATTAATGCCAGCATCTCCCATATAACTCCCAATATAGCAGGCTGTTGTTCCAAGCCCAATTCCCCTTATGTGGGCAATGCTATTTAAAGGGATAATACATATGTGTAATCCTAGAGCACATCTACCATTGGTATGTCACAGCAGTTTTACTTCTGCTTTAAAGACGGGACACCTGAAATAAATGATTTATTCGATAGATTTAATAAACTATTACTGCAACCGCAGGAAAATGTAAGGCTAGTTTCAATTGGTATAACAATAATACCGGTAATCAATATAATGTATTTATTCTGATTCAATTTGCCCCAGATTCGCACTTTTGGAGACCTGGCATATTCTTCACTTTGTTCAGAAGGGCTGCATGACGTCACTTATGTTCAGAAGGGCTGCATGACATCATCACTTTTGTAGGGGGACTTAAATACCTACTTTTTATTTTAACAAATAGGAAAATATATACAAGGTATTTCTTAATAGTAGGAATGTACATTTAATTAAATATGCATGTAAACATGTATGTACCTTAGTTAAGTAACCAGCACTGTTACACCTTACACCCAGATAAGATTCTCTTCCAGTCCGCTCCAAAAAGACTGAGCTAGCCCATCAACCTGTATGGTTAATGTGGGGAGACAAAAGCTTTTACACCCCCAATGTCACCCTGTGATATTTGAAAGCACAGTGGAATGCAGTTTCCCAAAGTAACTTTTTAGTCATTCTGCATGGCTATACCTATTAACTCCTTGATAAACAGCACTATCCGCTAGTTATACATCACAAGTAATGCTGTTACTTTAAACCTTTTTTAAGCATGGCCCGCAGCCTCTGACACTAGCCAGGAATTTAAGAACCCTTTCTGAGCCCCCTAATGTATGCTATTGCAGATTAAATAATGGGAAACTCTGGTATAATTTACTTTAGGCAATCATAAGCAAAAAAATGCATAGTAAGCTCCCCATGCAGTTCCTTGTTTCCAAAACACACCCTAAATGAAGCTTCGTTACAACATGAGAGGATAATTTAATCGTACAGCATCCCTAGGATTTCATACTTCTAAAGCGTTTTAATGTCAACATCACTTTCCTTTCTGCTTTCCTTCCCCATAAGGGTGTTTCCTCCTTAGGTGACGCAAACACCTATTTTGGGGGCTGCCATTAGCCAACAAATAAGAGTCCCAGCGTGAATCCAAATGGGATTCCTTAGCTTTAAAACTAGCTGATGCTTGGACTCAAAACAAGTTTATCTGCAGCAAAGTTGGTTTTATTGTTCTTACAATAAACTTGTACTGGGATGTACTGGGATGTAGAAAACGTTGATGATTTTTTTTCTATGTCGATGAAGATCCTGCTATGGCGTTTGTTGTGCTTCGTGAATGAATTCTTTTTGACAGCTTCAGGAGCGACCGTGACGTTTTTGTATTACATTTTTTACGGGAATCTGCCAACTTTAAAGTATGTTTCATATTTTAAATGTGCCCCTTCTGTTAAAGATGGAGCACAAAATAAAAAAACGTTATCTTTACCAATACCCGAAATCTTCATATCTATACAGTCCCCCTGAAAAAGGATGGACCTCCTACATGATCTTCTAGCGTGTTAGTCCTTCAGATCCTCTGTATATAGCACGTGCTCTATGGAGACACAAGCAGATCTAACGCAGCATCTGAAGAACGATTTAAACAAAGGTTTAAATTACACCAAAGCATTAACAGTTAAATTTAGAAAGGCCCTGTCACGGACAAAATGTATATAAGGGGACACCTTTGAAAGCTAAAAACAGATGTTTCCCAAAGAAAAGATGATATATACATAGTACATACGGGGCGCATAGCATGAAAAGTAAAAGGAAATAATATGATCTGTTCTCCTTTCCACAAATTACTGTCAGCAGCCTTTTTGAAGATATTTCATTATATACTTATTAATAACCTAACCCTGTCATGGACCCAGTAATTTGACCAGACATAAATACACAGACAAGTCATCCAGTCAGTAATTCAAAGTGTCATCACCCATTGAATTATACATTATACAGGGTCAGCCCTTCTAGCTGCACAAACTTGCCAGTGTTAGCCCTTCATAATGAATAGTTGAGATCACAACTGCAAACTGGCTTTAATGAGCTGATCCGAATAAGTCTTGTGGTTTTCCTGGTGCAGCGTTGGCTGATGATTTCATTCTTCCGATCAGCAATACATTGAGATTCTTATCAATCTAGAACATTACACAACTGTGGAAAGTCAGCCAAGAAAATACAATTACTTCTTTATAAAAAGGACTTGAAGTGAACAAAAGATAACGAGTTAAAATGCATTATTGGGGTTTTGTTTTCTTCACGTGTTCTGGAAATAAGTTAGTTCCTTGTGCTGAAATAAATGATACTCAGTATTTGTTATACAGTGAAGTATGTTATGACTGGTTCTGATACACACGGCTGTATCATACTTTGTATCCTAGCGGTAATGCCTCACACTGTCCAGCGGCGTTCCGGCTTCCCACAAGATGCTCATTCACTGATCTATAAATGCCCACAATGACACACTGTGGGAAATATTGAATTTTACCCCATTACCCCAGCGAGAGGCCTATCCGCGTGAAGTGGCTATCTTGGCGTCTGTCCATAACGGTAGTGTCAATGTTAATGCCTTGGTTATTGTTGGAGACATACAAAGAGCGTACAGTATCACTATTGGATGAAGATATCTGTCTTATAACTGTTCCACTTGGCTTTGCACCGCCAGGCTCAATGGTTCATTAGCAGTTTGAGTCTTTTTGTTAGCCTTGAGTGCATGGACAGATGCCTGGAAGGACCAATCCTGAACCCTGCTCCTAAAAAGAGAAGTATCCGTAGCGAGGGAATGTGCACCCTTAATGCCTCGCACATAGTGATGCTCGCGGTGAATTAGCACTGCTGCTTAGCAACAGGCAGAGAAAACATGGTCGTCTGATATAAGCACTGGCCTGTTAGCACAGAAAATCATACCTGTGTCTGAATGAGGGCGTTGGGAAACTCTAATCTTTTCTTGAGGTCTTCCGACATCTTGTGCTAGAACTGAAAAACAGTACAAAGATCGTGAAGATCGCTTAGATCTCAGGATGGATACGCGGATTTAAAACGCCAGTCCCGCTGACAGTTCACGCAAAAAGCTCGTTTTAAAGGTGCGGTCTGCCATTCCCATAAAAGCAGATCAAGCCTTAAACGCGAGCGTAAGTATGCCTGTTAAGCACAAACTATTAACACGCCCTTCACTACAAGGACTTATCTTAATGGAGCAGCAGGGTGTTTTCCCTTTTGTGCCACTGTAAGCAGTTATTTCAGCTGCGTGCCAAGCAGGGGTTAAATAGCACGTATCGGCATCATGTATCCCCGACTCAGCCTGCTGTCCGCGTGAGGCAATGCATTCACATGGACCTGCTGTGACATCTACTCTCGGCTCTTAGGCAGGACCGGTGCGTGTAACAGCTGCTGGGATCCACGGGACGCACCGAACAGATCTACAGGAAACGTGAGTTACTTTCTGGGCACTTTGGGTTCTATGGACACGTTTCTATGCTGGCTTTCTCACTTTGTGACGTACGAACAGTATTTAAAACCGTATGGAAGCCTGTATAAACCGCAGAGGAGAAGACATGTGTCACTTCTGACTCTCCTTACCCCAAGAGCTTGTAGGTTAGTAGAACATTTCAGCTTCAGAGTGGGCTTCTCATGCGAGAACTGGCCAGGATGATGCTACATAAAACAATAACGCACACATTACAGCTCAATCTTCTCATATTAACTATGCATAGTGCGGGGCCGGCTGTGCCCTTGCTGCAGGAGAAACACACGCTGAAGCCAGAAGGTTGAAATGTTCCACTCAGCTGCAAACTTATGTGTTAGCACAGAGTGTTTTATCCAAAGAAAGGCATGCATTGGGACAAAATTCACAAAAATCAATTTGGATTTATTTTCATAGCCATTTCTCTGAATAAGTTCATACAGATGCTGTCTAAGCAACCTCAAAGCGCTGATACTTTTTGTGTTTCTATACATTCAAACTCCATACCTGCATGAGGTTAAAGGGTTATTTGGGGGGGGGGAGTGCATATGATGTCATAAATGAACTAGTGTTGACCAATTTCATAATTTAAATATGCTACAGAGCAACTTCTATGCTAAAGAGGTAACGGCGTGCATTTAAAGTACACATTGTATATATATGGTAGTTGTATATTGTGGATATAAAATCTAAAGGTATTTTGATCTGCTTGTCTGCCAGCCAGCGTAATGTGTTTCTGATCTCATGGGTGATTGTATACATACAGGGTATATAATGCATATCTATATTGAGGAGATTGCTCCAGTCTCCTCCGCCATTGAATTATACATTTGACAGGGCCAGCTTATCCCTTCTGCCAGTGCTGGTCCTTCATAATGAATCGTGAAGTGAATCACAACTCTCCGTTTAGTGAAAAACGCCCGTTGATAGCTCGTGTTCTGTGACGGGCCCTGAGAACTTTAGTGCCGACAGTAAGAGAACAGACTACAGGCAGCAGCGAGGACGCCAAATCCTCCGCATTCACCTGCATTATAGACAGAGCCTTCTCCCAACGCAGGCTACAGAGCAACAGAGCCTAGTGACTGCAGCGCATGGCCTAGCGACAGGGACAAGATCTCTGATGTCATAACGCAGCGCCCAACAGTTCGGGAAAGCAGAAAAACTCTTACCTATAAAGCCACCTCAGGAAAACGCCAGCAAACGGGACCCTGCTGATGACGTCACGGGAAACCCATATCCCCATTGGCCACACATTTGGCCCGGGAGATAGAGTGGGCGGAGCTGTATTTGATCTGCCGGCTCAAGATGGCAAAGGGGGCGTTACTGTGAGCGCTACTTGTCGGCAGATGAGAGCCGCGGTGAGCATGCGCAGTAGTGTGTGCCAGCTGCTCGTTTAGAGCTGCTCTTACGGTGCGTCGCACACAGTGCTGTTCCGTACATGCCGTGGCTCGGTGATGTGTGCCGAAAGCCTTACACTGGATCTCTGGGATGTGTCTCGCCTTTGGTACATTTGAGGGTTAATGCATTATAATATCATGCAGGCGATCTGACACATAGCAACGTAAATCAATGAGATTTCATCGAATCAAACCCCTTCAACGATCAACATATCTTACATATTGTGTGCGGATAACAGCATTATCAGCGACATGTATAGCTCTGACAAAGAAGAGGGAGATTTGCAGGAGGGTGGTAGTGAAGCAGCCTCCCAGCAGAAGTGGTAGAGGTTAATACAGTGTAGGAACGAAGCATGCCTCCTATAGGCATAAAGCTGATCCTTTAACCTTTACTGCTGTATCTTTCTCCCTTCCAGCTCCCTGCCATCCATACAGTTACCCATTCTAGCTGCAGCTCCACCATAATTAACCAACGTGCCTTAAAACACACATTAAATGTCAGGAGCCGCAGATTGCTTTCCTCTTAGAGTATAAAAAAAAATCAAATAGCAACAAAGCTGTAAATTCAACTAGAATCATGGGTAGTTTCTACTGCTTTTGCCCATTTTCATTAGAGTGCGAGGTATTTCGAATATTATCACACATTTTAGCCGTGTTATTTATTCATTGAGAATACATATTCCTATATACCTGCCTGTCATCTTACGTCAGAGTGCACGCTCTCCTTTATTTCATGTATTCTTGTTACAAATCGCCTAGAAAGAACCCCCCGCTTTAGTTTGTGGCTTTCATTTGTACTTCTCACACCAAAGACTCTCATTGTCGTTCTAAGCCACCAGAGGTTACCCTCGGCTCTGAATAATGCCGCTCCAATAAATAAAGGCTTGTTTTGGGGAGGAAAGAGACCGGATTTTCTCCTGCCGTGATCCTGTTTGACGAAAACGAGACCTGTGTTTCAGCTCCCTGTCTTGCCCTGTGTAATGTATAATTAAAACAGGGAGCATTCTCCTAGGTCTCCTCACCCATTGAATTGTACATTATACAGGGCCAGCTCAGCCGTTCTTTGATGGTGATAGCTGCCAGCGTTGGCCCTTTTATTGTGAAGTGAGAGAGTTCAAACTACAATGTCCCGTTTAGCGAATAAACCCCAATGAGTTGCATAGGGCTGGTTCCCTGCCTGTTTTTCCTGGTTAGTCCCCTGAAGGGCCGGCCGTGTCATTGCGGACGTGCTGCGTTGAGGTTCCTATGCTTTTCATTCCCGCTCAAGAATGCTGAGCGCCCTATCAGTATCTCCCACGACCTGCAGACAGACTGTAAACATATTCCACGGCAGACTGATTTCTCTCCCGTACATCCTTTCATTCACACCGTCTCCTCCTTGGCTCATCTCCGAAGCCTTTGCCCTGAGCGCACTCTCAAACCAACATGCATCCATTCCCCGTGAAACAATACGGATTACCGATGAGATGAAACACCCATTCGGCCGCATAAGACTAGAAGATGACTTCCATGAAGACGTTCTAAACGTGGCTAGGACCACCGAGACGTAGCGCTGACGCATGACCCAACTAAGCAAAAGCCGAAACAGTTCAATAATTGATTTGTTATTGATGGAATGCTAATTAAAATGGGACTTCTAATATTGCTAAAAGAGACTGCTGCCTTTCCTTCTATATTTAAAAGCTGTAGAAATTGTTTGTTGACTCCCCCCCCCCTTTGCTGCGGCTCCCATAGGCATCATATGATTTTGTTTCTTTCTTTTGAAGAATGATAAATGGAAATTTTTGGAGACTCTACTTTTTTCCCCTTCTATCTATTAGAATCACTGCTACTTTGGAAGCTTTTCTTTGTCAAGGTCAGTTAAGGACACCGGTAAAAGATTTGTGCCCTCTGCTGGTAGAAAGAAATACTTTGGGGGGAAACGAGTTGCAATGCTTCCAAAAATACAGGTAGACCCCCACAATATCCCTGCTTTGGCATAGGTGACACAAACACAACTGGGTTTATTCACTAAGGGGAGAGTTTGTGGTTCCAACTCCTACGCTTGACTATTTATTATGAAGGTCCAACCCCAGGGGACTTGGCATTAACGGAGAGCTGGGCTGGTTTATATATTTCTTTCTAACTCTCCCTTTAGCGAATAAATCCCAATAACTGAACCAGTGATGACCTCCCTAATTCATAGCATGCGGAGTTCACGGTTATCTACTGTGGGCAATTGGGGTTAAGTGTAAGCAGCAATTCAGGTGCAATCACCATGGGAACCAATGCACTTTTCTACAGAAATCCTTATAGAAAAGTGCTGCACACCTAGATGTTAATGTCCGTTTGCCGCTATTTGGCAGGGTAATGGGATCCGGCGTCATGGTGGAAGGAGCCGCTTTCCACAAATGTATCCATTGAGAGTATCTGGTAGTTATCAATGCGAGAGGCAGACACTTAAATGACACCTACTAATTACGCCTTTATTATGTAATCATAGCTTTCAAGGTGCGACATAAACAGATAAAACCAATCACAACATCTTGTACGAGCTGAATAGTTCCGTAATTACTGAACGGTAATATTACGCACAGATTGCACAAAATGAAGCAGCAAAGGCAGCAGTGACTGTTTTATTAAGGAGTAGTGGTGACAGGGGTCCATTTACAATGTGAGAGGTATCACAGAGCAGCCCCCTCTGCTCTGCTGAACGGCCACATTTGATGATAAGTCGTGATTTCAACTCCCTCGCTTCACCATCCGTTATGAAAGTCCGACCCCAGTGATCTTCTGCTTGGGTGGTCCTGTATAATGTATAATGTAATCCATGGGATTTCCCCAAATGTCTTCTTGCGTATTAAATTAAGCATTATGCAGGGCCAGCTCAGCAGAGAAAGCTTGCCGGTATTGGTGCTTCCTATTAAATAGCGAATGAAGGAGTGACAGACTGTAAAGTATTCCAGATTGTTTTATAGCACTCTGCTTACTGTGCTACTGGTTTCTTTAAGGTAGTGAATCGTGATTCCAAATGCCCAACGACACAAAAGAAGTGTGCAAAATGTGCGATGTATGCCATGTAGTAACTTGCTTCTTGGGAGCTTAATTAAGCTTTGCCGTTTGGGCTGAACACGTTTGGATTTAGATTCTGGAGGAACGCATGCTACCGCAACCGGAGTTAGGATTGCAGCCTTCTGTATTTCTGTAATAAAAGCATTCATTAGATTATTAGTATCACATAATGCTTTGCATGTAAAATGTCCTTGTGTTATGTTAGAGCTCGACACTTCATTCAGAGGCCACATGTGATACGGAGCGTGATAATAATAATATAAAGATAATAAGCAATATGGTGTATTAGTATTAGAATGCAACAATATACATATTATTATACAAGAAATAGTATAATAATATGTATAATAATATACATATTATTATACTATTTCTTGTTCTCCGCTAGAAAAAAAGCGTAATAAATGTGGTGGGTCCTATGAGTCACCTTTTAGATCTACAGCAGTGGGCTTCTGGATATGGTCAGCCTGTGGACCCGAGCCACACATTATCTGCCCAGACTCACCCCAAAAGCTGACCCTCTCCTATGATGTGGAATTACGTGGGTCACAAGATGTCATTGTACGTCCACCTTCTTCAGGACCATCGTGAGCAAACTATCCCTCCGGAATGTTTCTCCAGGGAATTGCCTGTATGGCATCATCCAAAGACCAACGTTTTGTACAATGATATTTACCTTCATAAACCACAGTTGGTATACTCTCCATACACTAAAGGACGCACGTCATAGGATGCATTTGGAATATTTTATTTGAAGAAAAACAAGTCTAAAGATCTGCGTTCTGTAGTTGTAACATTGGATCCCACGAGGATTATCTCAGTGCTATTTCACTATTTAAAGTGACAGTCCAGCCATCATATGCACTTATATCAGAGACGTCCTTTTATATCGTATAGGAAATGCATGGGGATTCTGCGGAATCCCCCCCCCCATAGCCTATTTCCATGCAGGAGATGTGCTCGGCTGTACATTTCCCCGCGTGTGATATACTTTGCTCCGGTCAGCTTTAGCACTGGCGAACGTCTATCTAGACTTTTGTGATGAGATTTCGAAGAAGAAGGTGGATGCAGAGGTAAGTGCTTTCCTCTTCTCACAGAGAATGTGAAATATTCATTCTTCTTCAGTAGAGGTGTCAGGGATATTAAACTACGCCTTTAAAATAAGCACTTCTGAGCTTTGGGAATTCATCGCTTGTAGGCACGTACAATTGTTGTCAAATATAACCATCCAGTCCAGCTTTTTTTTGTATGTCGTTTTGTCACTTGCACTTTTAGGCTGTAATGGTTGTGTAATGGTAGTGTGGATATGAAACGATATAACATCTGTTACTGCCAACACTTGTGATTGTTAGGTTCCTAGGATTGAAAAATATCAGAAGCACGTAGCAGTTCTGCATCGCAAGGGCCCGGTGGCCAGTATTTTGGTCTGATGGCCTCCTCATTACTTCACGATCAGACTACTACGATGAGGGGATCACTCAGGGATCAGTAAGGCTAGGTCCCTTTTTATTTTGAAGCTAGATTCCATCTGCAGCTCCATCTGGCTGTAGTCAACAAAAGCAGGTAACATGGTCTTGGTCTTTGAATGGCAAAGCATGTCCCAAGCATGTTGTCAGCCACAGACAGGGATGCTGAGGTCTAGAAGGAAGTGATGGTTTACAGCGATGGTTTACAGCATTTATTACTAAGTGGTGGTTGGAATCAGTAAACATAAGAGAAAAGCGAGGAAGCCAAAGCACACATACAGGAAACAATACATGATTCCAAAGGCGCAGGTCACAAAGACACAGAAGGACAACACTCAGCAAGCGGTGATAATGAATTACCCTTGTTAGCAGGGTTATGATTTAGAAAAAACGGTGTATCATATGGCCAAGTCCAACTAATGGAAACCTACATGAGTGTGTCCAGCCTGTAGGGATTGGATTCTGTGGCAATGGTGTTTTTAGATTGGGTGCTCCCTTTTGTTGATGATCACAATAGCATCAGTACTAATTCGGTTCCTTCGCCCACTAGTCCAGAATGTTTTTTAAGGTCCGATGAAAGAGAGATCATTGCAATTAAGGCAACAAATCAACCCCTTCCTTTGTCCAAGGCTACAAGGGAGTCACACAGAGGGTACAACCAAGCAGAGCCCAGTCGCAACTGTACCTCCTGCCACTCCTATTACGTCCCTATTAACATACGTTTACAGAGCAATAAGTACATAGGTGGTGACGCACCTAAAGTATACAGTAAGGTGATGATAAGGAGACCGAGCAGATTTGCGGCATCTCCTCACCTCACTAGTCACCCAGAGATCTGGCCACTTGTCGGGATAACATGAAAGCCTTCATTGATTTGGAGTTACAGACCGCTGCTGTGACGTGAGCAGTCCAGGGTGGAAACGGTTAATAGCGGACTCAAAAATAAGCCATAGACAGAGTAGCTTTAAGTATTGTTTCCATGTTCTAATTCCATCTATCCTGCACTGTTGAGCCTGCAAGGATTCCAAGCTGAGATGCGAAAGAAAGAAAGAAAGAAAGAAAGAAAGAAAGAAAGAAAGAAAGGAAGGGTTTGGTAGAAAAAGTGATGGGATCTCGAAGCATCCTCAGCCGTATTTCCCATGTGTGCCTGCATGGCATGTCTAAATCTGGTGCAGTGGCCGAAAACAAAAGGCAATGGCTATGACCCTCTAACGCTCATGTTCCAGTTTCTATGTCTGCAGTACAGATAATGCCTGGAACACATTAGCGGGGATTTCTAGCACAATATTTTTCTATAGCCACAGACAGTTATTCACTAACAGGGCCGGCCTTAGGGGTGTGCGAGCTGTGCGGCCGCACAGGGCTCCATGGCAACAGGGGCGCCTGCCCGGGACTTAAATTAAAACATCTGAGTTTTTTTTAAACTTTATTTAACATGGAGGAAGGCAGTGAGAAGGGGCAGAGGTGGTAGATAGTGATAAAAGGGGGAGAGGGGATAGATAGTGAGAAAGGGGAGTTTTGTTACAAGATTTTTTTACTTTCTTTTTTGGGGATGGGGGGAGCCAGAAGAGTAGTCCGCACAGGGCGCCAGAACACCTAAGGCCAGCTCTGTTCACTAAGAACACCACGGGCAAAACAATCCTTCAAGGGTTTTAAAACGTGCCAAGTATCATACATGAACATAGATGTGCGCTGTGCTATCCGTCATGGAATCGTCATGAGAAGTAACATATATTACAAGCTTGTACCAATCCTTTATTTGAGGAGAAGCTCTCTCAGACAGGGTTCTCATGCTGCATAATCAAGCGAGAGTTTGTGTATTCACTAAGGGGGACTCCATGACTTCACTATACATTATGAGGGTCCAACCCTCAGTGAGATTCTGCTGCAGGCTGTCCACGTATAATGTGGTACATGGTCAACTCAGCCCTTCATGATGAATATTTAGGTGAGAGGATTTGCAACCACAACTCACCCTTTAGTGAATACAGAGTGGGATGCTGAAACCGCAGCGGGAGCCGAGCATGCTGACCCCCACTACACCTGCCGCTAGTACTACATTTCTAGAAATGTCACCAACACACCTACGCTTCCTGTTTGGGCTCCAAGCCCTTTACTGACTGTGTGTTTGGGGTGTTCTTGCTCGATTCCTCTCACTTTCGCCCAGTTCATCCTTCTTCCATGTTCTCCCCTCCCTACTTGCCAGGCTTCCTCTCACCTTTCCCAGCCCATTGCAACCGGCTTTTGAACCCGTCTACATCTGTATTTCCAGTCCCCCCCCCCCATTTCTTTTTATTCTTTCAAACCCTCCCTTCCTCTTCTCTCCGGCACTGTATTATGTCTGGGTGCCAAGCTGTCGCCGCAGTGCGCATGCGCCAAAGCCCCTGCAGTTACCGGGCTCCGTGTAATGAGACAGAGAGGCAGACCTTAGCCATGCCTGCCGCTTCTGCCTCCATCTCCCACCTCCCCTCCCTCTTGGTGAGAGCAGCTCAAATACAACTTAAGGAGGAGGAATAAGAGGCTGCCCCATCCCCTAGGCATGGCCAGCTCAGTGAGTCGAGGGGGTGGAACTAACCCTTCTCCTTAATGCAGCCTTCTGCAGACTGCCTCAGCCTGCAGCCACAGCACTGCTATTTATGTACTACCGCTGCTCGCATCGACCTGGGCTCGCAGGCAGCACTGCTTTCCTTTGCCCCATTCGCGATCACTGCCAAAGGACACTTGGCAGGTATTGATAACAGGGGGTCTCACGCACTGGACGGCAGGGGGAATGAATGCCAAGGTAGATGGACATATGGATCGGCAGGCGATGCCGGGGCACACACTGGATTGAGGACATCATAAGGTTAAAGTGGAATTGGCCTTTTTTGGACCGGGATCCAGAAAGGGGGACGCTTCGAGATGCCGTTCGGCATGATCTGAGTTCGGAGAGGGAAGGGCACCATCCACACTTGGATCAGCAGCAGGAGCACCTGAGTGATGGTATTAAGGGAGAGCACGGGCTTGGATTAAAAGCCACCGACTGGAGCATTGTAACACTTTGTATTGCGCTGGGCATAGACCAGCACCTGGATTAACGCATCGGAACGAGGGCTTGCTGGGGTGGTGGTAATTAGGGGGGGGACGAGTGGATTTCAATCAAGCACCTGCAGAAGGAAGTGGATTAAGACCTGGATCGCAACGATTTGGATCCCGAATCAGCAAGGAGGAGGTGGATCGCGAACAGCCGTGGCAGCGGCTCCAAGCTGGTTCTACACGATCCCCGTAATAAAGGCAGCCCGGCGGTGCAGGAGCTGCAGCTAGCATGGTGCGTTCGCTTTATGGCTTTCATGATAGAGAATGTAACAATACTAAATGACAGTCCGGAGGCAGATCTATAGGGCCGTAAGTACAGGACGCTGCCCGTCCATTCAGCTAAACGACTGTGCATGAGAATGGAGATGTGTCAGGGCTCAATGCTAAAGCGTGATTTGTTGCATCGTATGTCACACATGTATGATCGCGATACACCGATCGCTAAATAAGGCTCGAAATATAATAAAGCGACGAATCGGACACGTCCAGCAGCTGCCAGTCATTCGTTACCGATCTAGCGGGTAGAAGTGACGAGACACCAGATTAGAAAACAAAGAAATGCCAGGAGAGATCTGGTGCTGCGGGGCCGTCACGGACCTACTGTGATCTGGGCTTATTCACGCAAAAGCACCGCATTCCTGCGCTAGAAGCGCAGGGGTGCGCGGTATATAAACCGATGGCAGCTCCTGCAGAACCTCTTTTGGGGTGGGGGGGTTAAGAGGCCGAGGGTATAAAGAGTGTAGCCGAGTAACAGTACATGATACAGGTACAAACTAGGAATGTGACACCGTCCTGCTAAACGCTAACATCCCCAAGAGGTTCTACAGCAGCTGCCTTTTGTTAAATATGGCACTTGGTTAACCATGTCCTGACCTCTACGTCCTGAACTCACCTGCCTCTGTATGATTAATATTACGCGCCTAGGCATGTAATATACTGCGGTCTGTGAGCCCCGTACCTCATAACCCGATGTGTATCCGCTCCTACAGTCCCACGTTTCCGCTGGGTCACCTGTATGTAGTGTCTAGCCTAGGGAACGGACGCCTACCTCTCTGGGATGACCCATGTCAGCTGATACACGCCCAGCTAAACCTGCCGCAGAACCTCTTGAATCGCTGAAGGCGTTACTTAGTACCACCTCTGGTGGTTCGCCCCCTACCTGCATTAGCCTGCACACTCCCGAACCGACAGGAGCCCGTACAACCCGTCTAACGGCAAAGGCGGCAGTCCCACAGCAGGAAGTGACGTGCGCGGTACTGGCGACTGGATTCGGCACCGGGGCTGCGCACGTCACCCTTACCTCTTCGCACCGGGAACTTACCGGTGCAGCCTGGGCAAATGTGTGAATGGCGGGAGCGTGGTCCCACTACCCTTTCATTGGAACCCCTGCCTATAGGCGCGAGTGCGTGACTGAGCCTCCTGGTTATGGCACTGGGGGTCCACCTCCTACCTGAAAGGTGCCAAATGCGGGCCTCCGGCTCCTTCGGTAATGCGCCGTGTCTGCCCTCACGTGTTGCCTCCAGACGTGTGGTGTTTATTTTGGTACAGGGGGCCAACATTAGCTCCCTATGCCTCAGGGAGTAAATATATAAAGTTACTGGAGCCACTATTTCTGGTTCCCTAAGTTCTGTGCTATATATATATATACACACATATATGATACATAGCAATGGGAAAGCTTCTCATTCCCCCTTTATTATGTGGAAACATTTTCCCAGCAGGAGCTGGCTCGGTATGGAGTTTTAAGTAGGCGATAACCCTCAGCATGCGTAATGTGATCATGTATTTCTTACAGCTTCCTCTAGCACATGCGCCAAAACAAAGTCATTTTATAAATAGCGGTGTTTTTAACGGCAAGATGGTAATGCACACCGAAGTTCTGGTGAATGTGAAACCGGTGCTCCTGATTCAGGGTTACCCCGGTACCCCACCACAAAATAACTATAACCAGTTATGCGGGAAATTGGCAAGTAAACAAGATGTCATTTCGCTTTTATTTTTTTATTATTATTATTCATTAAGAAAAGCAGTGTGTTTTCTTTTATGTGGTGGGCCAAAGGTTCCCAAATCAATGATGACGTCATAACGCAACCAAGTGCATGCGATCCGATAGGAATCCGAGTGCGTTCCAGCCATTCGCTCCTCTGTTTCTGTAAGCGTTGGATATGTTCTTCTTGGCGCAGAAGCTGTAGTTAAAGTACATCCGCAATCCACATGCTCATTCATTGTACCGCACTGTGGTATATGAATCATTATATATTAAGAGTATTTGTTTTCACAACATAATAGATTAGGCAGCACGCTGATCGGATTTCTTTAAAAACAAACAAAGTGCGTTTTAATTCCGTTTGGCATCTTTTGATAATTATTGAGGCATGTGCCCTGTGTGCCAGGGAAGGTCTGGGTAGCGGCAGCCATTGTTTGAACTTGCGATTTCCTTTGTGTTTTTTATGAGAATCGTCCAGCGTGTGTGGCCTCTTTTGGAGGGCCGTTTATTTTTACTTTATTACTAAAAGCATGAAAGGTATAATATGCCTGAAGAAGTGAGCGAGGTAGTCTCGGAAGCTGGCAACCCATTACACGGCATCTATCATCTTTACCAAATTTGCTTTCAGCATGATAGGGATTGTAGTGCTAGGGATTGTGATCTTCGTGGGCAGTATTACCGTTTAATCCTATCCACCCAGGGTTAATATGGCGTGTTAAATCTGCGCAGGTAACGTTCCAGTATCTGGGTGACAGTTATTTCATCTATTAATGGCGCGCTTGCTCTGCTTTCCGAGCGCTGTTAGGGTTGCGTATTTAAGGTGCGCTTTTTGTGAGGTCTTAATCACAGTCGCCTCTTTGTAGGAGTGTAGAAAGTGGGGCTAAGAGGAAGAATGGACAATTGTTTCGTACCCCGAGGCTTCTATTGAACCATAATTGAAACAAGGATAACACCAGTAACAAAAACATAGGTTGGGCGCTAACCCCCCGGGAGGTCTGTGATCATAGTGCCAAAGAAATGTTATCTGTTACGCAGAGCGGACCTTGCCCACAGCTGTATTCTCCTCTGTTTTTGTATTTATTATAAGAAAGATCGTACCTGGGTTGTCATGCACTGGCGGCTCATGCCGAGTGAAGTGAAATGCTCGCTCCTTTATTGACAGTTTTAGTTGATAGCATGGATATAGATATTGGCAATTGCTCATCAGGCGTTGGTAGAGCAGAAATGGATCTATTCACTATCCCCTGCCTTAACTCAGACTCCCGGCAGCGAGCGTCACTAACTCAAACATGCTTTCCTATTTTGAGTTCCCGTTGATCGATTCGAGGGAAGCCTCTATTGAGTTTAAATGAGCACATTGACACTAAAAGCATCAGCTGAAGCGTTACTGCATAGAACCAGGTACCGTAGGACATGTTAATGTGAGTAATATTCTCCACAGGTCACTCAAGCCAGGATGTTGGCTACTGTTTGTATAAGGCCACCGGCGCTCGTCTGTTGTGTGAGTCGGATGGAAAGTTCCGGAGAGATGCGCTTGTATAAAAGCTTTTGGTTTGTGAAAAGATGTAGTGACACGCGTGTGTGTTTGTGATCTACAATGTACGTGATGTGCGTTATTTTTTTTTTCTCAGGTCCACGCATTGATAGGACCATCATTCTATGTTACAAACTTGATTTTGGTACCGATGATTAAAATATGCTATGCGTCTTCATTCAAACTATAGTGTATTGATATTGTTGTCCTTTTTAAATTGCAGTGTGCTGTTCAAGTTAAGCTTGAGCTGGGTCATCGGGCTCAGGTTAGAAAGAAACCGACGCTCGAAGGCTTTACGCACGATTGGATGGTATTCGTCCGAGGACCGGAGCACAGTAACATTCAGCACTTTGTGGAGAAAGTTGTGTTTCACTTGCACGAGAGCTTCCCAAGGCCCAAACGAGGTAAATTTATGTGCAATACATCACTCCTCTGAGATCAAACTATTCTCTGTAGGACTGTAATAACCCAGCAACTGAGCTCTTCTGCATATTCCTTCTTTTGGTGTTAAATGTTTTCTTTCAAGTTATTATTTTGGCTTTCTATTGGCCGTTTTACTTGTATGCACTATTCCTAAGTTTATATAGAGTGCTAGCTTTGCGTCTCTATATTCAGTTACTGATAAAATACCTGAAGGAAATGGATTTTGCCACCAGTGCTTAAATCTGGTTTAATATTTGTCATTTTTCTGTTCCAATCACTAACAATGTATGCATGTTGTACATTTTCATGGACCCCAATTTTAAAGGAATTCATGGTTTTATATTCTGCGTTATGCTGTCACTTGCGTGTTGCGTGTGTTTCTTGAATATCCTATGATCTGTCCACTGTTGCTTTTTACAGTGAATGAAGTGTGTTTATAAAAAAAAAATGATATTACAATGGGAATACAGCTTTGACTCTTCATGGAATTGGCTCCTTGGTTGGATGCGTTATGGAATACTACTCTGCGATGTTGCCTAGTTTTCTTTTATGTGTTTGTTTTTGTGAGAATTTAGGCAAAGTCATGGAAACTCTTGTGCCGTCTGGCTGTATCCCAACTTTCTTCTTCTCCTGGCCTGCGTAGGACGAGTGCATTAACGCATCAGCCCTGATTGCGTGTCTAAACTGTGTAAAATAGCCTGATGAAGGCATTTACAGCTCACATATGGGACTGTGGAGTGGTCGAATGTTTACTTTCCGCAGACAGACAGACAGACCTCCTGTCCTGGTTGAATGTATACACTGCATATTTCCCCCTTTGATTTGACTTTCTGTTTAAATAGATCTCACTGAGTCCCCGTTTGTGTGACTCTTCCGGAAATACATTAGCCTTGCAATGGTTTGTATATATTTCCGCTGCTTCAGCCTAATCTTATTTCTGGTGATTTACGATTGATTCCTGTGATTTATGTCTGTTCGTACTGTTTTGTACATTTACTAGATATATCTGTGCCATCTCAGTGTTCAATAATGCATATGTTAGCGCTATATTGCCTAATGTAGAATGTAACTCTGTTGATATGTGCTCTGTAACTCATTATTCTCTCTCTGTGGTAACGAAATGCCCCTCTAATGTTACGCTGTAATGTATCTGAAATTACGGTTTTTGGAATAAAAATGTGGATTGCTTGAATTAACACTTTTTCTATTGTAAAGAACCCATTGTTTGCCCTGCGTATTATGTGGTGGGAGACAAGCGTGATTCTTCTACTGATAATAAATACATGTTACTGGGCATGAGACCGTATGATTTCTGTAACAAGCGGAAATTCCCATTAATGGGAGATATATAGAAAGGGTTATGGGCATAGTGCTCCGACAATCCGCCCTACGGTTTCTTTATACATAATAAAAATAAGAATTGCTTAAGATCTAGCGATTACCTAACAGACTCATTGTTAATGAGTAAATCCAGCCTCCAGATGTATGGGAATAACGGTGACCTGCGAGTAGTCTTGGATTCTAGTTGCTACAGAGAACTACCCTCTAGGCTTTAAAGCAAACCGGGTTTTTCCAACCGTTTGTCTCGTCTCTAGTAACATATTCTGGATTGCTGTGTGATTTAAGGATCTCTTATGTATCGCCAGTAGCTGCAGGGCAGTGCGAGATGCAGTTAGGATTGTAAGATGCCAAAGATCCTATTCCGTGTGTCACAGCCCTGCGTGTCCCTTAACGTGTTGTGTGTTCTCACTGTTATTTACCAAGGGTGAAAGCCTCAGGAGGGAGATTTGTGTGATTTTTGTTTCGAGATGCGCTGGGAGGCTGTATCTTAGTCTGTAAACATTTACTAGCTTACGCAGGTTTAGAAACAACTTGTTTCAATGTTGGCGATGGGAAGCTGAAGCTCTTCCCAGAGACGTCCAAAATAATACTGTTGTGAGCCAAGTGATAAGCAATCGGCTGGCAAACACAGACCTTTCAGAGTGCTTTTGAAGACTATTACACTAGCATTTCCCATCCCTTTATATGGGTATTACGTCTGCACAGTAAAATAAAAATAAACCAGCTGACTCTTCACATCTTTATTCTTTTACTAGCAGATTCAAGTGTAAGGGGTTATCTAAGAAGACATGTGAAGCTTCTGCGAGTCATTCCTGATGGGGAATATATCACAGCGGTGTCGAGTACATTTTATTTTCATAAAAGAAACCCTTTCCTATGTGCGGTTGCCGTGGACAGCCCCTTCCCGACAGGCAGCGTTTAAGGGGTATGGTTCTGAGTGCTGCCCTGTGTTTGGCGTCAGACTGTTTTGCGGGGCAGTGTTGCGTCACGCTGTCTGTATATATAATAAGCATTTGTATTTGATGCAGAGCATGTCTCATAAAGCCGAACACCTTTGTCACGATCTGCGTAGTTTATTCCCTCCAGCGACTTAATTTTCTCGTCTTGAGGGAATTTAATGGCAAGCAGACATGGAAATTGTTGCTAGGTGGAGTGAGACCGGTTCCACAACTGGAAATAGACGCTTGCCTCTAAGACGCACCAATGTGATATCTAGCGGGATAGTTTTTTTTTTGTTGTTGTTTTTTGTATGAGAATTTTTAGAATGGGAAAATACATTGATCTTTAAAAATAAATAATAATATTAAGAAGCGGCCATTGTTTGCTTAGTGATTTTATTTCTTGAGCGCTCTGTGTGTTTCCGCGATGTGACAAGTGCTGGGAAGTTTGCCAGCTAACATGGCCCTGCGGAGACCTTGTCATATTCTAATTACACATGACTCCCAACCTTTCCTATTCAGCGAGAACAGCGCAGGCCGCACCAAACATGCCACTCGCTTTCTCTCATTCATTTCAGATTTCCAGCGCTCGTGAAATTACAGTAATGAGCGCCAGATAGACACCCTCCAAATCTCCTAATCATTTCAGACCTTCACAAGTCCTAGTTTAGTAGATTAGTGTCACATGGCTAACGGATGCACTCAGAAAATGCACTTTTTAACCTTCGTTTTTCTTTTAATTGCCAAACGTTTCAATGCTTCATTTTCTACATACATGGGAACGTTGTTCATAGGTTCCGTGTGTTGGTCAGTGACATGAACTTTAAACTTGTCAGTCTTCATTTTTGTATTTTTATTAAGAAGAAAAAAAAAGAGTAAATGGCATGGAACACAGTAGTGTAATTTGTAATATTTTAAAGATTCTGAATTTGGTTATTATATTTACATAGCGCCAACAGTTTACGCAGCGCTTAATACAATACATATATTCAAGGGGTATGACAAGATTAGAAATCACAGACAAACCAATACATTAGGTGGAGAGAGCCCTGCCCGCAATCTTGACTTGGACTATAGAATTCCAGCTTCCCCAGTTGCTTTTGCAACAAATCCTATGAAGGCTTTGACAAGCTGATATGTATGTATATTTTGTACAGTTAACAGATGTACGTAGTAGTAGTATTTGTTGTAGTTGTAGTGGTAGAGGCGGAGCGGGATGTGGTTAGAGGCAGAGCCAGGTTAAAGAGCACCCATCTACCCCTCAAGCCATCTCACAATGTATTGAAGCAGAATGCCAGGATACGTTGACATAGCATGGCGCTTTGCTTTAATAAATAGCCAAGGTGGCCACATGGGAGCTGCTATTGATATCTGTTCCACAATTTCATTTATCAGCGAGCTGGTCAGAGGATATCCTTGGGCAGCAAGACAACATCTGAAATTCAGGACTGTCTTGCTTAAAACAGGATAGTCCAGGATTATGTAACTGTGAAGTGGTAACAACATGTCCAACTCTATTGTCATACAATTAGTAGTTGTATAGTTCAAAAGCCCTAACGCCTTTACCATGATAAGTGTACGTAAGCTCAGTCCCTGCCTCCTTCCCTCAGCCATACATTAAAACTTGCGTACAAGGGAACCAACAACCCCAGATGTATGTTTCCACCTTCATGCGCCTCGTCCAGTTGGTATCTCACTAGGCGAGGAGGTCCTTCTTTCAGCCTACTTGAAACCTATAATGTCACTCCAATTATTGTCTCAGCACTTACCTATGATTATCTGCCGAGCTGGGCTATATCGTATCTCATCAGATCTAATACTGACTTAGTGCACGGTGTGAGCAGAAGTGAACTCTGCAGGATTCTCAAAAAAAAAAAAGCATCCCCCCTGCTGAGATTAAACCACAAGAATCTGCTCTCTGTTTGGGAAGAAAAAATAAAGTCTGTAAAACCGACCATGTTCCCTAGTTGCTAAGTGTTCTGCGTGTCATTATAGAAACCCACTTTGACAGGGGAGAACGCGATGGCCCTCTTTGGTTAAAAAACCCAACTTATGCCCTTATTTGTAATGAGGAATACTACAGGATAAGTGAGTCAGCTAGAGTACAGTATTGTATCAGCTTTGTTTCCTGTAGGTTGTTACCCTTGTTGGTATAGTAAATAAATGTATCTAAAATGTAATATTTACAGAAGACAAGTACACCCAATAGATGTTCCTGTTTTTAGCAGTCCCCTAGTAGCAATTTCTTCCAATCAGGTACCCCACGTACCAATTGCTTGTCGATGGGGTACCTCTAATATGACCATTTATTTTGCTGTTTGTTTCAGGAATCGCTAATGTACCCCCAGATCCCTTCTAGAAATATTCCATACACATGAGAAAGTTTATCTTAGATGTCATTTTCTACTCTCTGTGCAGTACAATTTGTGTTTATCATGGACAATAAATTTTTTTTTTTTTAGTTTTTTTTTTTTTTTAAAAAAGCCAGGTTATTCTTGGAGAGGGCTGCCCTTATCCCACACTGGGCTCCTTTTGATAAGGTAGCTTTGATTTCACTGCAGCCAGACCCGGAGAATACAAAAGTGTCTAGACCAGACTTCTCACCATCGCCAATTACTACATGTGGTGAAGTGTGTAGTCCATCACTTCACACGGCTGTAATGATGTCTTTTATCGCAGCAGGGACTGCTCTGCTAAACAAGTAGACCAGGGAAACACTGGTTTTCAGAGGTGTTTTTTTTTTCTTTTCAAAAATAAAAACATTTCTATAATAGAAGTTTTATTAGTAGGAGGAATGCTTTATCTGCCGTGTGCAGGGCTTCTGTACTCTAAAACGCTATAGCTTTCTGCGAGTTCTGCTATATCATAAGGTTTGTCTGTAAAGCCGAATTCTGTTCCGAATGTAAAATATTTTCGAACAGTCATTTGACACCATGCTGCCTTGAAAGAGGGCGCTCCATAAGCCTCAGTTGCCTTCTTGATGAGAAGCAGAAACATTCTTTCTGATTTTGAAGTTCATTGCATGTTCAAATCCACTGGAAAACTTCTTCATAGGGGCCTTTTAAAATGTATTAGTATTATAATACAAACCTTTTTATATGAAATAATTAGAAAGGTGCCTTAGAAGCGGTAACTGAAGGCCTGTGAAAATGAGGCCGCATACTGACTGGATTATAGCCAGACATGCCTAGGGGTGAAAGGTTTGATCTCCCTTAACAGAAACATAAAAACGTTGACTTCGCTGCATTCGGTGTTTCAACGACACTGGATACGTTCACGTTTCCATGACTAATTCTCTTTTATTTTGAAGCTGACGTAACATGATTAAAAATGACTTGTTTACCTTATCTTTTAATACACAGGTCTGCTATAAGAACGGGTATGTGACAAGTTCCTTGGCTGATTGGGAGCTAGTCTGAGAAAATCAGCCTTAAGTGCTGTTTGTGGTTAAGGTTCTACGTCTGTGGGAGGCATTTCCTTTGTAGACGTTATAATTTTCAGTTAGTGGAACATTTAGAGAAATTTAGCACAGACTGAGGAGGCCTATGAGATTTAAAAATCACAGTATTGTGGCATTAAACATGCCTATTCTTTTTTTTTTTTATCACACGTTTATATACAGCAATATTTGATTGGCGGGTCACTCCATGTATACATATGCTCTGTAAACAATATGGTGTTCGCTCGCTTTTACATTTTCACTGGGTCTCTCTTGCAAAAGCTATTTTCTGTGCAGGAGATGTGTTCAGTCAAACCGCAAATGCTGTGCGTTGGGGTCTGATTAAACCTTCTACCGCGATTGGCTGCTTAAAGCAGCGAATCGGTGTCAAGAATTGTTGGACCTGAAAGGAGGAGGGGAGCTGCAGGGCTGCAGCTTCTGCTTCAAGTAAGCGAGTACTTTCATAGAAAACATATATAGGTGACCGCGCCCCCCACACCAAGTGAGTGTAGATGATATAAATAATACCAATTCAATGTAGCTTCAAAGAGATCTGAGCAGTATGTTGAATTCAATCGTAAAACAAACAAAAAAAAGACGAAGTGTAATTCATCAAGACAAATGTATATATATCTGGTAGCCAAATTGGACCCTTACGTTTGGTGGGGCTTATTCAAGCCCATAGATCGTGCAAAGGGATGAGGGGTCATTCGTCTCCCCGATAGATTTCACTCTCCACCGTTAGATTTTTTTTATATCCAATCTTCGTAATCTCAGAAAAAAAGAGAAATCTTCCCGAATTCTTGAAGCACAGATCCAGTGATATGAAAAATGGAATACTTTTAATATATAAATAAATAATCAGAGTAGCGGCGGTTCACAAAATCCCGGCGTCCCGCGTTCATCCACTGCTGCAGCCGAACCGATATCCAGAAATAGCAATCACGTCCTTCTCCTCTGTCACCGTGTACGACGCGTTTCGTGCTATACTTCCTCGGGTGTTTTCATAGACCTGTGAGGCACACTAAGCGGTCCCTTTAATGTCTTGCATGGACAAATGATTCCTACAACTCTTATTAGATTTATCATTTTCAGATTTCCAAGTCCAAGTGCAATCTCACATAAAATGATTACACGTGGGGGAGTTTTCGACTCCCACTTCCAGGAAGCGGCTTCTGCTCCTCGCGTTAGTGCGTTTGGCATGGGAGAGGAACAGACTTGGCCTTGTACTGCTGCAAACATTGAGAGCGGCGACATAACCGAGTAAGTGGATGGGAAACACTTTAAAAAGGATCATTGGATTTATAAGAGTAAGTCATGTTGATATTACTAGTGCTTGAAAAAACAAAAGTTTCTGGAAGCAGAAGTTTCTGTTTACTATGGGCATTATAACGCTACCACTGCTGTTTCATTATGCTATGCAGGAAGGACGTCCCCACACGGCCTTGCCGTTTCCATCATGCGTATCGTGTTGTCTATCAATTTCACAAATGAGGATTCATGTGTGTATGTTTATATATATATTTTAATTTTTGTTTTTTCTTCACTTTGAAGCCTATGTTTTCTATTAGCCAATCCTGTATGGAGACATTCTCCCCAGACATGGCTGCATGCGTATTTCGGGGGGGGGTGTATAATGTTCAAATTCTTTTTTTAAAAGGAGCCATAAAACAAAATTGAGTTACGCTTGAGTGAATGTCTTTGACCTTTTTACATACAATCCTGTACACTGGATCTTTTTTGTTTTTCCCCCTGTGCGTTGACAATCGCTATAAGACAGCGAGACGATATATTTCTTTACACAATCCGTGGCTTTTCAAATGCGTAACCTAAACGTTAAAAGAAGGACAGATGTATCGAGTCCGAGTATAGTTTATGTAGTTCCATCTGAAGTTTGCTTTCTGGCATAATGTATGGTCATGTACTAAGTATGAACTGAATGTGTACTTTTTCCATTTATAAGTTTGTTTGAAAAAATTGAGCCCAAGGCGATGACAACAAAGGGTTTTTTTATTATTATTTTATTAAAATTGGTTAGTGCTTCCAAATAGCTGACCTGGGAGGTTGTCTGGAGATCATTTTAATCATTAAAATAAGGGGGGGGGGTTAATTTGATTTGAAGCAATTAAGTGATCATACATTTTTTTGGTTTGTGTTTTTTACACTTTTTATGTGAAATATTAGATTTTCACCATACTGGTATGAGTTTAAATTTGAAAGGTATGCCAGGCTTGAAGACACATAATACTGAAGTATGAAACATAATAGCAAATTACCGTAGCCGAGCAGGAGTTTGAGTTGGTTTGTGTTCGCTCGCACCCACATTCTTTACTACTTTCACAAAGCCTAAACAATGCTCCCCATAGTGACCAAAACATTGCCTTTTATATTGATGGCGCAATAAACAGCACCTCAGACAGCATTGTATATATTGTCTTTCCTTCCCCACTACTCCTTTAGTAAACGTGTTCCCTTTAGAACCCGCTGTATCGCATACTCAACAGGCACTCAGAGCTTGGCCGGTCTTTGCTGGCCCGATCAGGATTCTACCTGTGCGTATCGATGTATTTATATACTGTGTGTGTCCCGGGCAGCCTCGCTAATGAAGAATGCTGATTGAAGTACTTTAGTAGCGCCTGGAAGCCTAGGGGCTTGCACACGGGGAATGACAAATGCATAGGAGAAGATTCTGCAGAATCCCTTTATGTATTTGCAATGTGGACACTCGGTTCTCACATGCATTAACGTGCAAATGATAGCCAAGCGTCCTTTTAACATTATTTTCTTTTATGCTGCAGTGGTGTTATGGATAAAAGAAACCATTAAAAAGTCCATACCAGTTTATTTTGTTAAGATCACCCCAATGGTTTGCACAGCCTTTGTCTTTTCTTAACAGTATAGGTGGTGCTGCCGAACAGTTTATTTTAAACGATGGCCCCAATACCCCACGTGTGTAGGTTTTTATGTTTAGGGTGAATTAAATTGGATGTATTCTTTTATTACACTAAACTCACCTGTTTAGTGAATAGCCCTTTAAGTGTGTGTGTGTATATATATATTTTTATTTTATTTTATGAGATCGGCACCATAAACTGGCTCATCCTCCTCCTTTTTTCCTCTCTTATTAAATAACAGCATTCACACACCCTCAGATAGCCAGATCCATGGACACATCATCCTGAAACCAGGGAGCTCCAAGGGATTTTAGACT
Organism: Spea multiplicata; assembly: GCA_009364415.1. Classification (NCBI taxonomy): domain Eukaryota; kingdom Metazoa; phylum Chordata; class Amphibia; order Anura; family Pelobatidae; genus Spea; species Spea multiplicata. The sequence continues at coordinate 31,672,572 of VKOC01000001.1, forward strand.
TAAATCTCGGCCCCCTGAGGCATCAGACACCTGCAAAGGAACATAAAGGATTGAGGTGGTTCGCATACCTGAAATGTTTGCACATTGTGATGGAGATAGCCTAGTATTCTCTGCTAGCCAACTGTCATTGGAACAAAATAATTGCAAGAAAATCAGATAAATCATGACTTGTTGCCATTTGATACGTATCGGCCCATTAAAACTGCGTTATTTATGCAACTCTTATGAAGTGTATCACATACAGAAAAGCAATAATTGTATAATATTACAGCATATGACAAATGTTCACGTCACAGGGTGACAAGGTGGTAAGCTCTTAATCTCTATCCATGTATTCTTCTTTTCAGCCTTTAGCTCTAGCGTATTGCTGACCGTTACCAGCAGCTCGTCACGTGCTTTACCGAGGTTTCTGTTTCGTTTGCAGACGGGTTTTGAACCAAACAAGCGGATTTTCATTAAGCGAATGTTAGTATCCGCAAGCATAACAATCAGCGGCGCTCCCTGCCTTTTGTACGGTTTATCAGGAGGAAATGATTTTTAAATTGGGCATTATTAATGTGCTGCTGATCCAAGCTGTCATACATCAAAGTGCAGCAGAGCCGAAGGGAGGGGGAGAGAACAATTCACTCGCTACTTTTGTCACTTTTGTCCATATCTGTTATCTCTGCCTTGTTCTGACAACAACTGTGTCTTTTTTAAAAAGGTCAACGTACGCCATACGCTACTTGTTGGGGTTATGCCGGCATCAGACACACCGGTCCCTGCTTTCTTTGAGGCACCCGAGAAATCCATCTCCAGAGTCTTTAAGTTGTCATTATTAAGCTGAAGATTAATTGTCTCCGCCATGGAATCTTCCAAGGATACCATTTTTTTTGTCATGCTAATGTGCTTAAAGATGTTAGCCGCCAGCTGCAATATGCATTCATTCCTTCAGACGCTCGTTTGGTAAGAGTTTTTGCTGTTAAATGTATTTGAATGAATAAGTCAGATGGCAGGAGCCCTTTTCTGTTCGTAATACGCTACACTGGACAGTTGTATGAGGGCTGCCCTCTCGATGGACTTCCTGACAGCAGCATCCCAAGCCACCTTGTTGGGTGTTTCCATGTTGTTTGGATAAAGCAAGACCTTCTAGAGCAAAATATCAGTCCACACCAAAGACCATGAGCACCTCTCTAGAAGGTGAGGAGGATGGATGGTTTCTTTTCAGTGTTAGGGTGTAAGCTTTTCTGAATAGGTGGGTTTTTAGGGAGCATTTAAAGCCAGAATATGTAGTGAAGAGTCTTGCAGAATTTCAGAGCAGCGCATCTAAGATCCAAGAATTACGAGTGGGGAGGAATTGAAGTGTGAAGAGTGGGAATGGTTGAAGAGACGCACATGTGCCAGTAAGAGCAGATATATTTGGGGTGAAGTCTTAATTTAATTATGTAGGGTATGGGAGTAAGTGGAGGAACTGGCACGTTGGGGCAGCAGATGAAGAGTTCTGTATAAATGACCCTTCATATGCTGTCTGGCCCTTGATGCTTTGGAAATGTTCCTTCACGTTCTGTTCCTTAGCTAGATCTGTTCCTGTGGCATATTACCCATACAGTAGGCGTATCCGGAATCAAAAATCTGTATTAGTTAGCTAGTAGTTAATATGTTGCACGTTTGAAGTACGCCTTAATTTGTATGTTAATACATCCAGAGGCAGTGAACCGCAGTAAACTTCTGGACCTTATAATTGGATACCATAGATATAATAAATTAGTAATTTTGATAAAAACGTTCTTTGAACATGAAGAGTGCCGAGAGCGGCCCTCCCAGTACATGTAGTAGTAATATCCAATTTGACCTGTAAAATGGGTCATTATACAGCAAGCCTTTTATTTCTGAGACGCTCTGCAGGACAATGCACACAATCTACATACTTCCATTAAACGACATGTGCTTTTCTGTTTCATCTTGTGCAGCATAGCTAATAAAATTCATTGCGGGAGGGAAAAAAAAGGAGTGAACAAACGATACTATGAAAGGTTTGGGGGAAAGGACAAACAAAGACAAAATCTATTTATGCCGCTGAGCGAGCGGGTAGCGTCTCTAGAATCCGAATGTGTGCTACAATGCATTGTCCTGGGCTCCTTTCTTTTCCCCATGGTGTAAGTGGTCTACATGCTGATAAGTAAATGCTTCCTACACAGTGGGAATCGATGTACATTGAAATGGAAATCACTAGTGAAAGCAAATTGCATTTTGGTTTCTCTGTTCTATTTTCTTTCTTTTTGATGCCTGGTATACCGGTAGTTCCTCTTCATGTTTAAGCGATCGCCATGATTGATTGATTTTTTTAGTCGGTCATATGTTATATATTGGACTCAACAATATTGAGTATTGTTTATTAAAGTAGCGATGAAAGGGGAGGGGGGTTATTGCGATAACGATATTTTAGACCTTTTCATTTGACCATTAAAAATAATCTGTCACTGCTGATGCTTAATTGGTAAACGTGTATATTGTTGTTTTAGTTGGAGATTTTGTTTTGCTAATATAAATTCATATTCTGTGTATCTGATGGCATCCCAGAGTATCAGAGCAACCAATGCGGTATTTACGTGTTTATTAAACTGCATTTAATGGCTATATCCTGTACCTAGAACATAAAACGTCTTGCATGGATCATATCATGGCTAAAAATTCAATTATAGGTGGCAGTTTTTAACCTGCTAATATTGCCTCCTGTCAGGGAGCGTTATCCGAGGAGAACAACCAGATCTGCTTTACTCTTTTGTATAATATATACACTTTCCTGCGTGTGTCTTGCTCTGCAGCCATTGTAGTTAATGGCAAACATTACTCCTACATTACCAACCAAGATGGAATGACAGGAGACGCACCGATTAGTATTACACTTTTTTTTTATATCTAGCACCAACAGTTTACGCAGCACTTCTCCAATTCAGGTCCTGGCTGATCATTTTCATGCTCCCTCTCTGCATTTATTTAACAAAGACTAAATAGTATAGCCAGTACTATTGGGGATACATTAACAAAAGTGTTTCTCTTTTACAAATGTGTCTTGTAACAGTATTGATTACACTTTTGTGTTGTCGTTCCCCTTTTCTGTGTTTTCGAGTGCAGGTGCACGACTTGATGTATTTTATAACACTTTCTGTGTGTGTGTTCCATTAGTGGAGGTGGATGTTGAAGTGGATAACACAACTCTTAATCATTTAGTGCCTTCATGAAACTGAAGGCGACCATCGTGGGCGTTGGGCTCCTTAGCACCAACGTTCTCAGTGCATCTGGTGACGAGTCATAACTAGAGGATGATGCTGCTAGAGGCCTTTATTTAGCATGAATAATGACGCGACTCCATTCCCATTAATTGAGAATAATCACTGATTGACAGCATAACCTATTGCATGTTACTTCAGACAAAAATGAAAAGCAGTAGTCAAGATGAGGAGGCCCCAAGCCTGTCGGGCTTTAAGGAAATTCTACATGTGTGCTGCCTCAAAAAAATTACATTTGTCAAATGAACAGAGCTGCCATAAAACAGTTTTTTCCCGCTTTTTCATTAGCTATCCGTTCAGACTTCCAGATGAAACGAAAGTGATCTGGAAGGTTTTCTGGAAGTCAGAGTTGAGGTGAGATCACTTCCCCCGGCTTTTAGACTTTGCAGCTGCTACATGTTTGCCACAAGCCTTCAACTATATAACCCAGCAAGTTTTCTATATAAAATATACTTTTTTTTTTTCTTTCTTTGTTTCGGGGTGACAAGATCTTTATCGTTCCCCTGTTTTAGTCTGAACGTTGTGCCATGGGGCCCACTCGTGCCTGCAAACAAAATATTCGCAAGGAAGCATTCATTTAAGTTTGTAGGCCTAAGCCGGATGTATTTGGCTGCGGCCTCAGGAGCAGCGAGCTGTAACAGTCTATCCTTTCAAGCCTTATTGCCTCCTGGCAAGGTAAACGAGGGCTGAAGAGGAAAGCACTCGCCAAAAGTAGCTTTTATTTTTCGTCCTGTATCTACAGACTGCTAGTTGAGGGATTTAATTAGTTATGAGGGGTAAAAACCCTATTCTGATCCATTTTTCATGCGAGTACTCTCTGTAGAGACTGGAAAATGCATTAAATGCATAGTGCCCCTCGATGTCACTATAATCGGCTATAAACATTTCTCATGAAACATGGTTCAGACTCCATTCAAGGTAAGAAGACCCCAAAATGACTGGACACCATTACTGTCTACTAAGCAGGATCTTCCGTGAGGACTCTATCAAGCTTCATATTCATGAACATGCAGCTTTAATGTTAGTGCCCATAAACCCCAGGTGTGGCCCCTGATCTTTTTTGCTTCTGTTTTAAGAGCACAAAATGGAGTGCGTTATCTATGCCTTGATGTGTTTGGTCTTGTGTTCGAGGGGCAATCGCATTGTGCTTGGAACACAAAAATATTGTGATCTGTGGGAGGGTGGGTTTTTTTTGCAGCATTTTTTTTCCTAGAATACAGTAAGACAATTTCCAAGTAATTTAACAAGATTAAATATGATAGACTGCCCAGTTGCTATAGCAACTATAGCTCTGACACATAGAGAATCAAACCGCTGGCCACTTTTGTATACGCTATTATGTAGATGCCAGTAACCCATCTACTACAAGCTATCACCTGGGGAAATCTGCCCCTTCTCGCTTCTTCACTTTGCAATGTAGCAATATAAATTCTATATATAATAAATCTATAATATATATGATTTGCCTAATCGTCCAAGCTATCTCTGGGCTGAAGCAAGTGATCTGGGGGCATATATATCCCGAGCTGCTAACAAAACTCAATGATTTTCACACAGTTGTATATTAATCTGAGGGTAACCTTTGAATGCACCGGAGACCAGCAAACCGTTTTGTAGATCATTATGTATATATATATATATATTGTATATTTACATTTATACATTAGCTAATTAAAAACTTCTTCTGTATGCATTTGCGAGTGATACCGCTTGCACCAATTTATATGTTGCATGTATACCTTGTAGTGGAACCGCTTGCTATGAAAATTGTGTGTGTATACATAAGGCAACAATAAAGTATTAAATTAGACTAAACAGTATAGGCATCGTAAATGGTAAAACATAATGTAATATATAATAAACATGCCTTATTTAAAGTATTTTGATTACTAGGGGTCAGGTCAAGCCCAAAGGTTTCAGAGGCTCAGCTGATTTAGAGCCAAGCCAGGTTTTGACTTGGCTTTGAAGAGCCAGACCACCGCTTAGTAAGTCAAAACAATGCCTTCCAACAATCCAACGCAACTTGTCTTCATGAGGCTAGACTACTTTCTCTTGATCTAGTTTTCAGTGGAACTGAAGTGGTATCTTGCTTCATTGTCATTATCAGTGGCTTTGCAGAAAGTGTATCTTAACTAAGGGTCTTATATCGCTATGTGATAACTTAGTGCTCTTGTTATTTTATTCATTGGACTGACAAGTGAGCAGGTGTTGAGAGTCTGTGCCATGAATCTTCCTGCTCTTTCTCGTAGGAATACCAGGGGTGAGGTGAACACAAAGATCCTGTGGGCCATCTGCTGCGTTATACAAAAACTAGTCATTATTAGCCAGCCGTGTCTGTGGCTTACGCAAAGCCATTGGTATAGAATCTATATCTATGCACAACAGTTTTCCTCCCCAATAATCTCTTATGGTAGATACCATGCCTTACTTCTTGTATGCTGCTATGCTTTGTTTCTTATTGAGAAATGTTCCTGTTAAGACTTTTTTATGTTTTATTTGTAGTCTTGGCATTAAAAACAACTTGCGAAATTAGCTTTGGCACATTGGCAGTTACTGGTGACTTGCTTAACAGAGGATGTTTATCTAAGGACAAATCTGCATCACAGGGAAGTCTTTCTACGCACATTTTCTTTGATGCTCCCAAACGATTCAATCTTTGATCAAAGGTTCTGTCGCGTCACCCAAGGCACAGGTTTTACAGTTTCATGAATTCATTGACAGATTGCTTTACCATGCGTGCGTGGAAAAAAATGTGTATCTCATTCCTTGTGGGCATATGTGCTGTAAGTATCCGTATTAACATGATGTGTTGATAAAGTAGTGAGAAATGTTTAGCTCCACTCCTTTTTCTCCACATAACACTAGCTTATTCTGATATAGGACAAAATGTGTTTAAATTTAAGAACAGATGAAAATAGGTTGTATGTCTTAGCTCAGTATGTCTTGGCCCACCATCACGGATGCATAGTACATATGCACATCCACGGTCACACACGCTTACACGATCATGCTCATGTGCACTTATACATTCATGCTCACACTCGCTTACACACAAACACTCTTACTCCAACATGCATACAACCATACATACTCCCTCCTTTACCTTCTCTCTTACCTGTTCACTCCCTCACCTGCCGCTTTCTCTCTGGCAGCCTCGCTTTTACTGTCATTGCGTTTGCCCTGCTGTGTTTCTGCCCGCCGGAGCTGGACTGGGCCTGGTCCTTTTGAGAACAATTTTGGACTGGCCCGGAAGGCAATTGCCCCCTTATCTTTACTAAGCATTTATCTAGCTGAAGGTTTGATAATGACCAACTCTGGTATTTGTTAAGGTGAGCATGATGGGAAGTCTTCAAGACTATGGAGTTAGATCTAGCAGAATCTCATAGCAGCCTGGATCTGTGCTAGCTAGCATCCCATTCACATCACTAGCATGGAAACCACAGGGTTCTTCAAGTATACCCTCTGCATTCCCTTTTACCAAAAAAATCTAGAAACATTTCTAATTTATTCCAACAAAAATGTGCATAGTGCTTGCCTTCTCTTTCAATTATGGTTATACCTTTTAACAGGGGACTGTTGTGTGTATGACAAGGTAAACCATCTCATTTTACCTGTAACCTGTGCTAGCGAACGTTACGTTGCTGGACCATACAAGGCAGAGCTATTTATCTTGACTGTTACGACTTTTCATTGTATAAACATTTCACACCTTGTAGGGGATTGAAGCTCTAGTGGACAGTATTTCAAATGCTTTTCCACGGTACCTTAGTTTTGTTATTGGGATATATTAAAAATATATACTTTTTCTTTGCAAGACAGACTAGCAGTTGATGATGTGCTTAACGAAATGATGCTATGTGGTTTGTTTATGTTTGTTTGCTTTTATTATTTTTTTTTTATTTTGCTGGGGTGTTCATCCTCCTGACTCTAAGCTCAGTCTTTAGTCATTTTTCAGGATCAGGAAAATATAGAGCGGCAACAAATCATTGTGTGTGGTATATTTTTTTTTCAATTAATCAGAAGTGAGTTAAGTAACGGCCTTATCAGTGACATGACTGCTCAGCATGTACAGAGGAAGGAAGCACACAAAAGACTATTCCACTATAAAGCCACCTCCAGGCACTTTTCAACCCAGTGCAGCTGTGGGTTTATTACGGTGTCTGTAGCTTTTCTCTCTCTTCAAAAACCAAATCAAGAAAGCCAAAGCCCTCATAAAAAAAGAGTATCTAAAAGCTTTAGCTAATCCTCAAATGAGTGACTTCAAATGTCCTCAAATAGATTAAAATCATTTAGGAGCACAGATAAAGATTACGCTCTGTGTGTATGTGTGTGTCCGGACCTTTTTGGTGGGATGTTTCTGGAGTGATGATGGCCATTTATTTATTTATTTTAAACTCCTTTTCAGATACTTGAGTTCTACCGCTTTTAAATCTGTTGGCGATCTGCAATTTAAAACTGGAGACGTAAAGATTCTAGATTGTAAGCGCATTTGCACAGGGCCCTCCTCGCTGTTTGTTTCTGTTGATTCCCAATTGTGTTGCAGTTATGTTTCCCCATTGTACCAATGGAGTATGTTGGTGCTATATAAATAATTTCTTTATAGATGAAAGTAGGTAGTACCCATGAATAGGTAAGTATAGGCAGCGCTGATTGCAGGTGATGCCTTGCTATAAGCTTACCTCGAGTTGAGCAACTCCCCACATCTCTCAATAAGAATCTGTATGAGCTCCTAAGGCTTGAATTGACTATAATAATCATAGTGCAGTTACATTTTTCATGACTCTGAGGCTATATAATGTTTTTCATATAGCAATTAAGCATTCCCTTTACAAACATGCATTGTGGCAGCATTTCACGTGATGGTCTGAACATTTCACAGTACCAGGGATGATGTTCCCAATGTTACCCTTAGTTACCAAAGTGTTAACTGTGTCTAGAACTGCACTGAAAGGCTGGGAAATAATGGCCATCGTCATAGGTAGCTTAAAACTGTTAGAAATGTTGGTGACCATTTTGCATTGTGGGGAAGGCTATCAGGGGGAGGTGGCAATAATTTAAATATTTTGTGCTTTTTTTTTGTGCTGTGTAAGTTATGAGTTTTGTGTTCACTGTATCTCGATATGTTATGGCCTCATGCAGAATATTATTTTGGGCTGCTACATTACAGCAAAAAGGAAAGGGGAACATTGCATATGAACTACGTACAGTTTTCCAGCACGAAAGAATGTATTTTGCAACTTTCACAAGTATTTCTGGATCGTCTTCCATGCCTTTGCTCTAATGCTTCTTAGCACACTGTGGACTTGTGGCTCAGGATGTAATAGTACCATGGAAAATGACCTCTCCCAGACCAGTCGGCTTATCTAATCTAATGCCAGAAAGGGTGCACACATAGATATGTATATTTCTGCTATTTATTTATATATATTTTAGTAGCAAGCACATTTCTGTGGATTCTGAACACCATATTATGACATGGCAACCCTGTACCCGAGTTCCATAGCAACAAATGGACCAACATGGAGCAAGTCGTGTGCCGATGGAGCCACTTTTTTCTATGTTCTAGAGCGCAATGGGCATTGGCCCCCTGATCCACATAATCATTACTGGAGATGATAGAAAGAAATATATAGAACAGGGGGTCGCCACCTTTATGCCGCTGCTCTTCCTACCCAGAGTTTCTTTTTTTTTGGATGTGAAATAATATCATTATGGTTAGACACGGATGGGTTGACATCCACATTGTAAGCTTGTGAGCAGGGCTCTCTACACCTAATGTATCGGTTTGTCTTAGTCTGCCAATTCTTGTCATCCCCCTTGAATATATGTATTGTATTAAGCGCTGCGTAAACTGTTGACGCTATATATAAATAAAAGATAATAATAATAATCCAAAGCCACGTACGTATGGAGTTGAAACTTCCTGTGCAGCGGATAGAAACCTTATTCTTCCTAATATTGTTTTACAAACACAATAGCTGGAATTCTTAAAACTTATTTGGCAAAACAACAAGTTATGTTAAGTAATGTTAGCTTCCCCTCTGTGTGGTTTCCACCAAAGTTTCATGCCAGACACTTTCTACCCTGTTTATTCATTATTCTGCGGGTTTGCAGGTGAAATGTTGGCCTCTGTTGTGGATGCTGTGCTAAAATGTGTTGAATACGTGACTCCAAACGACCCTGTACAGAATAAACTATGACATTCTTACATAAATACGTTAATAGGATATTCCCAGAAAATAATTTATCTTAGGAAACCAATCAACGAGTACAAAAAAAAAAGTGTGAGTGGCGTGATATTAACTCCGTGGATGTGTGCTTTGTATGTTAGTGGCGTTGGCTCGGAGCGTGTCTGAGCGGCTGGATCTTGGAGTGTATACATTGGCGTTGGAAGCTCCCTTGGGCCAGCTCGAGATATCAAAGAGCTGTAGGAATTCAGCAGTAAGTGTTTTATTGCTTGCCAGAAATCAGACCTATTTGTAGAGGTAGCACACAAAATAGCTGGGGTTTGACAATTTGGTGATATTTATGCCCTGCCATAAAAGACTGTGGAGGGGAGAGAAAAAAACAGTTAAAGAGTATTTTGGAAACAGGAAGTGGGCCATAAATGCAAATTGCTGTATTAGTTTCTTAACCCCTTGTTTACTGCCTGTGCCATTGCAAAGCAGAGGGCCGTATGCGCGTGAGAGTGGTTGACGGGGGTGGGGGGGAAGTGGGAGACGTTTCGAAGCGCCTTATTGATGCCTGCTTAACAAAAGTCTGTCAGCTTTGTAGGCAGCTGAATGCAGTAGTTACTGGGTGATGATATGCCCCGTTGCCATCCTGTGTTGTTCATGCTCCCCGAAGTCTGACACGGGCAATTAAACCTTCAGACCTGGCCTGAGGCCTTGTCTCTGCCCCGCTTTATGGCTGAGCTTACATGGTGGGAACTTCCAGGAAAGCAATGGGGTTTTTTTTGTTTTTTTTTTAATTCTTCTTCTTCTAGTGAACAGATGTGCACAGTACTGAGGTGTTACCAGAAAAGTTGGTAAATAGGAGTTTACAATCTGCTCAGGAAGTTTCATGGGCGAAAACTGTTTTTCTGAAACTCCTGTATGAATGTGTACTTTTCCTAAAATAAACCATCATATAAAACGGAAAATAATTGCAACCATATGCTCCATGAATATTTGTGTTTATATGGATTTTATATAGCGTGAAAATTGGCAAATTTTTTACTTAATTTTAATGTCTACTGGCCGTAACAAGTCAGGAGGGGAAATATAGTAGTCTACACAGTGTTCTATAAATTTTATAAGAAAAATATTTTGTATCATTTTTCTTATAAATTGGCTTATTTGTCAGCGCTCTTAAGAGCCTAGTTTTTCCTTTCATTTTCAAGCTACAGTCTGTGTATGTATGTGTGTATATATATATATGAACATTATATATATATATATATATATATATATAATGTTCTTTGACTGTCACGCCCTTTTTGTTAAATTAGGCTCTGGTCATTAGGAATAAACAGATGCCATCCTTTTAGATCTATTACCATAGATTACCATTATATTATGAGATTTCATTTTGTACAGCTCTGTGTTTTTTTAGAAACCGTATCATATTCCCACTGTACAGCATATACAGCTATACAGAATATGGTGGTGCTATATAAAGCAATCAATAATAATATAAAACTGTAGGCCTGGAGTGGCCTCTGTGATTCATGTGAAAATTTGACTATTGTCATGCTGCAAAAGTCAAGTTGGGGGGGTATTGTATTATTAAATTAACAGTGTCCAGCAAATGGTACTTTTATGATCATAAAAATCCTGTCTATACATTAATTAATAACTAAATTTCAATGCACCATTTGTAATTCATTAATAGGAGGCAGGTTATTTATTTTTAATTGATTGAAACGCACAAGGCACAGTGAATAGTTTTTAAATATTTAGTTTCATGTGTTTAGGGGGACAAGGGGGGTCTTTTAAACCTTATCCTAGCAATCGGCTGTATTGCCAAAAGAACAATCTGTATACTGTATTCCAGAGCCTGGTTCAATTTTATGCGTTTCGCAGCCATCTTCACCCCAGGGTGAAAACTCTTATACTAAACTGCAAGAGCAGCCGGCATGGGAGACGGAACGAGTCACATGACACGCTAAGATACGACCAATCACTACTCCTCCCGCCTTTACCGTTTCCAACAAAAATATAAAAGTGCAGAAACTTTTCGAAGGTGCCCCGTATTTTCCAATGGAATCGGTGCAAGGCAAGAAGAGAATGGAGTCCCAAAACATAACCTTGGGCACATCAATTGATATGGGAAGCAGGGAGGATGCGGAAATGTCTGAGTTGCTGTTGTATAATTCATAACTAATGTGAGAGATTCTCCTCATGTTTAAATATGCATATTACAGGACCAGCCCTTCATTGTGCAGACTACCTTTTTTAGTGAAAAGACCCCTGCAGTTGCAATTAGAGAGGTAAGATGATGACCTGTAAAGAACGGTGTTACAGAGACCAAGATTATTAGCCACATTGTCAAAAGCAGCAGAAGGTCCTGAAGGATTAGCAAAGAATGGTGGCCTTGGGTTTGACAGATCTTTGGGGTCCGAATAGGCGTTTTGGTGCTTATGCTTGAAGGAACATGGCAAGTGTTTTAAGGACTGACTAAAATCTGAGCATTACATCAGGAAAAAATGGCAGACTAGATGAGCCGACTGGTTCGTAACTGCAGTTAGATTCTGTGTTAGGATTTGTGCCGAGTGGACAAGAGAATCCAGGTAAGGGGATAGGACCACCTAACACAGCGTGCAGAAGAACAGAACCAGCCTCAGTAGGATTAAAAAATAACTGATTTTAGGTAAAAGTGGAAAGGGTGTTGATGGTATATGAAAAATCAGAGTTACATTACATTTATTTACTTATAAAACAAATTATAAACACATACAATAACAAACTGGTGCAAAGGAGAAGAGGATCCCGCTCTTGCGAGTTTACAATCTAGTCAAGTTAAAGGTAAGCTGGGCACAGGAGGCAGAGTGTGCCGAGATATGGTATCTCATTTTGTCAATCTAATTCCCAAGTTGTAAGGAGAGGTCATGACATATTAAGGAAGGTTGTGAGACAAGTAGATAAAGATAGAAGCATAGAAAGTGATGGCAGATAAGAACAAGTAGGCCCATCCAGTCTGCCTGACCTCTGAGTACTTTCCTCTAGTACCTGCCCTTATCCTATATCTAGCTTGGCATTATGCCTATCCCATGCTTTCTTAAATGTTTTACTGTATTATCTACCGCTTCTGCTGGAAGGCTATTCCATGGGTCCACTACCCTTTCCGTAAAGTAATATTTCCTGATGTTACGCTTAAACCTTTGCCCCTCTAGCTATGTCCTCTTGTTGTGGTAGTATTTCTCCTTTTAAATAAACTCTCTTCCTTTATCGTGTTGACTCCCTTTCAGTATTTAAATGTTTCTATCATATCCCCCCTGTCCCGTCTTTCTTCCAGGCATATATGTTAAGATCCTTTAACCTGTCCTGCTAAGATTTATCCTGTAATCCATAAACCATTTTAGTAGCCCTTTTCTGAACTTTCTCCAACATTTCTTTATCCTTCTGGAGATACGGCCTCGAGTGCCATACACAATACTGCAACTGAGCGCTACAGAGCGTGTAGGGGATTCAATGAGGACATCCCTATATATTCAAATTAAATAATACATGTTTACATACTTGAGTGAAGCTTTTCAGATTGCAGCGATTACCATGTAAAGCCATGTGGTGTGGTACATTTGTAAGTGGAGTGTGACGTGGAATAAACCTGTGTCTAATAAAAAAAATCTAACGGTGCCAATATATTTTCTATCGTATTTCTGTAAGAAAAAACCACAGTGTGGTAAGAAAGAGAAGCCAGCCTCGTATTGAGGATTGTGGCAAGACTGGTTAAGTGCTAAATACAGAACAATCAACAAGAAGAGAAGAATTCCAAGAATCACTTCAGTTTTGTCTTTATAATTTCATCTTTATTTTGGTGTTTGTGTAGATACTGTTGGGCTTTCCTGCCCATGTGAGCGTCGATTTAATGTTATGGAACTATAATTCTTTTCGTACATACTTGCTGACGTTGAAAAATACTAGTTTAAGAGTCACTCTCTGATGTAGTGAACCCAAGCTTATATGCGTGACCAGTGCCTTAGTTCTTTACATGCCAAAGGTGTCCCAGAGTCATCAGTGTTTGCATGTGGACACTGTGTTATTGTGAATATTTCCTGTCTGAACAGATACATATTGCCATTCTTGGTTACGTTACTTAGTAAATAATGTCTTCTTGCTTAGTGTTTGGCACTTACCTGGCGTGTGAGGTCTTCATGACCATAATTTGGTACCCATATACCTCAACCTTGCCTGATATGAGCAGGCTAAAAGGCTACCTTAATGCCCCATTTTTGCTGTAGATCTTATTTTTATAAACATATAAACCATCTGGGAGTTACTGCTGTAGACGGCTTCCAATGCTCCATATTTTCCACTCTGCCTTTCACGGGTGCAAATGCATGATTCATATTTTTCCTAAAACCCCATCAGCGATATGGCAATGTGATCTTCTACATTAGAGGAGAAATCCTGCCCGAGAGAGATCATTTCAGCATTGCTCAATTTAGATGGCTAAAACTAAGGAGAATAACACTGAACCGATTTTGTAGAATGGAAGTCCAATAGTGATATCTTTACCACTGGTCAATATTAAATTACTGTAAGTGAATTCCACTGAAAAGGAAAGAACCGTAGCGAGCAGGGCTCTCTCCACCTAATTCTATCGGTTTGTCTTAGTCTGTCAATTCTCGTCTTGTCATACCTTGAATATATGTATTGTATTAAGCGCTGCGTAGATTGTTGGCGCAATAAAATAATAAATAAAATAATAATAATAATTGGCATTATAACTGTTTCTCTGTGCGGTGTGTGTTTTTTATGGCAAATACATTAAACATTTATGTAAAGAAAATGCTAGTACATATTCTTTAAACTGTATGCTGCAATCTCTAGCATTAGCTTGCGCTGCAGTATGGAGTCTTCATAGAAGACACTTATTGGTATTATTAGCATCATTTATATGAAGTCCCATGGAAAAAAAATCTTCTTTTTGAACAAAATCCGGTGCTATATACACAGTAATGCAGTTTAGCACCGACTTTGTTTACAAATAAACTTGCTTTTTCCGTGGATGTCACACTGTTGTGATATGTTGGGTAAATGTCCCGGCCCAAACAGCACGCTGAGCTAATTCGATGACATCACGAACGTAGCGAAGTCATTAGTCTAGTGGGCTGAAGCAAGGCTGAGCTATTCTATTGTTTACCACGTGTAGTATGATAAGAAGTCACGGTAACATACCATGAACACGTACAAATGTGCTGATATGCAGCTGACGCTTTTAAAAATGAACAATATTTTTTAAAAAAATCAATACTAGTAATAAAAAAAAATGTTGGGAGTTCCCCATTAAGAAGTTATAGTTTATATAGTTGAGAGACTGATGATATGGAGGGAGGATGGTACTGGGGAAATGAGCGATGTGGGAGACGGGTAAGGATAGATACGCATTTAATGTGCATTTGTCTCAGTATATCATCTGCCTTATATACACTTTGCAGATGCTCCTGTCATGCCTTCACCATAATGATGTGTATCATTCTTGATATTTTTCTGTTATATACTGATTAATATGTTTTGAGTTGTATTGATCTGACAATGCCTATAGGGTAAGATAGTTCTGGAAGAGACAAGGTTTACTTTATTGCACTCATTTGTTCCTCATCTGTGAAAAATGAGTCTCCTATGGCAGGCTGAAAGCTGCTTTGCCGCCTTCCCAATATTCCTGTGAATATTCCTGTGAAGTGTGTTTGAGAAGAACGGTTCTAATCAGGCATTCTGCTGAATAGGAAACAGTCACTTGAGGCATGGTTTGTATTTAGATCAACAGCATGAATTCAGTCATGTAGAATAAATCCTATATATACGGCATATCATGTGTTTAATTCCTGGCTTCCCCTAGAAATATTTAACCAAATGCAAAACGATTTGCCTTCAAATCAATTTATGATTTATGAAGAATTTATAGGACTTTAGTCTTTTGAATAACATTAATGTGTTCTTGCCTTTGATGACAAGAACTTCAAATGTTGCTTGAATTGTTATCTTTCTCACATTGTTCATTTTTTAAAAAAGCCTCATTTTATGAGGAAATAAAACCACCCCATTACATAACTGATTACAGTGAGCAATATAATAGGCAGTATGGAAAAAATAGAATATCCAAAAGGCATTGCACTGTGAATAATCTCTTAGCCGAGGCTTTATAATGGCACACTTAAAGGTTGCAGTCGGCTTGATCCCGGTAACCCGGTCTTTTCCCAGGCCAGCGAAATCCCTCGGCATTAGAGGAAGTGAGATTTTATGAACTTAATGAGACAGAAAAGTCTGCCGAGAAGATTGCCAGGCAGATTTAGCGCGTGTGTGGCAAAGAGGGCCTGCGGAACTATTAGCAGCTGTGTTCCTGGCTGTCCGGACCAAAGGGATGGGCCGTTGCAGCTCAGTTCAGGTGTTTGAGGAGAGAGATGTTTAAACATCTAGTTTATGCCCTCATCCGAACAAAAAAACATTTTGATTGGAGTGTGTTTTATGAGCCCTGTAGTAAGTGTTTGATAATGTATTATGTCTGTATGATATGTCTGGGATGCTTTCTATGGCCCCACTTTAAGACATCGATGCTCTTGTGTTGCATTTTCAATGTTTGGCTTGGGACTAACTACTGAGCTACCTAAAAGAAGTCTATGTAGGCCAAAATAGTCTGCATTTGGATCTATACCGATCTATACAAATGAAAGACTAGTGAATTCTTGCATACCTTATATAAAATCCCTTTATATCATGGAATTCCTGAGAGTCTGAGGACAACATCATTGGCACAAAACAATTCACCAATATTTGATAAAGGAAATTGTCCTGAAATCACCATGTTTTTCACATTTGTGATATTGGCGCATGTATACAAAAGTTCTCTTTTAGTTTTCCCCACGTTAATGGTGAGGTTTAGACTTCAACCAAAATTAATGGAAAATAAACCTTTGTTTTTAAGCAGATATTACATATTTTCTGGTTTGTCTCATCGCAGTAGCCGCCAATGTTTTCACAAGAAGGAGCGCTCTATTAACTGGTTACAAAAGGCGAAAAAATATTCTAGCGCCTGGAAGCTCTTTTATCTAAGCCTGTAATTTCAATGAACCTGTCCATCGTTTTTAGAGGTGATTTGACTGATTTAGTATAACCTGAAATATAGATTATCGCTGATCTTTTTATTGCCTTAAAAGTCAAAAAAAGGATTTAAACCTAATTGTGGTTTTGTATAATGGATAATCTATACTATTGTAGGGTTCTGCTAATTTGAGGCATGTCAATGCTGATTCAAGACAGTATCTCACATGGTTAATTAACCGTGTGAACCATTTTACGTGGCTTGCGTAGCATGATAGAGTTCCTTGTTTCGTCTTAGTGAAAGTTACAGGTTAGAATGTTTTCATAGGTAAGCTAAAAATAATATTGTACAGGAAGTGACACGATTTAAGTGAGGAAGTGGAATGGGCCGACAGCAGTCATTAGCATCCATTTAATGAGGGAATAAGGAATGTTAGTAGCTGTTAATGCCTACAGTGTTAAGCAATCAAACAACACTCATGCGACATGTTTGAGGATAACTGAGGCGGTGTTAATCTGAGGTTTCGGAAGCTATTAGTTAGCAATCCGTGTCCATGTGTGGTCATTTATGAGTATTTGCCTCCTTCCCGATCTCTTCTATTTTTTACATATTTGTCACGCTTAAATGTTTCAAACTGTTTTTTAATATTAGACATAGATAACGCGTAAACACAAAATTCCGGTTTTAAATGAAAGTATAGAATGAAAAAAAGCAAACGTGTGCAAATACCGAAGCTTTATTCACTAAGGTTACTAAACTAAACTTAAGCTCCTAAATAGGCTGTAGAGTTGGATGCCTACATACAGAATGAAAACTGCGGTCAGTGATTTCAGACTTTACCTTGCGACCTGACTGCAAAATGCTTAGCATGCTGCCCAAATCTGGAGCGCACTCCTGTGGATTCTATTTCTCCGTTATGTGTTTTCTGTGTTAGAAACATAGCACTAGTTGGGTGTTCATTTGTCTCCTTACATACATTTTGTTTATATACAGTTGATGTTTACCTACTTACACCTAGGCTAAGGACATTCAAACTCAGGTTTTAACATCATATCATGTTACCATAAAGTAGATTTCTTTTGGCAAGTCAATTAAGACATCTACTCTGTTTGCATGAGTGGTAATTTTATAAGAATCAATTACAGACAGAATTATTTGAGCTTTAATTCACAATATCAGAATTTGAGTGGGTCAAAGGTTTACAGACACCAAGGTGATTGTGACATTAACCAGTCTGGAAGACTCCAGAAAGGTAATGTACTTTTTAGTATCTTCCCATCTGTCATAATAAGGAGTTAATTTACACATGTGGCTGTATTTAAGGATCTACCTGTAGAGCCAGGGCCTATTTGCCCTTGATGCTATGGGAAAATCCAAGCAACTGAGCAAAGACCTCAGGAAAAAAATTGTGGACATCCACAGGCTGGGTTCATCCTTGGAACCAAATCACTGCAGGTACCCCAATAAACCATACAAACAAGTGTATTCGTATATAAAAAAAAACAAAACATGGAACTACACAGGCACTCCATCGTTCAGAAAGGAGGCACACATTAACTCCCAGGTCTTAATGTATTTTGCTCCGAGAGGTTCAACTGAACTCAAAAACAACAACAAAAGAGCTGGTGAAGGTGTGTGGAGGCATCAGATACCAACATCTCCTACATCTTTATGTCCTGAAAGGCTGCCATGCCAGGAAGAAGTCCCTTTTCCAAGACCTGCTTAAAAATGCCAGAATGAAGATTGCATGTAATCACAGGACGACACTTAGGCATTACCAAGTTTCCTCTGGTCATATGAAGCAAAAATGGAACTGTTGGGCAATAATGATCAGCACTATGTATGCAGGAAAAGCTGTCGGTAAGAAATACTGATGTAACACCTCAAGGCATCAGGTAGAATGTTAAAACTTGATCGCAACTGTCTCTTCCAGCAGGACAATGATCTAAGCCTACAAAGTTGTAACACAAAGGCTTATAGACAACGAAGTGAACGTTTTGGAGTGACTATTACTAAGCTCCGACCTGAATCCTATAGAAACATATTCGGGACTGAACTGATAAAAACATATCTGAGCAAGGGGACATGTTATACCAGTTATGTCAGGAGGAATGGCCAGAAGTATTGTGAGAAGCTTCATTTGATTCAAGTTAAGCAATTAAAAGGCAATGCCACAAAGGATTAAGAAAGTGTATGTAAAATTTTGACCAACTGGAATTCTGATATTGTGAATTAAAACTGAAATAATTCAGTGTGTAATCGATGGTTTTAAAATGACCTCTGATGTGAACAGAGTAGATGCCTTAAATGACTTGCCAAAAGTGATAACGCGAGTTGTGAAAACTTTGGTTTGAATGTCTTTATCCTAGGTATATGTAAGCTTTCAACCTCAACTGTAGATTAAATATAGGGGCACTTATTTATAGAATATTCTGCTAACCTTTTTGACGTTCGCACATTTCAGCTTTAGCATGCAGTCCAAGTGTCCCTTCTTAGACAGAACAGCCTCACGGCCCGGTATCTCTCTGCTGCTCTCCCCTCCCCCTGTGTCACGCTATTCTTTGTGCTCAGAATATTTGGTGGCTATGTTGTAATGTGCTTTAAACTGCGTGAAATTGGTTTATAGTTGTGTATATAAAATACACGGTTCTTCTAAATACTTTACTCATTTATCAAAAGCATTATCAACGGGTCAGAGCCACATTAAAAAAATCCCTGTCCATTGGCCACGTCTCCAACCACATCCCCTAAAGCAAAACGTCCTCCTTTTTTTTTTTCTTTTTGTTCCAGGGCCATCTTTCTTAATGCAGGGTAAATGGGCCCACATTTACCTTGGAGGGCCACAGCAGATCCCCCCCCATCCTCAACAGTCATGTCCAGGGTGAGGACTGAGTGAGGACAAGTTGAGGGAGCCATCTGGCACAGACCTCTCCACTATTGAGTTTTTCTCTCTGATTTTTGTGCATCGCCTGATAAATCACGACATGATATCACAGAGCTCAGTATCAGACGGTGCACAGACAGCAAACAAGGATTCCATAGTGGAGAGGTCTTTGTTGGTTCTGCACAAATCTTTACCTTTATTGCACCAAAGCAGCAGACACAGCTATGCTTGGGTGGGGGCACTGGAGAGGCATACTTTGGGTCCCACTACAATTAAAGATGCACCGGCTTTGTCCATTGCTTGCAAACTCAATCTTTGGTTTAATGCAAGTGTTTTCCTGAATATCGCTGAAAGGCTGGCAAATGGTTTACAAAATAAAGCCCAGCAGAGATAGTTTGTTATGCTTCACTGCTTGAAGTATTTTTTGGTGATGTGAGCTTTAATTGGCTATTGGCTTCTTTAAGTGTGGTACCAAGGTCAAGTCCCACGGCACAAAGAAACTACAGTCCTCAATTGGAGCCCTCTGCAACACATTTAGTCATTAAGAGTTCATTTCACTTGATTTACTGCAGCGTGGGATTTACAAAATGAACTGTAGTCTACTCTGCGTTTCTATTTCAGGTGGAAAGAAGAATAATGGAGCATGTTGTTCATTTCCTGATACAGTCTGTCTGTAAAACACCTTGAGAGAGTTCTGCCAATGAATTTGTAGTTTCATAGGGAGCTGAAAGCTCAAGAGGGTTGTTTTAGTTTGGGTATACAAATATTCTATTAAAATCATGTGCCTAAATGTTTTTGTGGTAAATTTATTTTTTGTCTCTACCAACTTTTCCACCTCACTTTGTTCCTTTTGGCATATACGTTTTATTTCTAACCTCTATTCTACACACAATGGCCAAATGATCTATGGTTGCTTGGCTACTCACAAGCACAAGATTCTCACACGAGAACAGCATTTCCACCCAAACTTTTCTTTTACACGCACACACACACCAACACTGCACACACGCACACGCACACGCACGCACGCACACACACACAAGCTTGAATCATAATGTGTCAAGTGCACTAAAACTTAATCATACTTTTAAGCTTCACCCAGTGTGACTGACATTTCCCACATGCCTTTCATATGTATAGAGATAGGGTGCTGGATTTGTTTAAAGAGAAATAAAAGTTAACCAAGGCAAGTAGGTTGTCTCCTCTTTGGTAGAAGCCACCAAGCTTCTGTTTTGTGTTTTTGGAGGTAGGGGGTCTAACAGAGGATAAGGAGAACATTTTAGGTGACAAGGACTCGGGATTCAGGTTGGTAGGATGATTCGCTAAAGTTGGAGCTGTCATTTAGGTTACAAAGGTATTTGATTAATAACTGCACTCAAAAAGAGAGCAACATCTCTGCATTAAGAGAACAGACAAGTTGCCGTTTTTTTCCTGAGATGTTGAGTTGATTGCTGTTGAGTTTTAACTTTAACTCGTCTCATTCTGTTTGATTTATTGAGCATTCAACCACTTCGAGCTTAACTCTCCTCAGGAGTTACTTTGGAGCCTTTTTTCTAATCTCAACTGTTTATGAATAGCCGGTTTCCTGCATTCTTTAACATTTACATTAAAGCCTACTTGGATGAGTTGGCCTCTGCAATTGTCTAGCAAGGTGATCAATCTTAGCCTTTGGCGAACAGGCCATTTCACTCTTGCTGGGTCAAGTGCAAGCTTAATTGAGTTTTAGTGCAACTCTCATCCAGCCCCCACTTGCTCTTAGTACAGACACTAGCTCAGGGTACTGGCAACATCAAATGCCCTCATAAGAATTATGTCTTTAAAAAAATATCTGTTAATAATGATGACACCCTTTTAAAGATTAATCTCTACAGATGTCTATTTACATGGACAAATTTGCACAATCAGCACAATACACGTTTGGGTTGCAGAGGTTTGCTTGGCAAAGAAATTCATCAATCAGTGTACCTGGAAGGAGGCAAAGCCAAAAGACAAATACTGCTTGTAATTGTGGAGACAGGAATTTGGTAATATGCCTGCAGGATATTATTAGACATATATGACATTAGTTAAGTTACATGCGTCTAATAATCAGCACATCTAACACGTTTCTTCTATGCCCATAATGGATCTGAAACAAGCACTTATTGTTTTACCCGGCATGCCTTCAATGCATAAATCAGGAAATCGAGGAGACAGGGGTACGATTCCAGGACGACAGTTTAATTGCAGCTATTATATCATCCATTAGAAGTCTTACCTGAAGGCAAAGGTGAAAGTTATTTTTGACTGTATGTTTAACAAATGTGTACATTACAGCAGATGAGATTAGATGGATGCATTTTCTCTCTCTAGAAGACATTAAATTTGTATAAAACTATATACAGTATATTTAGAACCAATATTATGATTCTTGATGTATACTTCATTCTGTAACACCCATATGTATTGTATACACACGCATTACATATATGATATTACTTGGTACTGCACTAAGGATATTCGTTTTACTACCTGGGCTATTCTCTTTGAGACCTTCTGCACAGAAACCGTTATTAAATCATAAAAGAAAATTCTGCATTCATTCATTCAATTTTTCTTCATTCATTTTCTTAAAAAAACATGTTTTCTTTGAGAATGTTTTTATTGTATCTGCACTGACAGACTAGGTTTGTGGGGGGTTTGTGAGTTGACGTGATAGGTAGCAGTTGTCCCTAAAACAATATCATCTGTGATGGCCCTGCATAATGCATAGTTCAGCCAGCTAAATAACTTTCAAGATGCTTCATTGATTTAAATGCATTATGCAGGGCCATTCTATTCTTGGAGAAGAATCCCGCTGTTGGCTATTAACGTAAAGCGGGTGAGATAGAATTGCAACTCTCCTGCAAAGCCCACACATGTTATAAGTGCAACAGGGCATTGCAAGCCCCAAATATCGTTAAAAGCAACCTAACCTGCACCAGGGGAATATATGGAAATATTTTTTGTATAATAAATATATATATACTGACTGCATTGGTTCCGAAATACACATGCACATTTTCTTCTGTCCATTTTAGAGTGCGTGTGATATTTAATTTCTGGTTTAAAATATAATTTGTGTAATTTCTTTTATTTGCTCAAGTTTATCATAGATCAGAACTCTTTTCTGCCATTTGTGCCTTTGTTTAGAAAGTAATATGCTCAGAAAACATTGCAGTGTTGGGGAAAGGATTCCATAACCCCATTGCTAATTAGTGAAGAAAGGGAGGCATTTGTTGTCTGGGACCTCGGGACCAAGGAAGCAGATTTAGCAGTCATTTCACAGGAATCAGTTGCACGCCATTGAAATAAGAAGCATGTGTGACATGGATACTGTTACATCCAAAGGCTGGAATGAAACCAGGGGCTTTGAGTTTCATTCAAAACATAGGAACAACATAATTGGTGCTTGACGTGTATGTGAAGTATGTTTGTAAGTAAGAAAAGTATAGAATTGTTAGCCACTGAAAGAAAAACAATGAATTTATTGGCTAACTGATGTGTAATAGATTAAAAACACTATCTAGGTCTCTTCTTCAGG
Source organism: Spea multiplicata (assembly GCA_009364415.1). Lineage (NCBI taxonomy): Eukaryota > Metazoa > Chordata > Amphibia > Anura > Pelobatidae > Spea > Spea multiplicata. The sequence goes on from VKOC01000001.1 coordinate 31,695,529, forward strand.
CATATTGTACCCGGTATCATCTTTACCAAATTTGCTCTGTAGGTAAGAAAGTAGAAGTTCCTCATAAAATATGTTCGTGCTTTAAAAAAAATAACAATAATACCCCCTTGCCTCATCTTGAATCACAGATGTTGGTTTAGTTTCAGAAAACTGGATCCAGATAAAGGATTCTGAAAAGCCTCTCTATTTTGGAATTACACAACTTCCTAGAGACCTTTTGGCTTAGGTTAGACAACACTGATTTCCTGTTAGATGGGTAATTCAAATATTAACTTTACCTTCTGTATAACTAATCTAACTCGCTCGCTCGATATGGCCTGATCTTTTAAATGCAGTATTCAGACATTGGGTGTAGCTTTCACCATGTTGTGAATTGACCCACGTCACCTCACTAACCCAGTTATCCTACCTCTTATTTATTCAGGTTTCACCCGGAGTCTCCAGGTGAAGCGCACGCTTAGACCTGCACGCTCCCATACAGATTTAGGCAATAAGGGACTAGTCCCGGCCTGTAGTATAGCTGGGCCTGCCCCCTCGCTAAGCTGCTGTCCTCAAAGAAGGAGGTTAGCCTGATCTGGGAAGTCCACAGGTATGGCAATTTATTTTACTTTATGAAGTGCCAACCCTGACAAGATTCTCAAGCAAAGGTGGCTTTGTTGCACCCATTTATGGAGCGCTCTTCATGCAGGATAATGTGTAACTATAATGCATGGTAAGGTCTGCAAGGGGGGCATTTTTATTTCTGTGCAGTTCACCTACAACAAGCTTGCTATTTAGCACTTCCAGGAGGTAAGGAAGGGCATGAGTAAAGGTTTGTCAATTTTCTAGTAGGATTCTGCTTGAAGAGGCCATGGAACACCTGTCTGCTTTAGATCCACCCAACCAAGCCAAATATGAATATATTGTATTGTTTGTATAACATATGACTCTCTCCCGTTTGTTCCTAGTGTCTTTGCTTTTTTGGCTTCGTAACTGTTATATTCCAGGAGGATTCTTTTAAAGAGTGAGAGAACACATTGAGCTAGTTAAGCTAGGGATGGATGTATGGGTGGTTTGTGTTAAAAATAAAAATGTTTATGGTCTGCGAGGAGATCTTATTTTATACACTGGCGCTCTCCTTTCTTCATCTGACAACTGTTTAATCTCTGAAGCAAAGGTTGCCTGAGGAAGAATTAAATGGAAAACACATTGCTGAATCATTTTAGATGGGATTTTCAAAGCTTGCTCCTTTTCGCCCCACACCCAGCCAAGTCTGTATCGTATGTCTGTGTTTATAACAATAACCCCGCAATACTCCCAATAAACTGTGCCTTCAATCATTTATTTAGATTCTAATTGGCAGACAGCAGTTTAGAAATCTTCTGCCTCATGTTTGTTGCAAGGTTTATTTCCCCTTTTTTAAAGCCGAAATTATATATTCGTTTATCTTAGTTTTTTTTTATTGTTTCATAGATATGTTTATCATTATATACAAAAATAGTTACAACTTCCAATTCCTTCCAATGCGATTTACATCTTTAGTGATAAATAAGTGTTTAGAATAGATATATTCTGATTTGATTCAACTGTAACTAATTTAATGTAGTAACCGGTTAGTCACCTCCATTAGTATCAGATAAATGTATTTATCTGTGTCTCTTATGATAATGGGAACTAGGCCATGCTATTAAGGTATAAGATGATTCTGACTCATGTTGCCAGAGAAACCTTATCAAAGAACTGAGATGACTAAAACTCTCTTTGGTGGTTTTTGTCGGCCATAGAAGGAAAAACCGTAATAAAACACAATACCATGCAAATGTATAATGTGCTATGACGAGGAACACGTTTTTGAGGACGCCACCTTCCTAGACATTCCTTCAATGTAGAGCCACTACCTGGAAACTTGTGGGCTTCGGCTACCCAGAGCCTACCCTTGCGGGACGTGGCCAGGACTTGATGGGCGGACCTACTGACGACGGTGGGCGTTCCTGACGATGTTGGTGGGCGTTTCTATTGATATCACGGGAAACACCCCCATTTAAAAGGGAAATGACTGGGGAGTGGGACTTCTCCCGGAGAGTTCACAGGAATGCTTATGATATCTGCTTAGTTGGGTGCATGCTCAATAAAGCCAAGGAGAAAGATTTATTTTAGCAATGACTGGTGCTACACACTCACAAGAGGTAACTAAATAAGGAGAAACACCAGTAACTTTGCTGAATAAGCATTAAAAACGCACACTCACAAGAAACGTACAGCCGTGTTCATACCCTAAAACCCAATACCCCACTGCCACTGGCCGGTAATAGATGTTTTTCCTGGCTCTGTCCACGTCCAGGTCCAAAGGTGATGTTAAACGTGGTCCAAAGAATATGTTAAAATTTTACACTCCAAGAGGGTATACCGGACTTATATGACTATATAGATGGATATTCTATAACTAGGTTTGCACACAATGAAAAATGACCAATATAGCTGTAGCCATTTTTTTTTTATATAAGTGATATTTACTTGCGTATTTTACTCTGTTAATGCGAGTTATTATTTGGTACCCGTTAGAACGTTTTTAAAAAGAATTGTCTGGCCAAAACTAGGAAAGATAATATGTCATTATTTCACTTCATAATGTCATAGCAGATGATTGAGTTACACTAAAATGCATTCTGCACTCTGAGGAAATAAACAGGGAACCCCGGTTAAACCATTTATCACGCTATGATGAATAATTGTGTCTCTGCATTAGCTTAAATGGTCATTTATTTTTCTTTTAAAAAAAAATGTTTGGCTGGTAATTGAGTTCGTAATTAATTAGCACAGCTTTTTAGTTACTAGAAGCTGACTGCGATATATATGTAGCTCAAACAGCTTCCAGCAGTACTTCCTTCCTCCATATGTTTACCATATGCCAAACAAAAAGTGAACAAATGCATATGTCACTGCAGAACTGTACATGGTTATTCTTCATGTGATACACTAGGAGGTTTAGGATCACTGCAAATATGTTGCATACACCCCTGGAATTCAATGATAAATGATTCCATTAGAGCCTATTGATGTTAAGCCTTTCCTTCTCTTGCTTGTTTATCTCCCCCTCTATAAATAAAGGTGGGAGAAGGAAAGCAAACTGTCAGAAGGCCGTGTATCCCCAGAGCACCTATGCAGCAACGTATAGCGCAGTGATTTCTTTAACGCTGCGCTCCTTTTGCATGTAGGCTTAAAAATACTCCTTTTGGGTTTCAGAAGGTCCTATTTAAATAACAATAGGATCTGTGTTTGATGTGTCTACAAAGTGTGTCTCAATTAAGCTTGTTCACCATGTTTGCCATTTGATATTGGATTTGATGATAAAAAGTTCTGCTTTTTATCACACACACAACCCTCAGATTATGTAATGGCGGTTTAAAAAAAGGAAAAAAATGTTTAATGGTATTCATAGAAGGTGTTCTGTGGTTTTGAATTATTATATATATTGATTCATAGAGCGCCGTTGTATTCCATGGCGTCGTACAACAGGTAAACATGATGCCTGTGAGAAGTGAACCTTTTCAAACGGTTTCCCCCATCTATCTAGTGAAACATATGTGAAAAAGGTTACATTTCAGACACTGCAATCCTCAATTCCAGCCCCAGCATAAATGTCTGCAGAGAATCCACTTGCAATTTTAAACCATAAAACCATAAATGGCCAGACACCTACAAGATTCACTTGTGTGAGTCAGAGTAGTTATTATTATTATTATTATTATTATCTTTTATTTATATAGCGCCAAACGCAGCGCTTTATCCTCCGCTGATGATCTCTAAAGAGATCGAAACATCTGTATGTTTTTTGAATGCTCAGCTCATGCACTTCCAACCCTGTGCTGTGCTCCAAAACTGCCGCCATATGCCAATGAGAGGACGCATATACTCACTGGCAAGAGATCAAAAGGTGACCTACCACATGTCTTTGTCCCTTAGACGTGTATATATTGGCATATGCATGTTTTATTTTGCTTGCTTCAATCATATAAGAAGCAACTCTATTTTGAATCTGAAGATTCTAATTTTGTTACGCATAATAATTGTTTACTTGATAAGTTCCTTAAACATTTGTACTGTGCCTTTAAAAAAGGAGAGGGTTGGGCATCAGGCATCATCTGCTGGTTAAGCTACATTTCAAGTAAGGTTTGAGTCTACCTCATCTCACTGCTTTCTTAACCCTTGTATTGTCCCATGCTGTGATGTGGAGTGTGGGACAGGGGAATTACTATCAGGTCTGCCTTGAGTAAAGCACAATTTAGATTACACTTGAAAAGCTCAGTGTTTATTTTGTGTTTTGGCTTTTTGGGGGGGGGTATTTGCATATATACATTACAGTGCATATGGCGGCATAGGGTTGAATACAGAAAAGCCACCATCATTTCTGTCCTTTGGATGGTGTAACTTAACAGAGAGGGTGGTAGGTGGCCTCCCAGCAGCACGCAGCAACAGAAGTGAAATATGCACAGGACTCCAACTATCCTCCAGTTGGTTAAATTGCTGTGCAGAACATGAAACAGACTGTTAATGTTGGTGTTATCAAGCTGAGAAGAAGGCAGCAGGAGCTGGCCAAGGTCACAAAGTCTGCCTGCTGGGGACTGCCATCTTCCATTTCAGCAATCCAGTTCCTCTCCCAGAGTTTTGATCACTTCTTGATAGTTTTTTCAGGTGCAACAACAAAATATTTTTAAGAATCTCTATTGTTTTCCTCTCTGACTGTGCCGATTCATATTCCCTTAGTTTTTGAAGGACTTCCTCAAGTTCTCTCTCTTTTTTCAGGTAGTTACGGTCCGCACGTCTAGCTTGTCTTTCTGCTCTTTTCAGTCTACTTTGCAGATTCCGCTCTCTTCACTGAAGCTGTTTAATGCGATTATGTTCCTTGTCTTTTTGTAACTTCCGCATTTCTGCTTGAAAGAGAAATTCTTGCCCGTTAGCTGTTCTGCATTAAATATATATTTATGTAAGCTTTATACATATACACAGATACATATACAGGGTGGGGTGCAGGTGAGTAATGGGAAGGCACTGTGTTGGGGTCTAGGTGGGTGAGTAGGGGGTGCAGTGTGTTGGGGTGCAGGTGGGTGAGTAAGGGATGGCAGTGTGCTGGGTGCAGTGGGTGAGTAAGGATGGTAGTGGCTAGGTGGTGAGTAAGGGATGCAGTGTGAGTGGCACAGTGTGCTGGGGTGCAGTGTGGAGTGAGTAAGGGATGGAGGCTGGGGTGCAGGTGGTGAGTTGCAGTGTGCTGGTGCAGGTGGGTGAGTAAGGATGGCAGTGCGGGGGTGCAGGGGTGAGTAAGGATGGCAGTGTGTTGGGGCACAGGGGGGGAGTAAGGGGAGGGCAGTGGGTTGGGCGCAGGTGGGTGAGTAAGCAGGAGGGCAGTGTGTTGGGGAGGCTTTCTACTTTTTAATAAGACCCTGCTCTTTTCTTGCTTTTGGTTTATACTCAAAGAGTTAATCCAGGCAGTAAATGTATGTTCCAGATTGACCCCATTGTAGAATTTGATAGCTATAGCTGCTAAAGACCATCTAATAAACCACTTACAGCACTGCCATCTTTTGAATGATATTTTTTTAAGTTGTACCCCCTCTACTCACCCCTTACATCAATAAACTTCCCAATTTTCCCATAAGCTTGTTAATGTGTACCATATGTGCCGGTACTTCGTTCACGGCAGCCTAGAAGTTTACAGGCTGGGCATGGCAGTGCACTTCTCTTTGTTTCTTTTGTGGGTTTTTTTTTAATAGCTTCAGATGCATAACAACTTTCTGGAACTGATGACGTTCCCAAATTATCTTTTTATTGTAATCTTATCACAAACTTTTAATATATTAATCTGTTTAGTAAATGAATATGTAAGAATCAAAACTTGATGCCACTGTTGTTAGTGTGTGAAATAGCATCAAATAGCATCCAGTGAAGGCATTGTAATACTGACCATGTATCAAGAGGTACCTGAACAACTCTCGACTAATATTAGTGAGTCCTGCTATAATGTTGTTTTATTGTAGCGCAGCCAGAAATGTAATTCTCTGTTCTACTGAATGAAGGACCTGTAAAGAATTACATACGGTTGTGGAGTCAGAGACAAATGCTTTTTACGTTGTGGAAATTATGGATGATATTTGAAATATCACTTTATAGTTTCTCGATCTTTGAAGTTTTGTCTGTAGTCACAGGCCATAAATCTAAGGCACATCTGATTATGTGTAAGAAATTCTATTCATTCCTATGACCTAGCTGGAGCAGAGGTGAAGAGAGGTGAACACACCTAATGATAACTTCAAAAGGTAACATCGCATTGTTACGGCGGGTTTTAAGGACGGCTGCAGTCTTAAGGGCAACAATAATGTGCAGCTATACCTTTGATCTTTAGGACGCACCTATCAAATACATATACATTTGGAAGATTTCCTAAAAGAAAACGGTGCAAATATTTATCATCTGATGCGGATCAGTGTTCTGTAATGCCCTGTATTTCGCTATAGCCCACTACTGACCCCTCAATACTGGACTTTACACATTTAAAGGGCATTGGCGTGTCCACCGAAACACATCTTGTTATCATGACAAAATCATGAGACTTACAATCTGGTTCTCTTAAGAAGCAATTTATTGATGGATATTTTTAGAAAGTCCCAAAACATGTCTAATAATAATAAAAGCAAACATTTGTATTTTTAAATTGAATGTATTGCCGCTTCATACGTAGCTTGAGCTTGTTAACGAAGAATAGGGGAGCTCTGCCTTCTTAAATCTATCCCATTATATAAGTGGTTTAAAGCACTATAGATGCCTTGTAGCGAACCAAGAAAGGACACGTGTAAAATTCGATGTCTCTAGGCAGTTCATAATTAGATCCTTAATTATCTGGAGTTGATGGAAATGTTCTTTGCGGAATTCTTTTTGACACATCTTCATTAACGGGACAGTTTCTGGCCCAAACAGCTTTTGCTGGCATTCATGTTACACATCGCTCTAAAGGCACTTGAATTGTAACAAAAGTGTTATTATAGCTGTAAACATTTCAGATAACCATTGCAACAAGGTCAACAGGAGGTTTGAGGGATATTGTGGTTTTTTTTTTGGTTGGGAATCATATCAATACATTCACCCCCACTAGAATTTCTATATGAGAGGATCTGTGTATAGAATTGCTGAACTCCTTGAATAAAATGAATGACATTTAAACTGCATTGTTTTGTTTTCTGGTTTGCAGCATGTGCTGCAAATTACCCAGGAGGCATAAGATTCTAACCCATGTTTGTATTATATTTCCGGTCAGCTTCAGCGGCCGCCTGATTAATATGTTCTCGGACGGGCATATTGCCAGCCTTGGTGACGTCTTGATATTTTGTTAAGACAGTAGTTCAGATGTTCAGCTTTTTTTTTGATAATCTGCATTTTATTCCTTGTACAAAATGTTATCTGTCAGTAAACATGCATACGAGCATTCTAATGAGTGAGTTTTTTTTAATATAGAACAAAAACTACATTCTGGTATGCTGCCTAAATCCATAGCGTATTGGCACCGTGTCATTTTCTACTATAATTGAAGAAGCTTGCAGCAGTATCCTTCAGGGCAAGAGCACTGATCTCAATGCAACCTCGTGTAATACATTTTCCTTAACCACCCACAGCAAAAGGCATGTTTGTTGTGAGATTATTAGATGCGTCACCGCCCAGCACAATGACATAGTACCCTCTACTTGGCTCAGCAAGCCATTTCTATACGGTTCAATTCATTTTAAAAGGGAAACGCCACCGTGAGTCCAGCCTCTTCTTTTCCTCCCAAATTTAGCATAGTCATGCGTTACGTAGCATAGGGCAAGGTTGATTGAATAGAATATTTAAGGTCATTCTGTTTTTTTTGGCAAGTTTAGTTGGATGAGGTTGTGGTCTCATTTGCTATCTGAGGATCTGAATGAGTTGGTGAAGTCGTTAAACAGCAAAGGATGGAGGGGTTGGTTTATCATGAAAATGTTTCAGTACATAAGACCACAGCCCTAGGTCTGGCCCTGGGCAATGCCCCAGCCACCTTCTCCACATCCACAGTCCTCGCTGCAGAGCGCCAGGATATGACGTCTTCTCCTGGTGCTCTGTGACGACCCAGCATCATTTAATGACACAGCATCATTTAACGTGGTCAATCCAGCGTGTGGACAACAATTAAGGTAGAAGACAAGTGTGTCCCAACTGGGATGGTGGCAGATAAATGGAAGAGGGAAAGATTAATACAGTGAGAGGATTTAAGCAGGTTTGGGATTGACATAAAGCTATGCACAACATAAGATATCACCAAGTCTTGGGTTTCACAGCAAGTAGAAAAAAAAAACACCACACGCTTGATGGGCCAAATGCCTCTTATCTGCCATCACATTCTGCGTCTCTTAACTCATTGTAAGCAACCTTTTTTTGATATACACTGAAACTGAGTGTTTAGTCAGGTGACCAAATTAAACATACCATTACTTCCAGAAAAACTAGTATTCCAGTAGGTGCTGGTATTATAACCATTTGTCAGATCTCATGCTGCATCTACCCTCGCTTCAAGAGTATAGATATTTATAGTGCTTACTGTTTGCCAGTCTGTCCAATTAACATGTTTTATAGTATATACAACAAAGATAACAGTTGCATAGGCATAACATTTTTCAGAGAACTCATAAAGGGAAATCCCATGCCGGAAAAACATATTTGTGCATAAAATAGAGTACTGTATCTAAGATACCTGTTTACAACATTTTGTCCCAATAATCTGCCCTTTTGTTCATGGAGGCTGCCATTTTTGTCAGCCATGTGTCTTGTTTTCCTGTTCAACCACTACATTGAGCTGATTCTTCAAGGCAGTGCTAAGTAGTCTTCTCCTCCAAACACTTTCATTAGTCCAAGTGTCAGGCTGAGTGATTAACAAGGAGCCATTATATTGTGTATTGCAGACAGCATGATAAGGAGTAGGTGTCTAGTAGATTGGGCTAGGATAACAGAGCTTACAAATGACCAAAATGCAGCTGCCTCAAAACATTATATAATCCAAAAAGCACAACTCTGTTGAATGGCGTCGGTACGGTGTCAGACGATTCCCCTTTAAACACACTACACCTAGGCTCCTGAGGTTTGAGAATCATTCACAAATTTGCTCATTGGTGCACTTTGGAACACTTGAAAGGCTGATCTGTTTATGAATGGGGAGATTTATTTGCCATATCTGATCGGGAACAGCCCCACTTCAGCATGCTATCGCTTTACGACATGCTCACAAAGGATCACTCTTATCAGATAGCTAGTAATCTCAGTAAAACCCCATAAATACTCTGTTCTATGAACCAGAATTTTCTGATAGGTTTTTGGGATGTCTGCCAACCCCCGCTTTCTCTGTTTAATAAAACAAAGGCTTAGTGTGATAAGCCTCTGCTGTATAAAATACTGACTGCCTTTGTGTTAGGTAACTTGCCCTCCTTACGGGGCATGTTTGGCCGTGAAACTGTTAAACCTGGTCTTACAGATGTCAGCATTACATTACAGAAATCACCGCGCTGCTTTCACAGAACTAATAGGGGTTGGCATCTGTAGCTCTATGTTTGGATAATCTCAAAACTTGGAAATTGGTGTATCAAAATAGACTTTATATTTTAGGAATCTTGTTAGAGCCAACGTAATAGGCAAGAACATCCATTGTGACCAAAGAAAACTTATGTCTACCTATTCATTCATTTAATCGAGAAGCCAACTGGCTACTCAGTCTCTCCAGTGTTATGGTGTAGCTGCTTTTCTGCTGCATTGCTGGAGGCTAATACACCCTGCCTGGGTTGCCATGGCTACATTCAGCCCATTGTCCAGCCCACAGCCAGCCCCTTTTGGCTATTTAAGCAGCTAGATTTCACTTCCTCCTTGCTCTTATGTTGTTTCCGGCAGCAAGAGCTACCTCTGTGTTTCTGAATACCTGTGCACCACCCACCTTTCTCTGACGTCCCTCCCTGCTCCTGATTCCTTTCTTGTTCCTGACTTCGCTGATCTCTGTATTCCTGACCCCGGCTTGTCTGAGTACCCGTCTTGGTTCCTGACCCCGGCTTGTCTTTTGGTATATGCTCTTGGATCACGATTTGGCTTTGTTCACTATTGTTATTACAATAAAGGTGATTGCATTTTACGTTTCGTGTCCGTCTGGTTCCTGGTCCCTAACATCCCGTTATTAAACTGCTCATTGTAGGCATTGTCTCATCTAGTACCTCAATTATTACTTTTTGCTTTGAGAGTTTCACTAATAGCGGATGTACAGTATCTCGCAAAAGCGAGTACACCCCTCACATTTTTGTAAATATTTTATCATATATTTTCATGTGACAACACTGAAGAAATGACACTCTGCTACAATGTAAAGTAGTGAGTGTACAGCCTGTATAACAGTGTAAATGTGCTGTCCCCTCAAAATCACTCAACACACAGCCATTAATGTCTAAACCTTGGCAACAAAAGTGAGCACATCCCTAATTGTCAATATTTTGTGTGGTCACCATTGTTTTCCAGCACTGCCTTAACCCTCTTGGGCATGGACTTCACCAGAGCTTCACAGGTTGCCACTGGAGTCCTCTTCCTCTCCTCCATGACCACATCACGGAGCTGGTGGATGTAGAGACCTTGCGCTCCCTCACCTTCCATTTGAGGATGCCCCACAGATGCTAACGGCACATTTAGTTGGAGGGCTGGGGAAAGGGGCGAATGCATTTGAAAAATGAATCTCACGAAAATTTAAAGGGACCACACAGCTATCATTTGCATTGATGTGCGTTTGATGGCTGGGGGTCCCTCTAAAGGATATCTTAGAAAGTTTAAACAGTAAGTGTGTTCTATTTACAAACTATGTCAGTCTGGTTGTCTAGTTTTCCTAAATACACAAAGTGCTTTTCTATGTGTTGCCAGTCCTCAAGTAAATATTTTTTTACTTTTACCAAAGCTTTCCTAGCCCTAGAATATCTCATTCTATCTCTATTCTTATAAGACAGCTCTGATTATAAAATGACCCCCCAAAATTTTAATATTAATTTAGGGAAAAAAAGCCTGAATATAAGACTACCATATACATGTAAATAATTTTTCATAACCAATAAAAACTGAATGAGAATTTTTTTTTTGTGTTTATTTCCTTTTATTTGCCACTCAGCCCCCCAGATATGCCTTATATGCCACACTGCCCCCCCAGAGATTCCTTATACCCCCCTATATGTCACTCTGCCTCCCCGATATGCCTTTTAACCCCCTATTTTTCACTCTGCCCTCGAAAGATATCCCTTATACACCCCTATATGCCACTCTGCCTCCCTGATATGCCTTTTAACCCCCTATATGCCACTCTGCCTCTAGAAAACCATTATACCATTTGCGCTGGAAAAAAATGTCTTATAATCAAGCAAATACTGTATATCTGTAGGGAATACATCAAAAACATTAAGATCGCAAACCTCAATGCACTGTTTGATTTCATTTGGAATTATAGATGCTTGTGTGGGAAAGGCTTGTTAATCACACTAACAGTCGCCAGTCTTTTCACACAAATAAGTCTCATCTTAATTCCAGACCACTGGGACAGGGATGTTTCTATATGGTGGCTAATATAGATCTATGTATTGGAGATTTTTGGGGATTATGGGACTCCCAAAGGTATTATAAGGATGCAATTCCCAAACCAGAGTGCCTTTTTTTTATTTTTTTTTAAACTTTCTGTAATTGATATCAAAGTATATAATTGTTTAGGTCCATATGTACATGGCCGTGTTACAGCAGAGACTATATTGGACAAATGTGCTATGCAAAGCACATGCAATTTCCACAGTCCCTCAGTCGGATGTGAGATATACCATGGTGGGTAGATCCAGTAATCACGTCCGATAGTGTCTACAGCTTACGATTCCTGTAAGGCGCAGAATGTTGTAGATCTGTAATGTTTGGCTGCTGGACCATAGTGAAGAAGCAGACATTTAATTCTGTAGGGACCCCTAGGGATCTTTGATTCCTCTTTACTGTATTCTATCTTTACTTACCCCCTTCCTCCATCCAGTGGAGGCTGAGACTGAAGGGCTTCCGCGCAGCAAAAGCAGCCAAAACCCAACTGATCGGCGACATTGTGTGTTCTAATGAAATGAATACTGGTCAGAATTCACACCATAGTTATCAAACCGCTGTTCTTATACCCAAACTCTTATGTATCATTGACTCAGAAAAGGTTACCAAGGTTAATTAAGTTATGCTTTAATAGAATCTATCTCTGTGCTTGACTGAAGTTTGACAGGCATCTTTTGTGTGGGGCTGACCTTTTTGAACCATGTTCTCACTTTCTTCGTTCTGTAGAATGATCATCCATTCCTGAGGTGCATTTTATATTCTAAAGCAAAATGTAGTGTAATCTCTTTAATATAGCGATTTCTTTATTATGATACTATGTGTTATGGATGTTGGAGAGCTGGCTATGTAGAAAATATATCAAATTATCAAACATATGACCAATAGTGTAGCTCCATGTCTGTCCATTCTAAAGCTGTTTACTGTATTTGTTTTTCCAGTCTGCAAAGATCCACCGTACAAAGTAGAAGAGTCGGGATATGCTGGTTTTATTTTGCCAATAGAAGTCTACTTTAAAAATAAGGTATGGTGCTTTATGAATGATGTTTTCTGTGACTCGACTAACGTGTATGATGATGATGACTTGTACCCAAAGAAGTAAACAAATTTTTACTGATTGGGACTTTAAACTGTAATATAAATATAATACAAACAGAAGATTCATTTAGCATTTTTGAACCTGGGTAAAAATCTAACTTCACCATAGTTGCACAACCTCCTAAATCCATTAATGCTGGTTTTAAGAAATGTGCAGCTCTGTAAGATGAAATCACCGAGCTGGTGTGCTGTATAACTGATTTGTTGACTTCTGTTTACAGCTATTGATTATTCTATTACATATACAGCAAAGCTTCAGCTCAGCACAACACTGATATAAATGCTGATATGCCCTGTATGGCCGAACAGTTAATGGCATTGTGTGCGCATGCATTTAAAACCTTCATATACCTATAAACGGTTTGATCGATAAGCTAAGCGTATGCATTATTTAATGTTTCTTTTTTGCTTTCAACAATCCTGTTTTTAAAAAATTATTATTCCTACTCGTCCAATTGCACAGAGATAAGGAAATGCACTAAGTATAACCCTATTTGAGTATTTCTTAGAGCATATTATGGTTTAAGTTGGTTTTGTGATGGTTTAAAGATCTATAAAATAGAATATTTGACCATTAACTACAGCTGATCACAAGCTAAAATATGGCGCTTAGCAAGCAGGCATACATAAGCATGTATGTAATTTAATGGATGGTTTCATTTGCCTTTAGTAAACAACTAGTGTGTTACAACACCTGGTATTAAATCTTCATGGGATAAGTTAACTGTACTGTCAAGATGTGGTGTTATAATATAAACTCTTCAACTAGATTAAAATACAACACAGATGTGTATTGGACTACATGGTTGATGAAGGGATGAAGAAGGCGTGAGATATGATGTGTGATTTATAAAGGTGTCAATGGTACAATAGCTAGAGGGGTGGACTTGCGATTGCAGAAAATCTGGGGGGGGACATCAGCAAAACTGGCAGCAAAATTGGACATCAAGATGGACATCTGTGGATATAACGGTCATTTGAACCTTACGCCAACAAAGTGACATGCCTCATCTGAAGAGACAGTATCACATCTACAACATAAGTATGCATAAAGATTAGTAATATACGTTTGTGTTGGGTTATATGTATCCTTTTGCTGCAAGCACATTTTAGAAATTATCCCCACAGTTCTGAAAGTGCACCTGTCACATATACAATATTTTTCTTTGGAGATGCTCGTCAGGACTGTGTGTAAGCTTTCTGAATTGTTTCGGAGATACTTGCTGTAGTGCGTGTAATGTGTGCCTATAGGGCTGCCTGCTGCTCTGTGACAGCAGGCTGATAGAGCTTTTCTTCCGCATTAGTTATAATCTTATTGAAACAAAAGATCGATTTGTGTTGGTATTCATAACTGACGGTGCTAACATTAAATTGCCTGCATTGTTGATGTCTTCTATTCCATTAGGAAGAGCCTAAGAAAGTCCGCTTTGACTACGACTTATTTCTGCACCTTGAAGGTCATCCACCTGTAAACCATCTCCGTTGCGAAAAACTCACTTTTAACAATCCCACAGAGGAGTTCAGGCGGAAATTGCTAAAGGCCGGAGGGGTAAGTGGGCATCTTTCATGAGAAATAGGTTGGCGTCTTTGAGTCCGCAGGAGAACCCAGTCATCTGCTCCAGGGAAAAAAAACGTTAATCCACAAAAGATGACGAGGAAATTTACAGCTTTTTAATCTTAATGATTAGCAGTTGTTAAAATGACATACAAGCTGTGTTTCCAGTCTGTCTCTGTAACACTGACATCACAAGCTCACGCAAACAACGGTGATCTGTACGCAATGCATTGCAGACCTGGATCTCACTGTCGGCTTCCACGACTTGACCCACCTGCGCCGTGCCATTGCAGTTGGTGTATTCTCATATCGAAGAGGTAGTTACACACGCTTTTTTTTTTTCTTTCTGAGCTTTTTGAAGCGGCTGCCTCCTGGTGTCCTTCTGCATCTTCCTGTTGTGCCTTAGCACAAGCCGGAGTGCCAGTGGCCCGTATGTGTAGGGTTTCTCCTGGAAGGTGGTGGGAAGCCTGAGTGTAAAAAAATCTTGACACTACATATTCTTTAATCTTTTAGACGTGAAGAGTACTTACAAAAGCCCTTTCTGTAAATGAAATTGTAACACATTGTCATGCCTGCAGTTAAGGTAGACCAGACTGAGCAGGGTATTTAGGAAGGAGGGGATTTTATGAAATGTCATTGAGGGGTTTATGGAAATGCAATAAATTGCGCTTTTACTGGGGTATTTAATGCAGGGTTAGGGTGATAAGGAGTGCTTATTGTTTGAGAAAGGACAGGTGAGCAAACAAATCTGGCTTTCTCAGACTAAATGGCCATTCCAAAGTACATAGAACGCCAGGGCATTTTCCATCAGCCTTTTGAGGTTAATGTTTTCCCCACAAAGGAAATGAGCAACCGAACTCCTAGCGGTGATTAATTGGCCTATATTAAGGGACTTTGGGACTCACTGAAAGATTAGCGTGATATAAATCATCAGTGGCCTATAATAAAATAGTGCAGGAGGTAATCTTGTATGTCAGACTGGCTGTCCTTAATACCATTAACCCTGTTTTAATGAACATGCACTTAGACTTAAGCATCATAGTCACATCACATTTACAATTTGTGTCTTTTGACTATGAAAATATTTTACCGTTTCTGCTACATATACATCTTGGAAATATGAATATTGCAAGCTACATAATTACTATTTTCCTGAGGCTCTATTACCATAAAATATATTCTGCTTTTTCACCCTGTAATAGTGGGATGATTTAACGCTTGACTTGCTTCAAGCTTAAGTCACTTTGTGGCCAATAGAATACCAAGCTTGCTAGTGTGAGACAGCATTCGATTAGAAAATATTATAAAAAATTAGTTTTATAATATTCTGGCTACAAATATTCTGCTAGCACCCTCTTTTTAATAAGAATGTGAATGGGATGGAGGGATGTTTCAAAACCTAAGCTTCAAAGATTAGCACACACTATCTACTCACTGAGAAGTTTTCCTTAACTTACATATTTCATTGAATTTACCCAATTTTCTATACTAATCTCTGCTTCTCATTTCTGGTGCATTTCTTTTCCTTCCACAATTAGCCCATGGGCTATAAATGAACATAGATGTCCATTTCCCGTGGTTGGTATTGTATATAGTATGATGTGCTTCTGCAAGTACATTTGTGGCATCCCCTGGTTAATACAAGCTTGGAGCTGTAAACTCACTCTTGTTTTAATTAAAAAAAAGTCATATAAATAATATTTATCTTTCCTTGGTTCACAGAATTGTAAAAAAAAATGGTGTAAACAAACGTAGATTAGATTTCTCAGGATGAAGTACTACTATAATACTATAATCTTAATTAGAAACACTATTCCAGTTTCTAAATAATTGCAGTTGTGTGATACTTGGGTCACAAGGGCAGAATCGTAGGCCAAATAGTGGTCTGTGACATACCAAATTTGTAAGGAGAACATTCATTTGCTGTGTATTGTGACCATTTCCGAGTTTTGACATATTGCAGATGTAAATAGTATTGTGTGTCTGTCGTTTGCCCATTTCTTCAGATCATGGTTATGTCAGAGGGATCATCCTTCTCAACGGGCACTAGCCTTCATCTCCCCAGCCTTCCCAGCAACTCCTTATCGTTCTCAGATGCAAAGAAGTGCAAACCATCTCATGGATCCAAGGTAAGTTTGAACATAATCACCAGACACAAGTAAATGTATTTGGAATTGTTTCAAGTCAAGTGCCCTGGACATAAGACCACACAGAGACCCCAAATCGGAAATAAAAGTACACCAGGTGATAGTGTAAATGTGTGAAATCTGATGAAGATTGAGGGTCGAAACATAAACCCACAAAATTGAGTAATAGTTGTGTTGGGCATTACTTTTCCCCACTTTTTATAGTAAGACACTTGGTCATTTTAGAATTATAGTAATCCCTCCGAAACCTCGTCTTTCTGTGTCTTGAGATGTATGAAGAAAAAACGATGATATAATCTGACAATACAAACTAAGCTAAATAAACTTATGTTTTTACTTTTATTTTAAATAGTGATATCTCAATGCACTTTATTACTTCGTTTAAACAAGCTACAAAGATAACATAGTGTTTGATTTGTAATTTTAGATTTAAAGAGCTAAAGCATACGTAACACGGTTCTTTAAAGAAAAAAAATGCCCATGTTCTATTCCCATAAGCCATGCTCTATTTTTTTTTCTACCGCCATCCTAGTGTTTCCTCCGCTTTATGGTCTTCCTCTTGAACCAAATTAGCTTTTCGATCCAACCTCCAGCCTTGATGTTACAGGGTTAAGGCAGAGAAGTCAATAAGCTGAGCTTGCATCTGGAATTTAAAATTAATTAAAACAATATTTCCTTATGTGCAAGATACCAGAACACGTTGCCTCTCTTCAGTGCATGAAAATGATTAGTACAGCAACAGCTAGTAAACCTGCCAATTATAACAGAAACTCAAAAGTACACAGCAGAAAAACAATATCATTTTATATTCTCCATTAATTAATAGCACTATATCCAAATGTGTCTGAGGCAACTAGGTTGCTTTGTATTGGAAGATGTAAGAGATGGAGTTATCGTGCAGAAAGTTTTCTGGTAGTTCAGTGCACTGCATTAAAGATGATGTTCCACCTACTCTTCTGAATACTTTGGAAGTAAATGCTGCATTAGAAGCACCATTACCAATAGCGTTGAAGGCCCCAATCTGTCGAAGAAGTAATTCTTTGAAATAGTTTAATTTTACCACAGATTTATTTCTGGGAACAATTGTCTTATGAAGCAGGTACTTATTGATTATTGCCCTATAAACTGACATAATGTCCCTTTCAAATCAACCATGTCCCAGTTTCTAGTCTATAGTCTGCTAGATTAAGTATAGTACAATTATATATATATATATATATTATAGTCTTATAGTATTTTTTTCCGTTTCAGTATTGGAGTAAATGCCAGCCTATTTCTCTTAAATGTATCTGCCATAAAAATGTTGTGTATAATCCAAACATTACCCAATTTACCGTAAATAAATTTTAACAATGTGTCTGGTATTCCGCATGCTTGTGCACTGTGCAAACCGAAGCCTGTTTTGATTTTACAGGACCCCAATAAACTTGTTAGTATTAACACTAGCAGTAACACCAGTAGCAGCAGTGTTGGCTTGTCAAAACCCCACAAGTCTTCAAAGGAGCACAAGGAAAAATCATCAAAGGACTCAAAAGAGCATAGAAGTGCCTTCAAAGAACCTTCCAGGGAACATACCAAATCTTCCAAAGATTCCTCAAAAAAACCCAAAGAAAACAAACCACTAAAAGATGAAAAAATTGTCCCTAAAATGGTCTTTAAGGAACCTAAGCCCATGTCTAAAGAGTCCAGGTGTGAGAACAATAATATTCTTACAGTATCGAGTGGACACCAGCAAGAGAAAAAACTGTCTAGCAAGAGACCACCACACATAGACTCCGAGGATCCGCTTTCCAGCAAAAAGAGGAAAAGCAGCTCAGAGTCATCACTTAAAGGTTTTTCTAATTCTTCACTGCTGACACTATCTTCTGAAAAAAAACCTCTAAAAGACAAATCTCAACCTAAACCTGGAAAGGTAAAAGTTGAGAGTGAAGTCCTAGATAAGAAGAAAGTTTCCTTACCCCCTTTTGAGGACATTGTGGATCCCAATGACACAGATATAGAAGATAACATGTCGTCCAAATCGGAGGTATTTCAAGTTATTTTGCTTATTTTGGTATATTGTCAATTCTAGAGGTTTGAAGGTTTGTTTTTATCACATCTGCTCCGTTTTACAGCATTTTGATGTTACTGAGATATGTTTGAGCATGGAACCGCTGGATTTAGGGATTTTATCAGAACAGGCTGAATGTTTTCACTTTATTCCATATTTGTTATAAATGAAATAGAACTAGAGTCATTCTTCGAGCATCTTTTTTATCATTATAAGAGCTCATCTGTGGATGATACTAAAATTTCCTTTGCATTTCACTCTGCATGCTAGATTTTCAAGTCTCTTACTCCTGTGTCTTCCCACCAATGTTTTTATGGTATTTCTGATTTATTGATGTTCACACAACAAATATTATTGCTTTAGCCAATTTTTTCAGGCTTGGTCCTGGTCATTTCCCTCTTCTGTGTCCATAAATGTCCTTCAGTCCTTCCAGTAAAAGATACAGGAAAGTGCAGTACGTAACCACTTATTCATAAGTACGAGGCAGCGGACTGTTACGTTCTGCATACTGTAATATTGTGAGCAGCTTTCCCTTTTCTGGCACTCTTAACCATATACTATAATGCAGTACAAGGGCTCAGAAGTAAAGACTATGAATGTCTATTGCGTGGAAGCTGATGCTAGAGCCAAGTATAGTTTGTGCGTTATCCTTGGTGTAACAAAGGAATAAGAAGCAGGCTATATACTTGCAAGGTAATATCTTTCTTCAAAGCATTTTGGACATTTGGAAAGCTGTGAAAATACTCAACAACTAGATTTCCACCTTTGCCGTTTCTAAAGTTCATGACGGTCAATTAATCATTAGATGCCTTTTTGTATGTGTAGAAATCAGACTGATGCAAGATATGAATTGATTTGTGATTGGCGCTGCCAGGATGGTTGTGCAGGGGCCTCTTACAGTATGTGTATGTATATATATATATATAATGGTCTGGTCCCTCCTCCCCTGATGAGAGAGAGACACACAGTTTCCTCTCCTCAAAAGCAGCACAGGCAGGTGTTTTCATGGCACAGACAAGCTGGTAAAGATGGTACTGGGGGGCATTACAACTTTTTTTCTGGAATGCACTTTATCTTATTTGCAGCATTTTTCAGCCACCTTGCTGCCATTCTTGTATCGCGTCCAAAAATAGCGTCCAGTCCCAGCACGCAGACGTCTTCGAGACAGTGAGGGCTCCTCTTCCAGTCCCCTCAGTGGTCCCATAGTACTGGGATCAACAGTAGGGATTTGTTTTTTCTTTTCTAAAAAAAAAAACAGAGGGAGAATTTCTCTCTCCGAGTTGGCCTCCTTACAGCTGTAATAGACTATAAGCTCGTTTGAGCAGGGTCCTCCTCACCTGTTGTCTCTGTAAGTCAATTTGTTATGTTACATACTACTTGTCATGTCCTGTCTACCCATTGTACAGCGCTACGGAATTTGATGGCACTTTATAAAACAATAAGTAATAATAATGATGCTGATGGCTGATGCTCTGGTTGTGTAAGGTTTTCTTTCTGCTTATGGGTAGTCAATACAGGACATCTCTGCAGGGCCGTGGCGTGAACAGTAGTAGATATGAAATAGCCTTGACTCATACACGTGTAGCATTAGTGTAGGGGATGAGTAGATTTACATCAATAAATGTATTGCCTCAGGAAACATTCAGTATATATTTCTCCCAGCCCTGCATTATGTAATGTTACTGATTTAAAAGAACCTCAACTTCCTAAACCACAATTTTATGGAAGATACTTTAGTTTTCTTTCACATGTTTCCAATAGGCACATAGATACCCTTACTGAAACAATCCGAGCGGAGAGTTTGCTCTGTTTGCTTTTATTTGATTTTCTGTTTGAAAAAGACCTTTTCTGAGATTCCACGACCTGGTGAAATAAAAGAATCTCTTTGCCAATATTTGGATTGTGCAAACTAATTCCTAGTTGTGGTTGACACATGATGAATAATGATGATGTGGTTAAATATATAAAGTGTCCCATCTTGGATGTTATATATACTAGTGTGTGTGTATATATATATATGTGTGTATATATATATATATTTATATATATATATATATAGTATGCTGTCAGTGAATGCATTTCGTGGAAATTTCTGTTAGACATTTGCATGGATGTAATGAAATACGGTATGTTTGAGTATATGTTACATGTTCCTACATAGGTATGTTAGAGAAGTGTCATTTGCCAATGTCATAGTGTGTAAGTCTCGCATTATAAGTTGATATACCGTACTTGCCGGCGTATAGCACGCACCCTCGCCGGAACCGGAAGTGAGGGAGACGCGGCTGCCGATCGTGCAGCTCTAGGAGTTATCGGCGTATAACACGCAGGTAGGGTTTCAGCTTAGTTTTTTAGTTATAAAAGTGCGTGTTATACGCCGATAAATACGGTAATAACCATGTAGACGTTTGTAGCTATCTATGGGGGATACAATTCTTGTATTGGATACTAATCTCGAATGAATTGCCCTTCTTTGCCCCTAGAGACACTTGTCCATTTTCTTAATTTTTCACACGAAGTTACTATGGGTTCGAGGACAACAAAAACAAGCAACTGGGCATGTTGATGTTATTCAGCACCTAAGGGATCTTTTCTTCGCTAGTTAGCTGAGCTTTATTAAGCACTATTCTAAGTTGTCAAGAGCTGATTTGTATGTGAAATTGGTAAATATTTTATTGTTCTTATCACTTTCTCGTAGTGCAGTCACAGTATCTTTTGGTGCAAGGTTGGTTGTAGCTTTTTGAATAGGACCTTGATGCCTGTAGGAATGGGAGAATGGAATCATTTCTTCCCTTTAGTGTCTGAGTAAGAGCTTTACCTAGAAATGTAACAGTTTTTTTGCCATAAGCTAAGTAAAAATAAATTCTATCACACTTACTTGCACTTTGTGTGTGTATTAACTAGGCAAGCGTGGCTTATTTCCCAATCATAATTACAACAAAATTCTGAATGGTGCAGAGCATGTGAAACGTTGATAAGATAAACATGGCTTTTATGGTGCCCGTTTTCAATATATAGAGATCTGTTGCTCTCCAAATGCAATTCCATCATTCCCTAGAGATGTTATTTAACCCAATAATAAGTCATGTAGGAAAGGCATCTGCAGAAAATCAATAGTCACTGAGGACGCATGAAATTCCTCGGCATAACCGAATGTTCTGTTTACGACTGGAGGCCTTTCCTGTGTCTGCTTCTGATCTGAAGAGACCGTATGAGCGGCCTAACCTCACAGTGTAGGTTATATGAGACTGTTTTAAATATCATTCTATTCAATGGGCACTCCGGGGTCCCAGCAAGCCCTCTAAACAAGTAATTCAACTAATCAAACCCTTACCTTAGGGAGAAAATGCAGATTGGTTCAGATGATGCTCTACACTAATTGGCTGCTCAAACTTCTTGCACATGTGCGCAGGGGTTTGAACAGACCCCTGTAGTGTTAACCCGGCCAGCACTGGAGCTGACTTGCAGAAAGGATATGATGTTCATGGAGACTAGCCGTGGGGGGGTTGCAGCAGCCAAGTGCAAATGGGGGGCTTCTTATGAACCCTCCGATGTATTTTCAAGAGATAGGTCACATACATTTAAAGGGGACCGCTCAGCTATCATATGTCCTAAAAGGCTTATTTATCAATATCCTAAAGAGCATATGTACAGATGCATATAGCTCCATCTTTATAGTCTATGCCATAAAGAGTTGTTTCCACTATATATGAGCCTATAGTGAAGCGTCTCCAGTGCACTGTACATTGGTTTCCAGTATTCTTCTGGGATACACTAAATAAAGCATTGTGGGATAGACTGTATTGTGTGGGCATTCGCTAGCTTTCTGTATACAGTACACAGAAGCGTAAGGTTTACCTCCAGTCACCGCAACCACTTTAGCAGAAATCTTACCGGCAGTACATTGTTCAAAGAAATGACACCAAAATGCCTGTAGAATGGGCTCTCGCTGATCATTTTATAGGCGCTCGGATTAAGGTCCATTTTAAAGGTGGCCCATTAGTACCTTTTTAGAGTTCCCCGTAAAATGGCACTTTGCATCTGGCAAAAGAGACTTATTAATTTGGCTTAAGATGAAATGTGCAGAAATCTTTTTGAATCCCTCAGTGGTCTTGTAAAACCTTCAAGAATTTTTAAAGCCCCAAATCCCACTGCTTAACTAGGGCAGGCAGCCAAAGTAAGATCCTATCAGATACTGCTCTCTCTCTTTCAAAACTTAATCATAATGCCATACAAATCTTAATGATGTGATGTTTTGAAACAAGTAATAGTTTATAGCGTAGCACCCCCCCACACACACACACAGGAATTGGAATCATTGGTGCATACATGCGATCCCCCCCCTCTTTGCAGTGTATGAGTTGATATTGTATGGGACCATGCATATGCACATTTCTTTTTATTGACTAAAATACATCGCTGTTCTAAAAATAATAATAATAAAATCTACCATGTCTGTTTTATTCCAAATGACAATTGTCATTGCCACTAACATTCCAATATTAGCCTGATTGTAGTGAGCAGTGTTTCTTTTAATAGGACAACCTTTATATTTTTAATTCATTGTTTAAAATGAATTTTACCTTAAATATTAGAATGCTTAATTTACTTTATTACTAATTTATTTGGATTTTTTCTTTAGTATTTAATGTTGCACAACACTTTTTTATTTGTTTATTTTGTATTTGTTACGAAGAAAAAAAGCTTCGAGGGAGGTTTTAAGAGCCACTGAATAATACCTCCTTGTCTACTTTGTTCTCAGTGGAAAAAGGATATACCGGTATATATTTTCCTTCTCCGAGTGAATTTAATTTGCCTTGGCAACGTCCTCTTAAGAGTAGATAAAATTCTGCAAGTAAAACATAAAATACACAGCCAAGTCAAACAAAATGCTAAACATGACGGCTGGACTTGATTTATTCCTACACAACAGAACCTTATGTGACTTTTCTCTTTGTGAGATTAATAGAATATTGTTTAAAAAAATCTACTACAGATATTGTCATTAATGCATTTTTATGGTATTATTTTACAAGACCCTGGTGTATCTAACTTCATTTACAAGCATAAATATGACTAGGTTGCCCAGCATGGCTCATTAACAGGCTCAGTGTGTCAAGAACTCTGTGGTATAGATGCTATGTTTTCACCTTGGTGCACACAAAGAGAACAAGAGACCATGCTACGTGTTGTGTCTTGGAGGGCTAAAAATCAGATCCATATCATTATCCAGTATGACGGTAAAAAAAAGGTTTGATTTATTGAAAACTCCATTTGACTAATGGTTTGTTCCTCCGAAGCATGTATTGATGTCTGTGAGCACCAAGACCATACCTGCTGTCTAAGCGGGAATTATGGCCGGTCCTCACTGCGGCAGAAGAGTGTCACCAGACTGCAGGAAACTTGACAGTGCCCTTGCATATGGTTATGTATATTAGAAATGATTAAGGCACACAGCTGTCAACATTCAGGTTGGGCATGATTGCAGAAGGAAACTGTCACCTTTTTTTTAGTGCTGCTCAGCAATTACGTACTCTATAAATTATATATCCTTTCGATACCTCACTTCTTTCTCCTGTATTTCTCTTTGAAACCCTCTGCTTGAAGAGCTCTCTTGTCTGCCTCATTAGGAGAGAACACTGAGAGAAGATGAGAGGCGGCTTTTCCGCCTGTAAGTATCTGCGATGCCGCAGTGGCATTGCAGGAGTCTTCACTAACTAGGAGAGCATGTTCTTTAGAAATGATTTGGCGTGGTGGCACCCACTTTCTAAGTGCACACTTGTTGGGCTTTATACCAAATACACTGCAGTTTTTCTTCACGAGTGCAATAAATTGTCATTTTTGTAGTAACAGTCCGTAAAAATAAATTATGGCCTTAAATGCCAGTTTTTGTATCATTCGAGGGCGGCACAATACAAATGAAGGCTAGTGCCAACAGTACTGACTGTGATCCTTGTCATGCATGCCCAAGGTCACACAAATGATGGGCCTGGTAGCTACGTCATCACAGAATGAGCAGAGCCCTTCATAACTTAAAGGGCACAGTGGTCAATTAATATAATTATGCCCCTTTCAACATAATAGAATAAAAAGTGGAACAAGAAATCCCAATGAAGGTTGAGCGAATGCAAGGATTTAGGTGTGGATCCAGTAGACTATACAGAGTAACAAACAATGAGGTCAAGGTACTTGACACGTTTATAAACAACATAACCTCTGGTATGTTGGGTTAACCAGCTAGCTTGTCGTATGTTTTGAGAAGTCGCATTGCCTGGTGCTTTTTGTCTAAGAGACTATGATTTTGTTTGCTTGGAATTAGTTTGGGCTTATGTGTTTGGAGGATAATGGAGCAGTCAGACATTCCAGCTGGCCTTATGTTTCTTATCTGCCTGAATATCTGTCTCCTCCTAAATCATTCAAAAGACACCAAAGCCCTTACTTCCCCTGGAGGCTTCAGTAAGGCACTATGCTCCATTCCGCTGTAAACTATAGGATTTGGTGTGTGTCTGAAGAGTTGGCGTGAAGAGTAATAGCTTCTCAATAATAGTTCATGTGAATGCAACTAAACCCTTAAACGAAATGGTGTGCATCGTCGTCAATACTAGTGCTCAGTGTTTTGGGCTGCAGCTGGAGATCTTCATGAGCTCACTGGTTGCATCATAGCAACATCTCTATAAGCTCTCTGAATGCTTTTATACATTGCTAGCACCAAGCGAAACAGCTGTTTACCAGCAAGACTATTTTGCTGTTTGCCACTAAATAATGGCAGCTATATGTTTACGTGAAAGAAATAACATGATCACAAAAAATTATGTATAAATATTTTGTTAGGTTTACTTATGCTAAAAGTAGATAGGGCCAGTGTTAGCACCAGGTGTCCCAGGATGTTTCAAGGGTCACCAGAATCTGAGGGGTGTCGAGCGCTGGTGTATTCTTCCCAGGGAACGAGGTCCAAAGTGGTAGCAGACCTTTCATGGGGACCCCAATACCCATGTCTCTCTTTCCTCCCCTGGCGTGTAGGAGCTCAGTATTTCCTTTGTGTGAGTATATTAGAGTTTTCTACAGTAAGGAAATTCACAGTTTTGTTAAGATAAAATTTTATCATTTGGTGTACATGTGTTAAATTCAGAGCTTGGTTTTTTTTTCAGTGTCTTGAATGAGGTTTTTATTCTTCCTGCCACCACTGTAACAACCAATACAGCAGGAGATATAGGTATAGTGAAGATAGGGAGTCCGAGGTTCTGTTCACCAACACTTGTTACTTCCAAGCTCTTTATATGGAAATAATGTTTTGGCATCCTGCTGTTCTCTGTCTGAGGCCTCTTCTGCCCGATAGATTTCACATTCCAGTCACAACTGCCTTATCTTTTTGTATTGCTCCCTTAAGTGGTTTTTGTTTGACAATTAAACAGAGTATGTAAAGTTGTTTCGTTTAAATTACAGAATCTTCTAATGGAACAGAACAAGAGGGCATGATTAAAGTCAAAGGGTGGAAGACACACTGTGTGTGTATACACTTCATATGTGTATATACTGATCAGCCATAACATTTATAGCCATAACTAATATTGCGTAGGTCCCCCATTTTCCACCAAGACAGTACTGACCCGTGGAGGCATGGACTCTACTAGACCACTGAAGGTGTACTGTGGTATCTGGCACCAGCTTTAAGTCCAGTAAGTTGCGAAGTGGGATCCAGGGATCGGACTCGTTTGTCCAGCACATCCCACAGATGCTTGTTTGAATTGACATCTGGTGAATTTGGAGGCCAAGTAAAAACCTTGAACTCGTTGTGTTCCTCAAACCATCCCTGAACCATTTTTGCTTTATGGCAGGATGTATTATCCTGTTGAAAGAGTCCAATGCCATCAGTTGAAACCGTATTCATGAAAGGGTTACATGGTCTGCAACAATGCTTAGGTAGGTGGTACGTGTGAAAGTAGCATCCCCATGAATGGCAGGACCTAAGGTTTCCTACCAGAACACTGCTTCTGCAGGCTTGCCTTCTTCCTGTAGTGCATCCTGTGTTTCCAGGTAAGCGACGCACGCCCACACGGCCATTCACATGATGTAAAAGAAAATGTAATTCATTAGACCAGGCCACCTTCTAACATTGCTCTGTGGTCCTTATGCTCATGTGCCCATTGCAGGTGCTTTTGGTGGTGGACTGGAGTCAGAATGGGCACCCTCACTAGTCTGTGGCTAGACAGCCCCATACGCAACAAACTGCCATGCACTGTGTGTTCTGACACCTTTCTATCAGAATCAGCATTAACTGTCCATGACTGTGTCGGCGATCCGCTGCTTTTCCTTCCTTGGACCGCTTTTAAAGGCACTGACCATTGTAAACCGGGAACACCACACAAGAGCTGCATTTTTGGAGATGCCCTGACCCAGTCAGCTACCCATCACAATTTGGCCCTTGTCAAAGTCACTCAGATCCATCAACTTTGGGGACGAAACGTTCACTTGCTGCCTAATACTAATATATCCCACCCATTGAATATATATAAATATATTCTCTTGAGAGCTAGCCAGCTTTAAAACGTGTCATTACAGAGTGCCATTGTTCTGTTCATGTTTCTCTACGGTTATAGTTACATGTCAGACATCATTTGTCAGTGTCTAGCTAAAGTGATTATTATAAATCACACAGCATATAATTTAGCAGTTATGATTATCCTTAAATAACATTACATTCCTTTAATACTTTCAGATTTATGTGATTGTGCTACACATTAACTTTAAAGAGTAAAAAGGATTGTCTGGGTGAGAAGGGGCAGATATCTTGTGACTCTCCAAATGTGCTACACAAATGGCTCTAATACAGGTTCTTATTGAAACCTTGACTTGTCAGTATTTAAAGGATTATAGAGAGATATCCGGGAGTCTTATATATATGATCACAAGCAGGGTAGAAAAGGAAGAAGTCAGTTCCAGACTCTGTGATCCTGCCAATCTGCCCCTTCACTCTGAGACCCTGGGATTGGGCAAAAACCTAGAGACTTAGGGGCAAACCCTGAGAGTTCCCAGGTATGCTAATTTCCCCTTAAATCCTGCTCAATCTCTGCCGTTCTTGGAGACACTGGTACTTGTGGCCAGGGTGAGTTCAGCCCTTGGTCCGGCGGCTGCCTGATGACGCAGGTGCAGTTACACTTTCCTTTTTTTTAATGGTATTACATCGCAAATATCTTTACTATCATGCCTCTTCCTAATTTTCTTCCTAATCTATACGTTTTAAAGTCTTTGTAGCATAACTACTCCAGAGAACAGGGCATAGGAATACAAGTATAATGGATGCCTGAAATTATCACATCATAATATGTGTCAAATATATTCACACTCTTCCTTTCTTTCTATACTGAATGCATTATGTTTTTCAGTAGCAGGTCCTTTATGATGCATTGTGAAGCCATGATAGCTGTAGTAGTAGTAGTAGTTTTAGCACCCATATGGTTATCTGATTTACAAGTCATAATTAAAAGTGTCATATTCCGAGCCAATTCTCTAATGATCGAGAATAATGTGATGTGCATCTGCAGCCAAATACCCAGATTGTGCCAAACGCTGGACATATAAACATGACGTTGCCTGTTGTTTGTTAGACATGACAATATTAATTGGTTCTACTGAGTTTTTTTTAGATTGTATTCCCTATAACCTCTGCCGAGTCTGTGATTTGAGATCAGGCTTCTGCAAAATCCTACTTTTGACGCTGTAAATTGACCCGATTTGAATTTAATGAAAGTAGTCACTTCTGCTTTTGTCAGGTTACAGGCATCCAAAACCCTGGCATCACCTTTCCTTTTTGTGGAGGGCGTTTCACTTTAGTCGTATTTTTGTCATTTTGTAAAACTTCTACAAAATGCCTTGGACATTAAGCTAGGAGGGGGCATGTGCCAATGACTGTTCTCTAACAATCTGTGGAAAGTAGGGGTGCGGGGCAGGGGATATTCTGTTACAGACTAGGAATCTTTCTAATTGTGAGAAAAGGCAGTGCGAGGCTGTAAATCTGCCCGCTCATTATAAGCTGCAACAATGGATTGTTTTACAGAAAGAAGCAACTGCTAGGCCAGTGGAAGCCATGTGCTGAGGGATGCTGCTCAGATCAGAAGTCCCTGCAGCTTCCAGGGTTACTCACAAACCCCAGGATTCCGCTGGATTTACTGGCTCTGCAATCCTCATAACAAGTTGAGAACAGAACCACGCAAACAGCCCCTTTGCTTTGTTCTGTCTATAATTAGCAGCTGCTAACATTTCAGATTACGCTGATCTGTGGCATAGTCGGGTGTAGTGCGCCAGGTAAGGGCAGCAGCTGCTATTATCCAAATATCAAGTCAACTAACAAGCATCACAATGTTCTTATGAACATTTACACTGTATAGTTCTACAACAGGTTACCATAGTTTGGAGTACCCTTCTGGACAAAGTTTACCATTAACAGGTCCATATCATTTATATTAAAGCTGTTAACTAAAACACAGATCTGACTTAACCCATCCCATTCTTGTACAATGCTATCATAAATACCGGTAGCTATCATACATTGAGTAGCAATGTGCACACACACACACCTATGCACCCCTCCTTATAGCTATAGTGATGGCATAGAGCATCATACATTGAGTAGCAATGTGCACAAACACACCTATGCACCCCTCCTTATAGCTATAGTGATGGCATAGAGATCAAACATTGGAAGAGTCATGTGGCCACACAACAGCACACCTATGCAACCCCCTTATATGCTATATCGCTGGATTGGCAGGTAGAGCCTCATTCATTGAGTAGCTAATGTGCGGCACTACACACACACCTATGCACCCCTCCTTATAGCTATAGTGATGGCATAGAGCATCATACATTGAGTAGCAATGTGCGCACACACACACACACAGCTATGCACCCTCCTTGTGTCAAGTGTAAATGTGACACTTCCTATAAAGGTGGTGATCAGTTCATGCAATATGGCTGCATGCTACCATGGCCTGAATAGTAAAAAAAAATATAAATACATTAAAAAAAATGCTTGCCAGCGTGTTAAATACTGATCTTAGATAAGTTGGCTGGCAGGCACAAAAAAAATGTCTGATCCCAATTACCATACAGGGGTCAGGCTTCTGCCACAAGTGCCCCCACCTGTCAGTGCCCCCCAAATTAACACATCTAATTTTATAAGACATAAACACACATTTGTATTTCCTACAAAAAGTACATGTGAACTACACTCATCCTCAGTAAGACGATGATGATGATGATGAAAGGAGTTGTAGTTCAGAAAAGCAGGTGCACCAGAAGTGCAAATATGTAGCAATGTTTTGTCACGCATGCATTTTCTTCTGTAATGTGTTTGTTTACTAAATGAATAGTGTTTATAAGCCTACCCTGCTACATGGTCTCTAGTGTTATGTCATGCAGCCTGTAACATCCTGTAAACTATCCACGTGGATTGTTTCCGTAATATAGAGACGCAGCCGTCTACCGTACAGAAACTCATACTTTTATTGGGTAATTTGAGCAGGTGGGCTGTTCACTGTCACTGTTACAAACTAGCATACTAGCTGTAAAAAGTGCACGGCTTTTAAACAGCAGTGTAAACCTTGTAATATTGAATATTAATTGCCAGAAATAGGAATATTCTTGTGCAGTATCTCTCTCCCTCATGTGTATATTTCACCAAATCATTACAATAGGTGTCTTTTTCAACTCGACTAGTTTGGCGACCATTATCATAAAAACATCATGTTTAAAACGTGCCTTTTTTCTAATTAATTATTTTTTTTATGTATTACTCATAATAAATGTTGGACTATACTTGTAAAACCTGTATCAATGTGCTCTTTCTAGCTGTCCTTGTTAGTTTGTGGGGATACCAAGGTTAAACGATCATACGGTAAAAGTGTGGAAAAAGCTCCAGGTTTTATGGTACTATTCACCAGTACCCATTTTTGTATGTAACTGTACATGACATGTATTTAGTTGGTCTCATATTACTGCTGGATTTATACTGTCATTGACAGAAGGCATATTGGGATCTATATAGGATCTATACTTGATCTTTCTGGAGGATCTAGGTAGTCTTTCTATTGCATGCCTGACAGTGTGCCTTAACTGTAATCCTGAGAAGTAGTTCAGGTTTTATATCTGTTTTTCATAAGAATTTAGCTGATTAAGATTCTGAGTTATCCCGGGTCACTGAGGCAGGGATAGCGTCTGCTGAAGGACCAGTCATATTCTCATTAGTGCACCGGGCACTCATGTTGTTCCTCTGCAGACTCTGTTCATGGCTCCTGGAATTAACTTCACATGTTTTATGTTGCTATCAGTGTGATTAATATATCTGATGCGCAGGGATTTGCGGATAGTTCTAACTGTCCTGGGGTATAATAACAATCATCTGTTCCTTTGCAGGTCAAAAAATGAGGCAACTACAACCTCAGATGAATGATAACACATGACATATTACACCGTGTCATTATTTATTCAACAAAAATAAAGCCAAAATGGTGAATATGTGGACTTTGACTAGGCCATTGCAACACCTTGATTATTTTTCAACCAGTCTGTTGTAGATTTGCTTGTGTGCTTGTGATCCTGTTGCATTAGCCAATTTTGGTCAAGCTGAAGCTATCGGACAGATGGCCTCACATTTGACTATTAGAATCTTTTGGCCTGCAGAGGAGTTTGTGGCGACTCAATGACTGCAAGGTTCTCATGTCCTGTAGCTCCAAAACAAGCCCAAGTCATCACCCCTCTACCACCGTGCTTGTGTTTGGTTTTCAGCAAACGCTGGGCTGTGCATTACGGCCATCTTCACTTTGTTCTTTTTTTTTGTGGTTTGTTCAGATGCAACTTTGCAAACCTAAGCAAATGTTCTTTTTAGAGACAATAGGCTTTCTCCTGGCAACCCTTTTGGGGGGGGGTTTCTCTGAGCATTGCACAGTCTGACCTTGGGGTGAATTTGCTGGGAAGTCCACTCCTGGAAAGACTGGCAACTGTCTTGAATGTTTTCCACTTATGAATAATCTTTCTCACTGTAGAATGATGGACTTTAAATTGTTTGGAAATGGGTTTATAAATCTTCCCAGATTGATGGGCAGCAACAAATGCTTCTCTAGGATCATTGCTATTGTGTTGACACACACACATGAATGCTCCAGACGTTTATAGAACTTGCTGATGATCAATTTATCAAAGGCATTTGATTACCTGCACCTGTCTGCTACTTAGCATCTTAAGTCCTATGGAAGCAGTAACAGTGTACTTAGTTTTTCACACATGGCTTCTCCATTTGGCTTTATTTTTGTTGAATAAATCATGTCATTGAGTAATATGTCATGTGTTGTTGGTCATCTGAGGTTGTATTTACCTAATTGTTAGACTCGCTAAGGAACTGACTATCAGGACAAAATATGTAAAACCATAGAATTTAAAGAGGGTGTACTTTCTTTTTCACACAACTTTATATAGTTTTCCAAATGAGATTGTTTGTGATCATTTGTTGACGTTTGCTACATATCCCTGCGGCTGCTGCCAGGCATGTTCTATGTAACCTGACCATTGCCTTTGCATTTAATAAGAAACTATATTATGTGGCTGCAGATACATGGTGTGTGCCTTATGAACGAGAGCTGCAGATTGGCTTCACATGGCTAGAGACTACCGGTGGTGGGGGGCATTTTTTCTTCAAAACTACATTGAAGTATATTCATTATTTTAGACTGATAGTTAAAACTTTTGTCATTTGATTTATTCTGATTTCTTCTGTTTGCGTAAGCTAATTTATATTTGGTTTTGAGGTATATAATAGTGAAATGTACTGTATTGATTTTATGTAATCTACAAAAATATCAAGTGCAGAGCCCTGCAGAGTGATATAAAAGATTGTAGTCACATAAGCAGACTATATCATATGCTAATCCTCTGTGTCTGTGTACAGGAAGACTTTACTCTTGCCCTTTTTCACAAGTGATGATTTTAAGCACCAGGAGTTTAGTATTTAGTATTCAATGCTTGTCAGTCTCAAAGTGAGAAAACATATCTTTGATTATGTAACTTTTTTAGCTTTTTTATATTTCATTTGTCTTGTTCTTTTCTTCACAGTCGGGTCAGCCAAGTCCTGCCAGTTCGAGCTCGAGCTCAAGTTCCAGCTTGGCACCACCTCATAACCACAGACAAGGTATTAAACTAATAAAGTAACAATGCTGGCTTTACCAAAGGTCTGAATGAAATGTGTACAGAAAGCAGAGGCAACATCCCTTGTGTTTCTCAACTAAATGTATATTGCAGACTTCAGAGCTCAATGAGGAACGGTAGCTGAAAAACAAATTTGTCATGGCTAAAGGTGATATAGAGATTATTAGGATCTGTAGGATATGGTGAGTGGAGGGAACATTTATGGAGGGAATTTGCAAACACTGGCATGGGAGAATACCACAGCTGAACCTAATTTTGCTTAAATATCAATAATGCAAGCACGTAAAGAATTTTAGAAGTAACTATGCAATTCATAGAACAGGGGTGTCCAACCTGCGGCCCTCCAGCTGCTGCAGGACTACATCTCCCATAATGCTTTTTCAGCTAAGGGACTGGCTAAGGAGTATGGGAGATGTAGTCCTGCAGAAGCTGCAGCCTGCAGGGCCGCACGTTGGATGCCCCTGTCGTAGAATGTTTGTAGGTAGATATGTCAGCGGTATATAAACCCAATTGAGAGAGTTCATTGATTTATCGAAGGGAATCGTATGTCTCTATGCTTAAAGCAGTAAATGTTATTAAAGAAGAGTTTGCTACTTATGAATAATCTAACCAACATTTGGAACAACCTATATATATATATTTTATTTTATTTATTTTTTTTGCAAATTTGTATTTCTTTTACATCGTAAATTGTATGTTGTTTAGAGAACAGGTCCAGTTAAGGACCGGTTATATGCTGTTTATCGCGTAAAGCACTGCCTGCCGTTTATGTAAGCACTTGGTGAAGGTGTTCTGTGAAGTACGGAAGGCACAGTAGTGTAGTTTTGCTGCACCAATCCAGCTCCCATTAGGACTTAGGAAACTACTTGCTTGACCAGAATTTGACCTTGAACTCAAAGGAGTATGCTAAAAACTAAATAGATCAAAAACAGGCAAACAAAAGCACCCTGCTTCCAATAAAGCCTGCAATCAAATTGATTTGTTATAGCACCCCCTTTATTTTATCTTCAGTCCTGAGCTTAACCCAAATACCTTATTTCTCTGTACATCCATTTTGTCGCAATGACTGTTCTGTGCAGTACTTTTCATTTTCTTGCTTTATATCTAATTTGCATTAATGAGGCAAATCTCATGCAGCGGCCCCTCAATCCTTATTGTATTTCAAATATTGGGCTCTTAGATGTTGGATATCATTTTATGTTTGTGTCTCAATCTCCCAAAACCTTAACATAAATTAGTAGTAAAAAAAAACAATATTATTACGTAATAATAGAGGTAATACCTTAATATTTTTAACATTCACTGATTTGATATCCCAACATGCAAACTAGGGTTCCTTGTAAGGCCGGAAAACATTCAGTTTGGCACATTGTTTATCCAATCATATCTTTTTTTTTATTCCTAAAATATGATTTGTTATTTGACTAACTAAACTTTTACAAATGACAACAAAGAAGGAGTTCAGCACACCTGCCTCAGCAGACCTTGATTAAACGGGTCGATGGCTGATGTGTAAAAATAGCCATTCATTTTAAATAAACTTATAAGTCCATTCCAAATCGAAACCTCTGCCTTTAAATCACAATGAATGATGTGTCTCAGAGACAGCAAACAGATTTTTTTTTGATCCAGTGTACTAACTTGCATAGGTTTCTTTATGTCTTGTCCAGGCAGCCTTAGATCCATAATGAAAGACTTGCATTCTGATGAGAATGAGGATGAATCTGATGATGCCGAGGATAATGATTCTGAGAACGAGAGGACGATACATATGCATGGAGGAAGCCGGGCTCGCAGGTATATACTGTATAATCCATCTTAAAACAGAAGTTCATTTAACACACA
Organism: Spea multiplicata; assembly: GCA_009364415.1. Classification (NCBI taxonomy): domain Eukaryota; kingdom Metazoa; phylum Chordata; class Amphibia; order Anura; family Pelobatidae; genus Spea; species Spea multiplicata. Next base: position 31,730,036 of record VKOC01000001.1, read on the forward strand.
CTGAAGAGACTTCACTGTTTTCACGCAATTTCGGCCTGATTAACAGGTTCTTTACATTTGAACTTGTGAATTAGGAGTCAAAGGTATTTGTGTGTGTATATATATATATATATATATATATATATATATATATATATATATATATAATCTTACACATACACACACAACTCAGCCATAACAGGATGACCACTGACAGATGAAGTGAATCACATTGATAATCTTGCTATCATGGCACCTGTCACTGGGTAGGATATATTAGGCAGCAAGTGAACGTTTCATCCTCAAAGTTGATGTGTTAGAAGCAGGAAAAATATGCAAGCCAGGATCTGAGCGACTTGGTCCAAACGTGGGCCAAATTGTGATGGCTAGACGACTGGCTTGTGTGGGGTGTTCCCAGTCTGCTGTGGTCAGTACCTATCAAAAGTAGTCCAAGAAAGGAAAAGCAGTGAACTGGTGACAGGGTCATGGGAGGCCAAGACGCATTGATGTACGTGTTTGGGGGGGGCAAAGACTGGCTCGTGTGTTAAAATCCAACAGACGAGCTACTGTAGCTCAAATTGCTGAAAAATTTAATCCTGGTTCTGATAGAAAGTTGTCAGAACACACAGTGCATCCAAGTTTGTTGCTTATGGGGCTGTGTAGCTACAAACCAGTCAGGGTGCCCATGCTGACTCCTGTCCACTGCTGAAAGTGCCTACTATGGGCAAATGAGCAAAAGAACTGGACAACAACTGGAGCAATGCAAGGTGGCCTGGTTTGATGTATCACATTTTCTTTTACATCACATGGATGGCCGGGTGTGTACGTGTTGCTTACCTGGGGAATACATAGCACCAGGATGCATCCATGGCCCCACCTAGCAACTTACAGGACTTAAAATATCTGCTGCTAACATCATGGTGCCAGATATCCGAACACACCGTCAGAGGTCTAGTGGAGTCCATGCCTCGGGTCATGGCTGTTTTGGCGGCAAAAGGGGGACCTACAAAATATTAGGCAGGTGATCTTAATGTTACGGCTGATCGTTGTGTGTGCATATGTAATATATATATATATATATATATATATATATGTAATATATTTCTAGCCTTTTTAATGACCATGGGGTTGAAAAACAGTAAATGTGTCTGTGACATACAATGCCAGCATTTAGAACTCACTGAAGAAGCATATGAGTGGAGCCCACAGACAAAAGAAAATGAATATTAAAAATGCATGCACGTGTTTGAAGTAGTTGCTTCTAATGAATGTGAAAATGAGACCTCTGCGAATGAAAATATAATTATGTATGATTGAGATCAAGAAAAATGATGGTTTTGCTCCCTCTTATTCTCCTCTCCAACTGCATTTCTGAGTTTTTTTTCCTCTGATTTATTTTAATTTCAAAGGAAGACATTTGATCACTAACGTAATGTATGCTCAATACAGTACATTTGGTGGAGTAAACTTAGCTAAAAGGGGCATTTTATTCAATGTGAGAATTTTGTTGAACGGACATCATGTATAATATGTCTGCTTCTGTTTATTTTGATGAGATTGTGACCTTTCATGTAAACTGACTGTGTGCCATAAGCCATTGCTAAGTAACGCTGTGCACTTGGGCTCCTGCCCTCTTCTCTGTCCGTCTTGTAACTTTTTATCATTTCAAGTCAAAATAATTCAGTAAACTTTTAGATATAAAAAACTGACCAAATTCGTACTGACCAATTGCACAACTTTGCCATCATTTCTTTTAGGATAAGCCTAAGCGATGGAAGCAATAGTGAAAGCAGTTCTGTTTCTTCGCCATTACGAAATGATCCTCCGACGTTGCTGAAAACAAACAACAATCAGGTAAGGATTTTGTAGCATACCGTTCACACGTCGTCTTTTTTTTATAGTTGCACTTAAAAGGACTGAGACTGAGACTGAGCAATGAATTCCAGAAATGCTTTTTTCCCCCCTCTTGTTTCTTTTTCACCCTCAAGGTCATGACATGCTAACAATTCTAAGAGGCAGGAAAGCCTAGATACTGTAAACCATGTGTTTTTCATTGCAGCAGGGTATGTAACCTACCCCTGGTTTTGTCTATTTCTTTTTCCACATCACTTCAAGGACTTGATACGGCTGCAAATCTGTTAACCTCACAAAGGCAACAGAAGCACAGTGTCTGCCCACACACTGTTCTTTACATAGAGTTAATAATGCATAGTTAAGGTTCTAGCTTTTACAGCCATACAATACTGGCTGCCATAGCAGCAGGGCCTGACGTGCGTGTGTGCCCAACAATTATACACTATCTTTAACATAGGAGCATGCTAAACACACACAGCACCACCCGAATGGCAGCGACTCCAATGAAAGGATCTGTTTGTGTTTCTGTGCCGTTTTGTGAAAGTTATTTGCACAAATCGAATAAACTTTGCAAATTGCACGCCCTGCTTGGTCTTCTAAAACTTGGTGTTTCCTTTTCACACCAGAACGATTCTCTGGGTTATGTGGAATCCATAGTTCAACGTGGAAACCAATGGAACATTATGTACAATGTAAAGCATCTTTCACCAGAGGCAGTTCTTATGACTGTATTTGTAGTATCTGGTCTCTGCCTAGGCTACACATGGTCGTTCACAAAGGGCCCATCTCTCCCAGGCACACACACTTACATACCTGACAACTTTGTTTTAGGGGGCATAACTGTAGTAGAAGCCCATTGGTGCGACACAACACATTTCACATTAAGACATACGTCATTGACTTCTTATGAGACGAGCATGCAATTTAAGCCTAATTTTATTTTATTTTTTCTTTGGTCAGTGACATTGATCAGTGTAAAATCATACGCCCTAAGCCTTCTTTTGATTAGGTACAATATTTTTGCTTTGAGCTATAACCTGTGTGGAAGCATTTATCAAAGAGAGAATTAAAAAAATAAGCCAGTTCCTTCACAGATACAGTATTGTATTAGATCCGCTAAATGGTCATCCCTAGGGAATAAAAGCCTGAATAAAAGGTCTGTTATGGAACCCGATTCCTAATAATAATGTTAACCTGTTACGACCCCTTGTAAAGAAATATAATTGGCAGTAGAGCAGCAGGTTTATCCTGCAGTCATAAAAGCAAAGGCAGATGATTATCCATTATATGAAGATAGTTCTAAAGAGGATGATGAGACCTGAATGTGATCTACAGCCCTACATTGCCATCTGTGTAAAAAAATGTTATGGCAAACAAAAGCTCATTTTATATGCACACTGTCCTTAAAGGGAAAAAAACATAGGAGTTATTCTGCCATGAAAAGCTGGCATGCTGAACGTTTAAGTCCCTTTGAAGTCCATATTGTTCAGATGCTCCTTTTGTCTTCACTCAGCGTTTCACCAAACCTGTGTTGGATCAGTTGATGGTTTGCCAGCTCAAACCAGACATGAGTAACGCATAAATGAAAAACATTGAAATGGAGTTTATATTTATGGTGATCACTGCAACATGTATCGGTCAAGTTGGCAATTCCAACAGGATGAACAGAAAATGACATTGTTTGAGCAGGGAAATAAAAATGTAACTTATCTCACTGTTTTAACCAGTATTTTTTTTCTCCAGAACTCTCAATTAAAATGGATTATTTTCAGTCCATCCAGTTTGAATAGATTACATATTGTGACAGTGGTACTTGTTGGCTCAAGGCAGACTCCTAGCTTTCAGATTTAGACTTGAAATGCAGCATCTTTCCGTGGCTTCTAGGTATTCAAGAAGAAAGACTTCAAATGCCAAATTTCCTGGTTGACCAAAACATGGTTTTATTTCATTTTAATTATGAGCTAAACAATAAATTGTTAAATTAGTTTGACTTCCTCACTGATTTATCTATGCATTCTGTAGGAGAAGGTCCCTGGGCATGGTCCTTCATAATGCATAGCAAAGTCAGTGATTTCAAATGCAATGATTTGGTCGGCACTTTCCACTGAGCTTTAGCCACTGAGCCCGTTATTCTTATGTTTACTCCCTACAGAGCCAATTACATTGGTTCTCCTTTGGGCTGTCGCTGTTATGATTACATTCCCTGCAACAGTATTTACTTGTGTCCATAGCTCATGCAAGGCAATTGCTGTGCATGCTCAGCAAATCTGTCACATGCATACCTGGGAACTCTCTGGCTAGGGCTACCTTGGGAAATGTGGGTAAGAGGTGCTGCTGACGATGGTGGGCAGTCCAATCCAGTCAAAAAGATTATTTTATGAGTCATACAAATGCAGTTTACTTTTGTTACTTTATAGATCCGCTTATATTATTCTTTGTTGACTTTTTTCATAAGGCACCATTGTGTTCCTCAGTGTTATACAATAGGTAAACGGGGCATACCAAGTAGTACATCTTATAATAATTGAAGTTTACAGACAGAAAAGGGCAAGAGGCCCCTGCTCAAACAAGTATACAATTTATCAGTTCTTACCAGGAATTAAAGTTACTAGCAAGGAATCCCAATACTAAACTGAGCATTCTGTTTTTATCAAGCAAATGCTCAGTGTGATACCTGTATAGGTATAGAGTATGCAGACATAAAAATATACCTTTATTGACTGACGTATTATGGAATGCAAGCTTTCAAGACTATCTAGGTTTCTTCTTGAGACGTACCATACCAATAATATGCCTGAAGAAGAGACCGAGATAGTCTTGAAAGCTTGCAAACCATTATATGTCGGTTAGCCAGTGAAGGTATCACCTTTACCAAATTAGATTTCTCAGTTATTCCTGTGTGCTGAGAGAGGCCAGAATAGTTGTCACCCTCTCTGACAAACTGCATGTGAACTGACCCTTTGGCTTTATCTGAGACTTTCTAGACTCAAACATTTATTGGCTTAATGCTAAGCCAATAAATGACGGTAGTCAGTATGAATTCTCCAGTTGAAAAATTTGGAATGAAGAGGATTTTAATTCAATATTGAACAGCCTTGCAAGAAGGCCTGTGGGTGGGTGGATGCCAGATTAAATATGCAGGGAATACTAGGATGTTCTGTGGAGCCTCTGGAACTGCATCTAGAGGAAACCTACATAAAGGCATTATACAACAGCAAAGGCTCTGCAAAAATAAATAATCTTTTATTTGACTTATTATTACTTATCTTTGAAATTTATAGATCTGGCTAATGCAATGTTTTCATCTAGAAAATACAATTCTTAATAAAACTCCAACACAATACTATTGGAGCGTTTATGAGTAATAACGAGCAAGTATGAGTAATGATGGTTCCCCAGTAACAGCTGACCTGATTTTACAAGATGTGGCTTATCTCCTTAAAGTAGGGCTGTAAATTTAGTGAGGTTGGTAGAAACCATAAGGAGCAAGAGAGGAGAGGTCAAGAGCTTTTTATCAGTCCCACCAGAGCCTAGACTGGGAAATTTACAACGCACAATTATTGAAGTTTTGGGCCTGAGAGTGTTTTCTCTGTACAACTTACAGCGCAAAACTTTACTTTGTTGGTGTATATGTAATACACCAGAGTGTCCGGCCGTCTGCGATTATACACCTCCTTTCTGTGTGTTACATGCAAACATTCAGACAATGGAATCCCCCTTTAAGGAATTTCAGGGACACAGATAACACCTTATTACCAATGTAGTCAAATTAAGACAAGACGTAAGGTAATTTGCCATTACCCGTTTACTTTTAGGCATGCTGGCTTGACACAGGCAGAATTGGGTTTTGAAGGATATAAATTACACACACACTACTAGGTAGTACTTGTCAAGGACTGGCCTGTCATATGTAGGATTCATAGGTAGCCACAACCATATTAAAATAACTTAGATTTCATTTCTTCATTAATTTTTTTTTGTCTGAAATGGTAACTTGTTTATCAGTAAGGTCATAGACAACTGTAGGTCTCTCAGAACTTGCAAGCTGCAAACCTAAAAGATTTGGGGGGGGGGGGTTAATTAGAAAAGAAAATGGGTTAGAAAACAGACCTCTATTGCCTCTGGGTTTTACTTTAATGTGTTCTTTAGAAATGTTGTCATGTCCGCCATGTTTTTTTTCTGCTTTCCAGATACTGGAGGTAAAAAGTCCAATCAAACAGAACAAGTCTGACAAGCAAATAAAGAATGGAGACTGTGATAAGGTAAATATTAAATATCCTTCATCTAGGCCACTTTATCAGGCATGGTGATACATTTTATTGGGTCTTCAGTGTACAGCTATATTATTTTACTGCCAAGGTATTTAAAACATCGATAGGGATGCTGCAGTTATTGTTTTGCCCGAATCCCATGGGCTGACTCCAGTTACAGAGATGAGTGGTGAGCTTTCTCTCAATTATCAGTCTGCATCATGTGGCATCCCCTTTCTCTGCCTGTGTCCTACATGCCCCAGAGTTAAGAGAATACTAGGAGATTCTACTTGGACTGTTCCCTGGTAGAGAACTGAGAGAATGGTAAACTTACTTTAACCCCTTCAGGACCGGGATTTTGATACTAACGTGTCGCTAAAGGACCGGAGCTGTTTTTGTGTTTTTGCCATGTCTTCTTTCACCCGTAATTTCTCTCTTATCAATTAGTGCACCCACACAAATCATATATTGTTTTTTTCAGCACAAGTAGGGCTTTCATATGAAACCATATTAAGCTGGGTAGTACATTGTTTTGTTTGAAATAAACGGGAAAAAGTGGGGAAAAATGAAGAAAACGCATTTTTTTACAGTTTTGTATACATACAAATTGTACACACATTGAACCAATGGGAAAAAAACTATCCCAAATATATTCATTAACTTGTCCTGATTTGGAAACCACCCAACATGGCCAGGATTTTTATCTATTTTGACCGGTATAGGGCAAATATTGCAAGGCATGCATCACGTTTTTGAAATGTAATTTTTTTCAAATTTGGCATGGTAGTCTAATAACTGCAATAGTTGTCACAGATACTGATTATCCCCCAAAATTATATGTTTATGAACAGTAGATAAGTCAAGGTGTACAACTAGGGTCATTGTGACACTTTTCAAACAGGGATTTTATCGCCAATTGCTGCCAAATTTTGAGGTATTTTTATATTTTTTTGTTTTTTTTGCATATGTTGCAATGTTGCTTTAGATTTTATATTATATTTTGTATAGAATATGTGCAACTGCAGAAAAAAACACCAAACTGTGTTCACCAACATCCCCCGGTTCCAACAAGGCCTCATATGCATGGTTCATGCATTTTTTGAGGAAGCTATGAGGGAAAAACTGGAACATGCGCATTTTAGTTTTCAAATTTGGAATTTTCAGAAATTGGTTTCCTGGGCCCATATCCCATTTTGGACATTTTGGAAGCCCCCCACTGTAAATTACCCCATAAAAGTATATATTTATGAACAGTAGACAAGTCAAGGTGTTCAACTAGGGTAGTTTTGACAGTTTTCAGCTAGCCATTTCTTCACTGATGTCTGCCAAAATTTACGGAAAATTTATTTTATTGCGTTTTTAACGCATACATTTCAATGTTAAAATTTATTTCTTGCACAGCATATGTGCAACAGTGGAAGAAAACACCACATTTTGTTCACCAACATCCCATGAGTCCAACAAGGCCTCACATGCATGGTTCATGCATTTTTTGAGGAAGCTATGAGGGCTAAACTGGAACATGCGCATTTTCGTTTTCACATTTGGAATTTTCAGAAATTGGTTTCCTGGGCCCATATCCCATTTGGGACATTTTGGAAGCCCCCCACTGTAAATTACCCCATAAAAGTATATATTTATGAACAGTAGACGAGTCAAGGTGTTCAACTAGGGTAGTTTTGACAGTTTTCAGCTAGCCATTTCTTCACTCATGTCTGCCAAACTTCACAGGGAAATTATTTTATTGCGTTTTTAACGCATACATTTCATTGTTGCACTTAATTTCTTGCACACCATAAGTGCAACAGTGGAAGAAAACACCATATTTTGTTCACCAAGATCCCCCGATTCCAACAAGGCCTCACATGCATGGTTCGTGCATTTTTTGTGGAAGCCATGAGGCCATAACTGGAACATGCGCAAGTTTTCAGGAATTGGTTTACTGGGCCCATATCCCATTTGGGACATTTTGGAAGCCCCTCCACTGTAAAGTACCCCATAAAAGTATATATTTATGAACAGTAGACAAGTCAAGGTGTTCAACTAGGGTAGTTTTCAGCTAGCCATTTCTTCACTGATGTCTGCCAAACTTCACAGGGAAATTATTTTATTGCGTTTTTAACGCATACATTTCAATGTTGCACTGAATTTCTTGCACACCATAAGTGCAACAGTGGAAGAAAACACCATATTTTGTTCACCAAGATTCCCCGATTCCAACAAGGCCTCACATGCATGGTTCATGCATTTTTTGAGGAAGCTATGAGGGCAAAACTGGAAGATGTGCATTTACATTTTTTTAAATATTTTTTTTATCAGATTGCTTGTAAGTGACAGGTTTAGGCCGCTGACATCAATCAGGGAGACCGATCAATAATCAGCGACTTAAAATGTCACCGACAAGTGATCAGGTAATAATTATGATTTTTTCATTGATTAATAATTTGTGTTTTTTCATAATTACCCTAGATGACCCCTCTCTCTTTGTAGAGCAGGGTCATCCGTGGGCTGCCATAATGATCCGATCACTCCTATTGGCCAGGAGCGATCTGATCAGCCCAGCATTTGACCTGGAAGCACCCTGGACTTTCAGGTCAGTGCTGTTATTTTTTTTTATTATTATTATTATTTTATTTTTTTTTTAATTTATTTTTTAATTTTTATTTTTTATTTTTAACTCTTTCAATGCTGATGCTCCATTGAAGCACAGCATTGATTGATATTTAGTCCCCACAAGCTTGTGGGGACTAATATTAACCCCTGCAATGCTGCGATGGGGGTCATAAACAATCGCAGCATTGAAGGGGTTAATTGAGGAAGAGGGGGGGTAGAGGTTAACTGAGGGGGGTGGGGCTGGTCTCCACACTCATGTGGAGACCAAAGAGCCCTGTCTCCCTGTCCCTGAAGCTGCCTCTGGCAGCTGGGACACAATCTCCAATGGACTGGAGATTGTAGGAGAGGAGTCTCTCTGATCAGCCCTACAGGGCTGATCAGAGGACTTCTGGGGGTTCGTTTTTGCTGCTGGAGGTCTGCCTGGGCTTCCAGGCAGACCACCAGCAGCAGAACCCCCTAAAAACCGTGAATTAACCCCTTCAATGCCGCGATCGCGGCATTGAATGCCGCGATTGCGGCATTGAAGGGGTTAACGCTGCACTGATGCTCTCATGGAGTGATCAGGCAGCAGGGGGGTGTTGGATCAGGTCCCCACACTTGTGTGGGGACCCATTCAACACCCCCACCCCTTCCCTGAAGCTGCCTGTGGCAGCTGAAACAGCGATTGCAGATTTTTCTGCAATCGCTGTTTAATGCCTAGAGAATCACTCCATGGGAGTGATCGTAGGCTTGGGGGAGGGCTTAGACACGCTGTGCTGTCTGCCCAGGACTCCTGGGCAGACAGCAGCAGCAGCGCCCCCACGATCACCGCGATTGTGGTGATGTGGGGGCGTTTTTTGGGATAGACGTACCTGGTACGTCCCGGTCTACAGGTGACTGTTAACCAGGAAGTACCAGGTACGACCCGGTACTGAAGGGGTTAAGGTCCCCCCTTAATTCATAATGCACCTTACTTATAGATACGCCACTCTGCTCCCCTGATATGCTTTATGCTGCTGAGATATGCCACTCTGCCCCCCCTAGATATGTCACTCACGCAGATGTTCACCGGCTGCCAGAGATGAGGATCCCCACAGCGCTCCAGGGGACCTGTATCCTCCTCTCTGGCAGTCTGTGAACCTCTGCACGATGCACGTAGAAAACCTCTGCTGCTGCTCCTCGGAAGTGCTGGCACCAACGGAAGTTATTTGCAGATGTATTGTATACAGTACTGAGTCCTGTTTCACCTCAACATGAGTACTGTCTGATGCTTGGGGTGGGCTGCTATGATCCTGTTTCAAGGGCAGAGGTGGCACAGGCAGTCTGTTTCAGGGGCAGAGGTGGCACAAGCGCAGGGCCGGCCTTTGGGGTGTGCGACCTGTGCGACTGCACAGGGCGCC
>VKOC01000001.1:31740210-31756685 GCA_009364415.1 Spea multiplicata
CAGCTCCTAGTACCATCTGGTTGTTCCTGCTCTGCTCGTCATCTCCGCTTGGGGGCGCCTTTCCTGGTACTGCAGCGTGGATCCACAGCCTGAACCACCGTTAGTGACAGTCACTTAGATGCAAACAAGGGTAAAACATTTAATACGAACAAAAATAGAAGAAAAATCTAAAAAGTAGATGACAAAAATAATACAAAACAAGTCTTACAAAACCTTGGAGAAGAATTTAGTTGATGGCATCTGTCCTATTGCATTCCTGAGGATGGAGGGAGGGAGTGTTGGGACGAGAAGAGTCCGTGGATGGCAAGTACATCTCTCCTCTACCTCTCTTCCTATGTCTAGCTTAAATACGGTTTGGATAATGATGTCAGTCTATTGGTCTTCACCTAATTAGGTGTTCAAACATGTTCACTAAGGTCTTTACACGTCTAAACCCTATTTTAGGTGGTCACTGTAAGCCTGCTGTAAAGCCCTTTTACAGTCACAACTATACCATGCATTAACAAGTTACTGTCCTATCTATAGAATGCCTTTTCAGCAAATCCTTCATTCATATTTAAGGTCAATGAAACCTTGAAGCCTATCATTGAAACCTATTAATATATCGTATTGATCATTTATTTATGACCAATGATTACATATCTTTGACTATTGCCTATACTAATAATTTCATATGGTCCTTTTTTTTATTCTTGAGGTTAGAAGAGATGTTAAATGTGTTAGAATCTTTTACAATTAGCAAGACACCCCCCGATAAAGGAGTGGTTCTGCAGGTGGTGACCACAGACCACTTCTCAGTTCCTATGCTTCCTGGCTGATGTTTTGGTCACTTTTGAATGCTGGCGGTGCTTTCACTCGAGTGGTAGCATGAGACGGAGTCTACAATCCACACAAGTGGCTCAGGTAGTGCAGCTCATCCAGGATGGCACATCAATGCGAGCTCTGGCAAGAAGGTTTGCTGTGTCTGTCAGCATAGTGTCCAGAGCATGGAGGCGCTACCAGGAGACAGGCCGGTACATCAAGAGACGTGAAGGACGCCGTAGGAGGGCAACACATGTGTCCACACAAACGGTCAGAAACAGACTCCATGAGGGTGGTACGAGGGCCCAACTTCCACAGGTGGGGGTTGTGCTTACAGACCAACGCCGTGCAGGACGTTTGGCATTTGCCAGTGAACACCAGGATTGGCATATTCGCCACTGGCGCCCTGTGCTCTTCACAGATAAAAGCAGGTTCACACTAAGCACATGTGACAGACATGACAGAGTTTGGAGATGCCGTGGAGAACGTTCTGCTGCCTGCAACATCCTCCAGCATGACCGGTTTGGCGGTGGGTCGGTAATGGTGTGGGGTGGTATTTCTTTGGGGGGCCGCACAGCCCTCCATGTGCTTGCCAGAGGTAGCCTGACTGCCATTAGTTACCGAGATGAGATCCTCAGACCCCTTGTGAGACCATATGCTAGTACGGTTGGCCCTGGGTTCCTCCTAATGCAAGACAATGCTAGACTTCATGTGTCAGCAGTTCCTGCAAGAGGAAGGCATTGATGCTATGGACTAGCCCGCCCGTTCCCCAGACCTGAATCCGATTGAGCACATCTGGGATATCATGTTCCGCTCCATCCACCAACGCCACATTGCACCACAGACTGTCCAGGAGATGGCGGATGCTTTAGTCCAGGTCTGGGAAGGCATCCCTCAGGAGACCATCCGCAACATCATCAGGAGCATGCCCAGGCGTTGTAGGGAGGTCATACGGGCACGTGGAGGCCACACACACTACTGAGCCTCATTGTGACTTGTTTTAAGGACATTACATCAAAGTTGGATCAGCCTGTAGTGTGGTTTTCCATTTTGATTTTGAGTGTGACTCCATATCCAGACCTCCATGGGTTGATAAATTTGATTTCCATTGAGCATTTTTGTGTGATTTTGTTGTCAGTACATTCAACGATTAGTTCATTCATTCAGATCTAGGATGTGTAATCTTAGTGTTCCCTTTAATATTTGGAGCACTGTATAATCTCTGTCCTCAGGATGGAGCGTTCTTCAGAGGTCTAATAGATCAGCACCCTAAAAGACACACTGTAGATAGATAGAATATCAAGTAAAAGAAGAAAATCTTACTAAGAAACAGGAGAGTCTAAATAAGCCTTTTATTTAGAATATTATGTTTCTTAGTAAGATTCTATCTTTTTTTATTTGATATTCTATCTATACTATTATATATCACACAGTTGTAATTACCCACTATAAGTAACAGCCGTTGTTGTAATCTACTTTGCTAATGTATAAAAAATCCCGTTTAGTTTGTATATTCATATAATATATCTGGCATTATAATCTTTTTCTTCAAATTTGATGTTTGATGAAATTTGATATTTACCTCAATATTTTTATTGCATAATATTGCTACGCCTCTCCTTATTTTCCTTCAGCATGGCGCAAATAATTGTAGGAAAATGATTTTACTTGAGTGTAAAATTATGTTTCGTCTCCTGTAAAAATACTATATCTATCATTTGTTCTTTCAGCAATATTAATAGAATAGATCTTTTAGGAATTTAATCCTTGAGCATTTAAAAATTACAAATCTAAACATTCAAATCCTTATTCATAATACCATTCCACATTTGCTAGTCAAATGTCATTTTACACATACAAAACAATACATCACAGTACATGACAGTGACAAAAAAAGATTTTCGCTTGGAGAATATTGTTGCCAGGTACATGGCACTATGCCTTCTACCTGTGTTGATTGCTTTCTGTTAAATGTTAAAAATAAACTAAAGTGAGTGAACAAAAGAAAAATCTAAATAAAATCAATATTTGTGACTACCCTTTGCCTTCAAAACAGCATCAATTCTTCTAGGTACGCTTGCACACATTTTAAGGAGCTCAGCAGGTAGGTTGTTCCAAACGTCTTGTAGAACTAAGCACAGTTCTTCTGTGGATTTATGCAGCCTCTGCTGCTTATCTCTCCATGTAATCCTAGACAGACATGATGGTGTTGAGATGAAGGCTCATACCATCACTTCCAGGACTCCTTGTTCTTCTTTATGCTGATGACATTCTTGATGACGTTGGCTGTAGTTTTGAGATCAATGTCAAGCTGCAGAATACATTTGGGGCCAATGTCTCCCTGTGGTGCATAATGAATAAGGAACTGCCTGTACTTGTCAGCATTGAGGAGACCACTGGTTCTGACTAAATCCTCAACTTAAGTTCCAGTAATGCAGCCCCAAACCTGCAAGGAACTTTTTTCATGAATAGTTGAGTCTCTTTTTATTTAATTTTAGAAAGTTTCTGTGTTTTTGCGAATAGCTGAGTCTCTTGGCCTTGTATGCTCTTGTATATTCTTCTTCTATACAGGACACTGCAGGTGGAGGTAATTAAGTATACCGTTAGAGGATATAAAAAACAGACTCCGTGTTACAATTAGTATGCACCTGATGAAGCCGAGATATTTGGCGAAACGCGTAGTGCTGTGCTTTTTTGGATCCTCTGAGACTCTATTTCGAGGAAATATACCGTATAATACGGAACCCGGAAACATTATCTTCAAAGAACATTATCTTCAACAAATTTTTCTGTGGTCTGCGGTTCGCTGCTAATTAAAAGAACTGATCAATACCACTCACTTCGAACATTCTTGCGGCTTGCGGTCTATGATCCATTGCAGAGAGGAGAGACGCTGAAAATACATCAAGGCTTCTATTGCCGGCGTCTCTATGAAGCTTTACCAACACGCATATATGCGTCTGCTCTTGTAAGCATACAAGCTGTTCCCTGTATTTTTTATATATTGAGAATTCAAATTACTTATATATAAAATATTTCATATACATATTCTTTTGATTTTATTTGGAATTTTTATTTAAATAACGATTCCTGTATATACTGAAGCTATAGGTCGCTATGTTTGCACCTTCTTTTTTCTCATACATGTATATTATCATCTTGTGACCTGGTTGAATATTCAAGAAGGGATTGGACATTTTCACATATAAGTATATTATTATTATTGATTATTAACACTTATGGTGATTTGATGTGTACATGATGGCTGCTTCTGTGGACAGGTGTCTTTTATACCCTTTAAGAGAGTGCTCCTGATCACAGCTTGCTACTAGTATAAAAGACACCTGGAAGCCAGATATCCTGCTGATCAAATACTAATTTCACTGAGTAAAATGCAAATCAATGTATAACTTATTTGAAATGCGTTATTCTGGATTGTTTTGTTGTCATTCTGTCTTTTCACTGTTCAAATATCATTAAAATGATAGACTGATCACGTCTCTGTCAGTAGGTAAACATACAAAATCAGCAGGGAATCAAAAAATATTTTCCTTCACTGTATAGTACAGTAATATATCACCAAGCCAATACCACTCTCCTAGCTGATCAACTCGCACCTCAGCAAGGACTGGGAAACCCCTCAGAACCTTCTCGGATGCAAGGATTCGCCATATTGTTCTTATGAGCATGGGTGGTTCCTTGAATGATAAACCTGAAGGTCACAGGATTCAGGGCCTTCCAGGACTGGTGCCCTGCTTAAAAAATACACCTGAGTGTTCAATGATCCCTTGATGTGAATCATGGTCAGGGTAATGGAATGACCCTCTGCCCAGGTGATCCTGAGAGATATGAGAAGCAGGAGAGGACTCCTGGTACCACCTTGTTTGTTGATATAAGCCACTATTGACTGACTGACGGCGCTTATCTTGTTCTTGCCTACCAGCAGAGTTTCCCAGTGGAGCAGGGCATTTTCAATAGCAAACATCACCAGACAGCTGGAAGGAAAAAGCCTTACAGCAGGAGACCAGAGGCCCTGAACTAACTTGTCTTATAAGTAGCTCTCTATTCCTTGATGCTTGTGTCGGTGGTCACAACTTCCTAGGCCGATGTGGTCCACTTTCCCTTCGGGTAGGATGTCCCTTTAAACCCACCAGGCAAGGGACATTCTTACATGAGGAGGAAGGCAGATAAGTTTGAAAGCTCCCATCCCAGCGATACAGAAGAAAATTCTAGTGAATCCAAAGCCCAAGACACCACATACCTTGTGGAGGCCATCCTCCCCAGCAGGGACAAAAAAGTCCTTATAGAGCTTCTGAGTGAAGAGAGCACCTGGCAGACTCGACTGAATGCTGTCTATCTTGGATGGTGGAAGAAAGGCTTTTCCAGAGCAAAAATCCAGACACAGTTCCAGGAACTGAGGAGGTTGAGAAGAATGCTGCTTGACTTAATCCTAATTCAGGATCCAACCCGGCTCCTGCAAGACATTAATGACCACATGGATGAGCCAGTCGCCCAGGTATGGGATGACTGAAATCACTTGAATCACTTCCAGAAGCTTTGTGAAGACCCTGAAAGCTGCCTACAGACCAAAAGGGTCTAAAACTGGAAGTGGTGCACGTTTGACTCCTGAGGAATGGCTATACACAGGAATTTCTGATGAGACGGATGGGAACGTGAACATACACAACTTTTAGGTCAATGGACACCATGAAGTCGCGGATGTGTGAAGTGTCCGGAGTTGATCTTATAGTTTCAATCTTGAACCTAACAAAAGGGTGATTTTAAGCAGTCTATTCGTTGAAGCATTATCTGCAGCCCAAGCTTTTAGCCATAAGGCTAGTCTAGCAGCAACAAAGAGTGCAGAGGCCCTGGGCGTTGCTCTGATTGACTTAATAGATGCATCACAGAAAGTCTACAGCCGTTGAACTGCAGAAATGGTCTTGATGATCTCATTCCTGGAGGCTTTAGCAGCGATATTGTCCTCAATCTGTGAAAGCCAGGACTTAACAGCCCTAAACACAGCTTTTGTTCACAGTCAATTCTACAGTCTTCTCCATAAGGTCAGAGAAATGGGAACCTTCCTTAAAAGGCAAGGTGGTCCGGCTGAATCTATTAACACATACCTTGATTCACTATCTTTGCCCACTCTTACAAAAGAGATGATTTCTCAATTAGAAGCCCCTTTAGATCTGGATGAACTTCAATCGAATGTTGAAGAAAAATTCGGCTGCCGGTCCTGATGGCTTAACAAGTTATTATTATAAAACTTTTTTTCAGTTTTGGTGGCCGCACCTCCTTTCCCTATTTCAATCTTTTATGTCCAGGGGCCATATTCCTTCCAAAAACTTATATGCACATATATTGTAACAAAAAAACAAGGTAAACCAGGTAAACCTACAGATAAATGTGAAAATTTCCGTCCTATCTCGTTGCTAAATAATGATGTCAAACTTTATGCCAAAATTATTGCTAATAGGCTTTCTTTGATACTCCCTTCCCTTTTTCATTCTGACCAGGTTGGTTTTGTACGCCATAGACAGGCAAATGACAATACCCGTAAATGTATTAATATACTATGGAAAGCTTCCCATGATAAGATCCCGGGTGTTTTATTATCTTCGACCGTCTTCATTGGCTTTTTTTATTGTCGGTCCTTTCCAAATTTGCTCTTCCGCCCCCCCCCCCCCGATCCGTTCAGTCATGGCTCTGTATTCCTCTCCCTCGGCCTCTTTTTCGGGATTTATCTCCTCCCCATTTTTTATTTCTAATGGGACACGCCAGGGCTGCCCACTCTCTCCACTTCTTTACACTTTAGCACTGGAGCCTTTAGCTCAACATATTTGTTCAGATCTCCAGATTTCAGGCTTTCCCTCTACAGAGGGCGAGGATATTACTTTAGGGCTCTTTGCCGATGATATTTTGGCCTCGAACACAAACCCTTCCACCTCCCTTCCCTTGCTGCTTCACCAATTCCAGCAATACGCTGCAATCTCGTATCACAAAATCAATGTACATAAAACTCAAGCAATGTCTCTTAACTTACACAACCAATTGTCTACCTTAGGATGCACTGAGACCGGTCACAAGTGCCACTGCAAGAGGCATTCAGCTATGCATGTCAATGGAGCTCAGCTTTCTTATATCAATGTGATTAGTAAAATGTTTAAAAAGATAAAAAAAAGTAATAAAAAATGGAAAAAAAGTTAAATAAAAATAAAAATGTGATAACATTATTTTTATGTATTGTTTTATATAGCACCAACAAATTCTGTAGCGCTGTACAAAGGGTAGACAGGGCATAACATGCAGTATGTAACATCTGACTTACAATTTGATTTACAGAAACAACAGATAAAGTGGCCTTTGCTCAAAGGAGCTTACAATCCAGGAGTTAGGGTATATTACACAACAGATAAAAGGTTAAAGTGCAGGAGATGGACTAGGAAAGATGAGCTAAAGGAATATGGGAAGAAGGGGCTAATGTGCAATGTTGTAAGAGTCCTTAAAGAAAGGGGGGGATGGATTGGCCTGTGGAGAAATCTTGTAAGCGTGAATGGGAGATAGAAATCAGAGGAGAGGACAGAAGTAGAATATCGGATGAGCGGAGAGACCAATTTACGAGTGTATTTAGGGATGGGTGACGGGAAGGGACAGATGCAGTCAACATTTTTGAGATGGAGATGGTGGTTTTTAGAGACAGACTTAATATGGGGGACTGAACGAGAAGTCAGAGTCAAGAGTGACATCAAGACAGCGAACATGAGGAGACGGGGAGATGATAGCACCTTTAACATTAAGGGAAACTGATGAGGGAATATTAGGATTGGAGGGAAGATGAGAAGTTTGGTTTTGGAGAGATTGAGTTTCAGGAAATGTGCAAACATCCAGGTAGAGACAGATGCTAGACAGTAAGTTACACAATATAAGACAAAGGGAGTGAGATCAGGAGAGAACAGATATATCTGGGTGTCATCAGCATACAGCTAGAGTCACCCTACCCCTC
The DNA here is from genome assembly GCA_009364415.1 of Spea multiplicata. Classification (NCBI taxonomy): domain Eukaryota; kingdom Metazoa; phylum Chordata; class Amphibia; order Anura; family Pelobatidae; genus Spea; species Spea multiplicata. The sequence goes on from VKOC01000001.1 coordinate 31,748,015, forward strand.
CGCTGTTGTTGCCTTGACTCCGAAAGTCCCCTCAGTTAATGTTATCCAGTGACATGAAACGCTTTAATAACGTGTTATTAATAAAAATGCATATTATTGACTAATTTTGTAAAAGTTTGCACACGGCACACTAAGGTCTGAGAGATAATCTAATAAAGATAATGTGTGCTCTTTATCTCCCAGACTTAGTGGTGCCGGTGTCCTGTTGTATTGTTCCTCCCCCCCTTTGTGGTGTCCCTTCCTAATAAAATGCGACACTTGTCTCATAATAAACAGTTATTCCTTTCGTTGTACCTAAAGACTAGTCTTGCATTTTTATTTCGGTACCGGATAGCGATATCCCTTTACTTTGCTTGGGGATATTGCCTATGGATTGCGGGGAATTATTGTCCTGAAGCAAGAAGTTGCTCTTGGCGGAGAGGGACAATTTGAGGTCCCTGATCGTCCGTCACAGGTAGTATTGCAAGCCAAAGGATGAGATTAGTTTGCCAAGTGAGGTAGTGTAATTGGAGAACAGAAGGGGTCCTAGAACTCAGCCTTGGGGTACCTGAGAGGGTGAAGAGACAGACGCTGAAGGTACGATCAGAGAGGTAGGAAGTAAACCAGGAGAGAGCAGTGTCACCGAGACCAAGAGAATGAAGAGTTTGGCGGAGAAGAGGGTGGTCTACAGTGTCAAAAGCAGCAGAAATGTCCAGTAGGATTAGCATGAGGTAGTAGCACTTGGATTTAGCAGTGAGTAGGTCATTAGTAACTTTCATAAGGGCGATCTCGGTAGAGTGTCACGTGCGAAAACCAGATTGAAAAGGGTCAAGTAAGGAGTTGGAATCAAGAAACTTTGTTGGTATAAACAATTCTTTCAAGAAGCTTGGAGGCGAGAGGAAATAGAGAGATGGGACGGTAACTGAACAAATTAGTCGGGTCCAGGGAGGCTTTTTCAAGATTGGAGTAATGGTAGCATGATTGAAGGTGGATGGGACAGATCCAGTAGAGAGGGAGAGGTTGAAAATGTGAGCTAGAGTAGGGACAAGAGTGGATGAAAGAGACTAGGTAAGATGGGAAGGGATCAGATGAAACCGACATGTGGTTGAACAAGAGGAAAGAGGAGCATGCACCTCCCTCTTCAGTGACAGCAGAGAATTGCTTTAATGCAGGGGTAGGCAATCTTTGGCTCTCATGATGTTGTGCACTACATCTCCCATAATGCTCTTAGTCATAATGCTGGCAAAGCATCAAGGGAAATGTAGTTCACAACATCTGGAGAGCCGAAGATTGCCTACCCCTGCTTTAATGTAGCGAAAGAAGGAAAGGTCAGTGGGTAGGAGGGCGCATAATCAGAGGGAGAATGAGCGCAGGCTGTGACTGTGCAGATATTTCGTATCTGATAGTTTACATTTTATTATTGAAGTATGTGGCAAAGTTGGGGGCATTAAGGTTATTGGAAGGCATAGTAGAAATAGGTCAAAGAAGGGAATTAAAAGTACTAAAGAGTCATTTAGGGTTTTGAGGCAGGGAGGAGATGAGGGAGGTGAAGTAGGTTTCCCTAGCAAGGTTAAGAGCAAAGTAGTGGGAACATAGCATTAATTTATAGTCCGGAAAGCCAGACATGAAATGAGACTTCTGTCAACTACGTTGAGCAGTGCAGGAACAACATCAAAGGTGTCAGATTACAGTTGTGTGGCAGGGTTGGAAACTTCCACATCGTGAAGAGAGAGTAGTAACTGGGGCTACATCCTCAAGAGCAGTTGTGAAGGTGGAGTTATAGGAGAGAGGTAGCGTTGTTAGGGCATGACTTGTAAAACATTATATAATTATGCAGTGATGTAACCATCAGGAGAAACATCCAGTTCCACCAGAATGTAAAAAAAAGGCCAAAAATATAAAGACATTTTAAAAATAAAGAATTTTTATGAGCAACTAAAATTAGCGCTGTACCTTCCCAAATTCTGACATAGAAAGAGTAAAAATACCGCACTTACCGGCGTATAACACGCACCAGCGTATAACACGCACCCTCGCCGGAACCGGAAGGGCGGGAGACGCGGCTGCAGATCGTGCAGCTCTAGGAGTTATCGGCGTATAACACGCAGGTAGGGTTTAAGCTTATTTTTTTAGATATAAAAGTGCGTGTTATACGCCGATAAATACTATAATTTCAAATTACAAAGGAGGTATCTGGGGAGCAAAGGGGAAGAGGTCAAAAGCCCCTTAGCCATATATGTCCGGAGAACCCTGAGGGTCGGGGATATAGTAAGGTGTTTCACAGGGGATCCTCGACTATTTGGGCCCGGTAACCAGGGGAATACATGTATGGACTGGGGAAGGCGGGCCTCCTCCATCGCAACCCACTGCTTGGGAGCACGCACTGACCATTCCACCACCCGAGGCAAAAGCGCAGCATGGTAATAGAGTTCCATGTCGGGGATCCCCAAGCCCCCCTTTAACTTAGGACGTGTAAGGTGAGTAAATGCCAACTGGGGGCGGCCAGCCGCCCATATGTATGAAAAGAAGACATGGTGACAACTACGAAAAAACGACCAAGGAAGGAAGGTAGGGAGGGTTTGGAAAAGATACAGGAATCTCGGTAAGATATTCATCTTTATAACCGAGACCTTCCCAAACCAGGATATATGGGGGTATGCCCACTTGCGCAAGTCCCCCGTGACCTGGTTGAGAAGGGGTAGAAAATTTTAGGCAAAAAGCAGTGTGGGGTCTCCAGGGATCTGCAAGCCTAGGTACTTAAGGGAGGTCTCGCACCAACGGAATGGGAAGCTCGCTTTCAGGAGCTGTGTAGTCTGGGCCGGCAAGTTAATCCCAAGTATCTCAGACTTGTCCATATTTATTTTATAATTAGAGAGATGTCTGTATATGTCTAGTCCCTCTATGAAATGCGGTAGAGATGCCACCTGGTCCGTGAGGAGACAAAGCATGTCGTCGGCAAAGAGGGACAGTTTATGTTCCCTGCCGGCTAAGGAGAACCCTTTAATAGCGGGGTTGAGGCGGATAGCATTTGCCAAAGGCTCCAAGCTTAAAATGAACAAAAGGGGGGACAAGGGACAGCTGTGGTTGATGTTATTAACCCTTTGTTGTGGTGCAGTCTGAACTATTGTATTCCAGGATGTATTTCATGTGTTTAAAAGTTCCTTCCTTGTATAATCCCGTTATGTTTATTGGTGCTGCTTCCTGTCTGCAATACCATTATCTTGTGGTGATGGTATTGATCCTTTGTTGTGGTGTGAACTATTGTATTGTATTAATTAAATGCCTGAGTTAATTTCCTTATGTATACAAAGTACTTGGTTGTTTGTAGTGTTTTACCCACCCCTTGTTTTCCTATATAACCTTGTATGCCTTGCATTAACAGATAAGTCTTCCCCAAGAGTTTGGTGTGCATCCATTTCTTGGGAGGGTTGCGGCAGAGTCTTCGGATCTGTCAGCATTGAGCTTAACACTTGGCAGCTTCTGTAAAGGCTGTACTTGGAGACAGAGGGATCAATACATGCCTTCCTATCCAGTGGCTAAATGACTCGATGCCTACCCCAGCTCAGGTCAAACCTGCTACCGTCTACTGACCCTTCAGCCTCGCTCCAAAAGTTTCCTCTACTGAGACCAGCATCCTGGGGGAGATATAGTCACAGACTTGACCCGGTCTCAGCAATGCTCCTTTCTGGACGATACATCCTGGGGGAAAGGCTGCTCCAGGTATCCATATCGTCATAGTATCTACTTTAAAGAATGATTTAATTGAGTCAATTGGAGTGGCTGGGTTCAAAGATGCCCCAAATAGGGCATAGGTACAGACTGACCAAAATGAAAAAAAGCACACTTCCCAAATGTGGCCTTTTAGCCCCCAAACAACCAGACAAACCCATGCATGGGTGGTATCACTGTACCCGGGAGTTGTTGCTGAACACATTTGGGAGTTTTTGGCAGTGACATATACCAGGAGCTATACATTCATACCTGAAGTACAATTTGTGTGACAAAATATAACTACCACTATCTTTCCAGAGTTTAACTGTACTTGCTCCAAGAAATGTTCTTCTACATTTATGCAACAATACAGCGGGCTACCAATTGGTTAAGGTTAGATGCCGACAGTGATTGCTCACTACTCATACAGTGAGGATTGCTCATTTGGGTTTAAGAGTGGATCTAGCCAAATCACCTCTATCAAAATTGGTACAAAGTTCATCACTTACTACAGGAGCTATTACTGTCAGTAACCAGATCACCGGGCATAAGAAAACATGCTTTTAACTTCTAAATTACACGCTGCCTTCTCAAAATATTGAGGTAGTTGAAAGAAGCCAGTTATTTCTAAAGTTTACTGGGATTCTAATTTTGTCATTTTTACAGCTCAACTACATTTCTCTTGTGAAATTACAAAGTTGTAATATCCTGTTTGTTTTACTAGATTTTGTTCAGCTCTACAGAATGGCGGTGCTTAATAAATAATTATTCAAAACCTCCAGGAGATTCCACCTAGTCAGACTCATTTCGTTAAAACTTTACCACATAGGTTCACTGTATTTATCAGACAAATTTCAACTTGAAAAAAGTATTTTATTTATTTAACAGGATATTTGGATGCAAACATCAATAGTTATGTATATTAAAACAAGTGTTTCAACAGTGAATGTATGAACCAAATGTATTTTCTCTTATGCGTATCATGGCATGATCTATAGAAACTGATTCGGGTCTTGTCAGAACTATCTGATTGGACTGAAGATAAGGCAAGTTGTATATCAATGTCTCAATCTGCTAACATCCATGAAAATAAAGTAAGGTTAACAAGTAATCTTCTGGTTATACCGAGGCAGTTCAGTTGGCAGATGTCTTAGGATAGTTTGCTCTTGCCACTTTTGCTTCATTTTCCAGTTCATCTAAAAATTTTTCCTGGGACACGGAATAGAAAGTGTATCCATCTAAAAATATATCATTAAGGAAGTCAAACTTGGTAAAAAAAAAAAATCTGCTCAAAAATAAAAATGTTTTCTTGGTAAAAGCATTTAAAACTCATGGCCTAAGAATAATAGTCACATCTCATTTATCTTCTATATAGACCACAGCATCTACAAACCCAATGGGGACACAGGATTGTGAGTTTCTTCATTTTCACATTTTGTATCAGGATGAATGCTGCACAGTGGAGTCCCTCCTTTTACTTGCATACATTGTTTTTGCCTGGTTTTGAAGGCAATATTTATGGTAGAATATTTTTTTTTTATTTGCAGGCAACAATACATTATAGTGAAAGGTGAAATGAGCATTATAGCCATTCAATTTTACAAACAATGCCCAAAAGGTACAGTGAGCAGCGTGCCAGTACTGAAATCTATGAGGACAAAAGGGTATTGAAATAAATCCGAGACCAGCATTTCCCTGCCTTCAACCCCCCCTGAGAGTGCTCCTTGATGCTTTCTTTTAGGGCTGCAACAACTAATCGATAAAATCGATAATGAAAATTGTTGCCAACGAATTTCATTATCGATTAATTGAATCGATTTTTATTGATTATAAATGAGGGTTTTTTCAGAGCAAATGCTCTGAAAAATATCCCTCGTTTTAAAATCCATTTAGTGTGACTAACAGCAGCAGCTCCTACTTACAGTTCCTCTCTGCAGTCACTGCCGATTGGCTGCAAGGAGGGACTGGGACAAAGGGGCAGTGACTGCAGGGAGGGACAGAAAGAAAGAGGTGGGGCCAAAGTGCCAATTGGCCCCGCCCATTTCTTATACCGTCCACATGGCCGGTGAATATAAAATTAATATTTGGGCTGCTGAAAGTTAGGGGTAGTTATAGTTAATGGGGTGTTCTGGGTTAATTTAGGGGTGGTTATAGTTAATGGGGTGTTTAGGGTTAATTTAGGGGCAGTTATGGTTAATGGAGTCTTCTGTTCAGGGTTAATTTAATGCTGAGGACTGAGGGTTAATTTCATTAATTTAATAAGGTTAACTTAAGGTGCAGTTAGAGTTAAAGGGGGGGCAAACTGAGGGGAATCTAAATCCTGGGGGTGGTGAAGATTAATCCTGTATTTATTTATAAAAGTTGAGTCTGTGAAAAAGTCTGCAAATCTATGAGGGCACTATGGGATATCAGGGGGGTATATGGCATACCTTGGGGGGACGGAGTGACATATTGGGGGTATAAGGCATATAGGGTATATAAGGCATATGTTGGGAGGGCAGTGTGGGCATGTCTGGGAGGCAGTGTGGCAAGCCTGGGCTCAAATGTGCATAACTAGGGGCAGGTTGGGAAATAAAAACAAGAAATGCATTTTTATCAAAGTTTCTTTATTCTGTCTGTTTTTTACATCCTAAGTTACTTTATTACATTATTTTAAATAAATGAAAAATTTACATTTTTTTTATCCGATTAATCGAAAAAATAATCGGCCAACTAATCAAAAGTTGCAGCCCTGCTTTCCTTTGATGATAATGACAATGTCTTGGGACAGTGCCTCGTGGTTGAGCTGGAAGCAATTTTTAAAAAGTTTTTGGCGGCTCAAAACCAGCTACTATGCAATAAATTAAGACAATTTAGTGGATATATTTAGTGGTCAGTTTAGGATTCTAAGTGGTGGTGTTGGAGTAATGTTAGAGGATAGCGATTAGCATGGTTATATATTAGGGCTAGGTTACAGTTGGTGACTGATGATCAGATTTGATAACTGGTTACTGATCTACCTAAAGGGTCACTAATGCAGGATTTGAAAAATTTGGTTTGGATTTAGGAGCCAACCAAAAATGTAAGCTCCCCCCCACACACACACACACATTTAACCCATTAATGACAAGAATGATTCTTACTCTAGTACACTTTGGGACAAAGTCTTTTTTCTGTGTTGCTGTTTAGCTGTAGTTTTCTTCTCTCTCATTTTGTGCACTCTCACACATTATATATTGGGTTTTTTCCCCAGGACAAACAGGGCTTTCTTTAGATACCATTATTTTTTATCATATCTAATTTACTATATAAAAAGAGAAAAGAAAATATGGTGATTTTTTTGTTAAAAAGAACTTCTTACTTTTATTTGAAAAAATCTTTTACTAATCTTCAAAAACTAATGAAAAACCTGCTAAATAGATTCTATTTCTCCTGAGTTTAGAAACACCCAATGTTTTTATGTTTGATTTTTTCCTGCATGTTATGGGGCAACAATTACAAGTAGCATTTTGCTATTTAAGCCCCTCCCCCCAAATCTGGTAATTGTGGGTAATTGACGGCCAATGCAATTTACCCCATCAAAGCGTATATTTTTGAAAACTAGACACCCCAAGGTATTTCCAAATGCTGGTCTTTTAACCCTTTCTATGCACTAATTCTACCACCAGCCCTTGTCAAAGTTTACGGTATTAATTTCCCACACACACACGTACTTCATGTATAAATTTACAGCTCCTGGTACTGTCAAACACCACCTGAATATGTGTTCAGCAACTTTGTTACAGCTTCCCGTAATATTTTCTTGTGCGTTTCTTTCCACAAGCATTTTACTGTAGGTATGAATTTAAAGCTCCTGGTACACGTCCCTGTCAAACAACATGCATTCAGTAACATCTCCCGAGTACAGCGATACCCCCAATGCATAGGATTGTTGCCCATGTCCCATATTTGGGACATCTTTGAAGCCGGTCAATTCAGTTTACCCCATCAAATCATGCATTTTTTTAAACTAGGCACCCTATGGGCATTTAGAATGCCAATATTTTAACTCTTTCCATGTGACAATTTTTGTGAGGACTTGCTCATAAAAAAATACACATATACATGTACATTTTTGTGACAGTGGGGAATTTTTACGTTACCACATTTTTTTTTTTAATTATTTTTTTTAGTGAGCTGGGCTCAACTTATGGTTGAATGCAGTATCTACATTCAAGCTCTGTGAACTCATATATAATCAGTTTCATTCAGTATGACTCACAGTAGTCACTACTTAGCAGTCCCTCCCTGTAGTCCCTCTGATGATTGGCCCCACCCCTTTTTCTCCCAGTCCCTCCTTGCAGTGACACTAAATTGGCCCCACCCCTTTCCTTCTAGCAGCCACACTCAGCAACTCGAGTATAAAATTAATATTTGGGCTGCTGAAAGTTAGGGAAGGTGGGGGTTAATTTAGGGGCAGTTATGATTAATGGGGCCTTTAGGGCTAGGTTAATGCTGAGGACTGAGGGTTAATTTAATAAGGTTCACTTAGGGTGCAGTTAGAGGTGAAGGGGGGGGCAAACTAAGGGGAATATAAATCCTGGGGCAGTGAAGATCAATCCTGAATCTGCCGTTTGTTTATTAACCCCTTGGCTGCTAAGCTGGTTTTCGGCATTTTGGTGCATCTCACGTTTAAACGCGTTTCAAGTAAATTTCTTGGGAATAAACTATACAAACCATATATTGTTTTTTTCAGCACACCCAGCAGATTCCAAATATACCATTTTTATATGTGTATGTCTCATTAGGTTTGCAAAATACAGCCAAAAATGGGAAAAAAGTGTAATTTTTCACTTCCAACTCAATAAAAACTAGTTTGTAATGTTATTTTTCTAAACTCTAATATCAAAACCTGTGTTGCTAAATATTTGTAGTAGGTAACCGGTCTAAAATAAACAGACATTGAGAACAGTAGACTGTGTTTTTCTAATATTTTATTGCTAAAAGTTAAATTTATTAGACT
>VKOC01000001.1:31761376-31796501 GCA_009364415.1 Spea multiplicata
CCGCTGCAGGGGACCTGGATCCTCCTGTCTCCCCCCCCATTTAACCCCCCACAAACACTTACCGGTGCTTCCAATTTCCTCCTGTATTCCCGGGGCAGCGGGTTGACGGGATGGGGGTTGCCCCATAATATGCCTTTTAACCCCCTAAATGCCAGAATGGGATATAGGGGTATAAGGCATTTCTGGAGGCAGAGTGGCACATAGGGTGTCAAAAAGCATACCATGGGGCACAGTGGCATATAGAGGGTTAAAAGGCATATCATGGGCCACAGTGCCATATTGGAGTGGCAAGCCTGGGGGCAGATGTGCGTAACTGGGGGACAAGTTGGAAAATACAAGGAAATAAAAACAAAAAATATTTTTCTCAATCATAGCTTTTATTATCTCCCAAATTTTATATAGTTTTTATAGGTGAAACTGTGGAAATATTTCCTTTTTTCCCTAATTTTCCCCACATTTTTACATATTTTTCATACTAAATGATATATGTTTATATATAATTATTATTTCAAAAGAAAGCCAAAGATAGTGGGCAATCACAATCACAATTCAAGCGAGTTGAATAACCTCATAGCAAAAGCACAAAAACTGCTCTGGTCATTTTAGAAAAAATATTATAGAGCAGTCCTGGAAAAGACTGTTTGTAGGAATACTTAGGGAGTAACAGAGTTTCAGATTGCCTGTGGCATCAAGAATCCTCAAGCTCTCACAGATCGGTCTTAATTTCCCCAATTTACGTACTCTCCATCAAATTTGCCTCTTTGGCCATTTTTTGGCATGGGATACAAAACGAGAACTGAATCTTCCATGGTATAGATACAAGAGGTGGAAGTGTCATAACCTAGATCCATATTATCTGTATTGGTTTAACATAAAGGGAATAAACGATTTAGAGATTGTTAACCCTATCGTTTCAAATATTTTGATCAACATGATTAGCTTTAAGAAAAAATTTGGTATAACTGAGTCTTCTTCGGTATTTACTCCTCTAATAGTCTTGCAAAATCTGATAAAAGATATTGATTTAAGACTCTGGTTTTCCCAAGGAGTGGCTACATTAGAGGACATCTGGTCTTCTACGTACCTAGCTTCCTTTAAAGAACTACAAATTAAATATTCTTTCTTAAGTAAAGAATTTTTCCCATATTTAAGGATTAGAAATTTTATTAAACACAATCCGGTCAGACCTCTGACTAATCTGGATAGGTTTTTGAATAGACATCATAAAAGAAATACAATTATGCAAATAACTAAACTGCTTGAACAAGAATCTATTCCAGATAAACCTAATACTATTTTAAAATGGGAAACGGACTTGGGAATTTCTTATCCACCTGATATCTGGGCCGCAGCCTGGATTAATACAAGAAAGGCGATACATTGTATAAATTTGCACGAACAATTTTTTAAACTCCTTCACAGATGGTATTACGTTCCGACATCTATACATAAAATGTATGGATCCACTTCTAAAAAATGTTGGAGATGTAAATTAGAATTAGGATCCATGCTACATATCTGGTGGGAATGTGACAAACTCTCCAATATGAAATTTAAAGTTGTTGAATTATTTAGGAACTTATTTGGGTTCGACTTAATACTGTACCCTCAAACTTTTTTTATTTCATATTGACATATCCTTGCAAAATAAATCAAATCGATATCTGGCCATTAACATTCTGGCCGCTATCAAAATTTGTATTGCAAGAAATTGGAAAATGGAACAAGCACCGTCATGGTTTCAAGTAAATTATCAATATAAAATGGAAAAACAATTTTATAGGATATATAGTAACATCCATAATTATGAGGTAATCTGGCTTCCATGGCAGAATATGATCCCGGGGACCGACTTAGTATAATAGAGATTCCCTTCTTTCCTTTTTTTTTTCCTTATATTTTTTTAACCTTGGCAATTTACTATTATTATTTTCATTATTAATAATTTTATGATATTTTCTCTTCCTCCCTCCCGCAGCTCTGGTTATAATATTAGATTGTGATAATTTCAATTTACTGTCATTTGTATGTATGTTAGATACTTTATTCTGTAAAATTGTACTCTTGAGACATAGAAATGGAAGATTTTGTCTTGTTATATGTTTGTAACGGTCGAATTTTATACGTAATAAAATCTTTAAAAAAAAAAAAAAGAATCCTCAAGCTGAATCTGTGTAAAATATGATTCCAAGTTTTATCAAATGTTTTTCACTCGGTCTTGTTCATGGGTTGCCTGTCAAATAAAGTATTAATTATTGAAGGTTACTTTCAATATACATTTAAAAACGTAAATTCAGTTGGTATGACTTAAAACCCCGCCCACAATGACATCTATCACAGCTAGCCTGGTGCTGCATCATCACCTTTGTGATGTCATCAGAAGCTAGAGTGTTTACCAGCTGACATAGGTAGACCAGTGATTTGCTCTGAGGAGCAGGCGATTGTGAAGATGTGGAATACAGAGTTTGACACCCTGCTGTTCTCTCTCTTTGCGTTTGTATGCGTTTGCATTACGATTATATATTGCATTATATCCATCTTTGCACCAGAAAAAGAAGATGAAGCTCATAGTGACATCTTTTCTCTGGCCATCATGAATTATGTTTCCAATATTCATAATTCACTCCTGCAAATGGAAAATGACCACAGGGCTGCCCTGTCCCATTTGCAAGAAAGAATATCGGCTCTGGAACACAGAATGATATCTGGAGGTGACACTAATGAACACCAGTGTCCAAAATCAGGAAAGGATTCCAGAAGCACACCCACCAAACATGTTTTTCCTCAGGAAGATGAGATCAAGAAACTCAAGGCAGTGATTTTGGATCAGAACAAGGAGAAGGAGGTATTAGAACATTCCATGGAGGAGATGAGAGAAAGACTGTTCCATCTGGAGGAAAACATGGCTTCTAAAGATAACATCATACAAACCCTGACAGACAAACTTCACCGGACGGAAGAAGCTTCTTCAGGGCTGTGTAAGATGGTGAGCAGTCTTAATTTTGAGCTCTCCAACACTGCAAAGGACGTAGACTTTTTGGGTGAAGCCAACCGTCAACTAAATGGCCAGTTATTTTGCTGCAGACAGGAGATTCAGGATCTCACTGTCAAGCTGGAAGATTATGACAATGCCTTTAAAACCATGGAGGTTGAATGTGAAACATTAATTGTTTGCGATGGACAAGTCATGGGGGGAGCTACTGCAAAAATGGAAACTACTAAAATTAAAGCCATTGTGACTGAAATAAGACACACAAAGTGAAAGACCAATGGAGTGCACTGTGAACCTCTGACTGTCATGGTTGACCTTGGGCATCAGTTTATCATAGAAAGACCTCACCAACAACAAGACATTGCAGTCTCAACACCTAATCTGCAAACATCAGCTTTTTGATGGACTGTCTTTAATCATTGTAAATAAAGCTTAGAAATAGAGCATTTTGTATTTATGTTTATTTATATTTTACAATAAGTCAAGCAAGAGTTTTTATTTATTGCTCCATAAAGTTTATCTCTATATTGATATGTGTCTTGTCACTATAGTCACTATATCTTCTCCAATGTACCCACACTAGTAAATTTGCAGTAAAATAAAGTATTTAGACTTGTGTATTCGTATTTGAGCGAACATGAAAACGAGGAAGATTGGTTGGTTTTCATTGTGCAGCCCGAATACCGAAGAAACAAAGATGGCGGCGGCAAAACTTATACAAGGACGAAGGCACATAACCCGAAGAATCTTCGTGTTTGTCTTTGTTTACTAATCTCCCTGTGTACACGAATATTCGCCAAACCGAACGCAGGAATGGGCAAATATTCGTGGAATAGGACGATTTTGTTTCCCACGAAGACGAACACGAAGAGTTGGCCTGCACCCAAATCTACTATTTATTAACCTGCAGTATTGTATATGAGTAATGAGAATAAATCTCAGCCTTTGCTAAGCTAAGTAAGGAAAAAGTCCCACAGGTTGTTGGACCCGTCAATCACAGCCATGACCATCAAAGACCACCTCTAGTTTTTTTTGGCTACATCTATGTATTAATCATTTATATGTACCCTCCTACACACAGTCCCTCCCACTTTACCTCATCCACCAGTGCCAAAACCGCTTGTAATAGACCCAAAACATCTTAAAATGAAGGTGGCTACACATTGCAACAAATTGACAAATCCTAACAGACTTTTGCCACATTTGCAATTCGTTTTGTCAGCGATTGTCTTTCTTATTGGACTAATGCATGAAACAGGCAATTTTCAATGCACAAGTATAATACTCCACATATACTGCGGACAGCCAGTGTTCCTGGTTGACGAGACTCATTTGCTAAACCTACAGCATTATTTATGGGGCATCCAAAAAGTAAGTAACCGAGCAATATTTCACACTAAAAGGGTGCTTGATTTCCAGACATACAGAGACAGCGAAGCAAACAACTGCATTCACCGATTGTCAGAGATCGCCTTTCTTATCGGAGATTCGGACGAATGCATGAAACAGGCAATTTTCAATGCACAAGTGTAATAATTAGGAGGGATGACCACATGTCCCGGATTGCTCTGTTTGTGTTACTGTGTTTGTGTGACTGTGTGTGTGATGTCTGGTAATAAAGGAGTTAATCCTCTGAATCTGATCATGTTTGGTAATAGAGGGGTTAACATGCTATATCTACTCATGTCTGTAATGATTATATGTATATTATTAAATCTGAAATCAACATGGTTTCCAAGGCTTCTTAATAATTAATATATATAGTATATGTAAATCAGTGTGTATGTGAGATATATATATATATATATATATATGTGTACATATGTCATATAAAATGTATTTTATGTGTATGTGATGGTGTGCATATGTGAATCAGTGTATGATTCAGTGTGCCCCTGAATGGCAGAAAAAAAATGTGGTCACCCTAGCGCCCACATGCTTTTGGTCATATAGTGTATATGTACTGCAGAGATCACCGCTCCTAGATATAATAAGCTACAATGCCTTGTACAGAGTTGCTATTGTTCTATGCATGATGTAAAAATGCAGGGGTGGGCATGGGTCATAATGAATTAAGGTATGGAGTAACATAGTAGTGTTTGGTTCCCTGAAAGTCAAATTACTTTTCCTTGAACACTTTTTTTCTTTTTCTGCTTCTTCTAGAAGGCCATGCATGAATTTAACAAGGATTGGAAACTTTCTGGGATACAAAGACTATTTTACAACAGTTTAGTGAAGCAGCTAGGAGGTTTCGGCTCAGAAGCTGGGAAATTCATATGGCCCACGGGTGTGACAAATACCTTGGAAGGTGATCTTGCCATTAAAGACACTGGCAATCAACAAATTCAGATTTTCTCTCTAGATGGATACCATAAGCAAACATTTTCTTATGGCTCAGAATCTATGAAGCACCTTGGAGATGTGGCCTGCACTCAAGAAGGACTTTTTTTAGTGTCTGATGGTTCTAAAGGTATAAAAGTGTTCTCTAAGGAAGGGGAAATGATCCACCTACTCAAGTCATCAAAGGCAGACTGGAAACATTCCTATGGACTTTCTGTGTTGAAATCTAATCGTATAGCAGTAACTGATTGGACAGATGGTGGCAAAATACACATTGTTGGTGTAGATTTGAGGATGAATGCCGTCCTCAAGACCAACGTTATAGATGGACTCCAAAGACCTGAGCATGTTGCTGTGACTGAGGTATTTGCCAGTGAATAACATAACAGTGTACATTACTGACTGATCCACATTGGGAGATACATACTGCCAAATAATTTTTTGTGTTTGTCTGTTAAACACGTGCACACAAACCCAGCTTTGCAGGTATAGGTCAACTGCAATTCACATAAAAGCTCAGCATTAAAAGGTATAGATAAACCCCCTAAATTACAGGCATAAATGACAGGTTGCACAACCCAAAGCCAGCCCTGGGTCCACACGGTCCACATAAAACCTGACAAGCACCAAGATAACACACATAGGACTTGCTATCTTTGCCCCAAACACTCCTGGATGAGTCAACTTTATCCCCAAACAGCCTGTCTTATGCCATCTTTGTCCAATAAACACCCTGCCTGTGCCATCTTGGTCCCCAAGGCTCAAACACCCTGCGTGTGCCATCTTTGCCTTTCCACAAATCAATTATACATCTATGATACACACAAACATTTTTACAGTCACTCACTAATTCACACTTTCATCCCCTCCCCCCTCTCACTATCTCATGTTCTACCACCTCTCCCTCCCTTCTCACTTTCTACCCTTTCTCCCTCCCTTCTCACTATCTACCCCCTCTCCTCCTCTTCTCATTATCTACCCTCTCCCCCCCTTTGTAGTTCATTTACCTTCCAAAAGTCCTGCGGTGGGAGCACAAGGCCTCTGTCTCCCTACTCTGCAATCAAGCTAGAGTCCTTGTGGAGGAGACTAAGGGGGTGCTGAGCGGTTGCTGAAAACTTGAGCAACCGCTCGGCGCCCCTCTCTCTTCTCTGGCTAAAGAAAAATGAATTCCGGGACATGTGGTCACCCTACTCTGGGCATGTGTTCTAGGACTGCCATTAAAGGGTGGTCATCTGAAGTAAAAAAAAAAAAAGTAAGATGGATAGGTTGATTTTCGTCGATAATTGATAAGGAGTTGAACTTAGGGTGTCTATAGCTAGACCATTGAGGTAGAACAGTGAGGAGGTGTACAGGTATAATGCTTTGTCTGTTAACACAAACCTATTAGACAGAGGCTTTCTGTTGAGTTTAAATGTGCCTTTAGATCATTTCTAGGTGCAGGCTGAGAAAGACACATATGGAATAGGAAAAAAGGTAGAAAGTGAAGATTTGGACAAGAAGAAGATGACTGGTGGTTATGTTTAAGGATTGTGAGCTTATGTTTAAGGATTGTGAGCTTTGTTAAAGCTTACAATTAGCCAGTCAAGGTGAAGGCAAATCGATCAAGAATAGGAATGGGAAATAAAGATAAACCTGCAAGTGACATTATATTGAGACTGTAGAGGGCACAGAGGAAAAACTAGGACATTTAAGGCCGGTATATGGTAATCACCATTAACAATGAAGAATGGATGAATCAGAATTTTGGCTGTTCTTGTGTCCGTGTAGCAGCATGTGAGTTAAGATCTAGACGTCACAGTATGATCATGATCCAGGAGAGAAGAGAGGGTAGAGGTAACAGCATGTGAAACAGTAGAAGCTGCTTCATATTGTGTAGGGAAATCCCGACGATTATTATGCTTGCATTTCTAATGGGGCTGAATAAAGGCTGACTACTACTAAATTAACAATTAACAGCCTTTTAAATACCTTCACCCGTCTCAGAGATTAGGCAATGGTTAATTGCACAACCGTTACTGCTGTTTTACTGGCAGGCATTACCACACATCACACATTAATTTTCATAGCTTAATGACTACATACTTTTATGAAAATCACATTTCTCGGAAATCGAGGTAGTGGGATACTTATCGGGAGTTATTTTGTTACTTGAGATTACTGTAAATAAATACGAATATTCTGCCACCTACTGGGGGAACAATTATTTTGCAAATGTCACTGGAATTAAACAACAAAATATAGGACAGACTCCAAAATTAAATGGACTTTTTTAAAATTGCTAGAAAAATATTATTTATTATTATATTTTATTTATATAGCGCCAACAATTTATGCAGCGCTTAATACAATACATATATCCAAGGGGTATGACAAGACAAGAATTGACTAAGACAAACCAATACATTAGATTGAGAGAGCCCTGCTCGCAAGCTTACATTCTTGAGCAAATGGGGTGAGGACGAACCTAAGGCACAGAGAAAGAGAGAGAAGTGTGGGGTTGTAGATGGGAAAATGAAGAGGTGATGCATGAGAGTATCATTCAATTATTTTAAAGGGAAACTCCCAACAAAGATTGTATAACTGGTATCAGATAGAAATATGGTTTCTTTTTTTAAACAGTTCCCGTGTACAGTTTTCAGATATCTATATTAGTTATATGTGTATCCTGGCTCAGTAACATCCTGCCTTTTGGTAAATAATAGAATGGTTCAGTCTTAATTACACATGCTGACCAATGAAACTGTACGGAGGAACAGATTTCAATGTAACCCGACTAACAACAAATGCAGATAAAGTAAATTTATTGGAGCAAAATAAAATAAAACCAAAATTTTAGTCAGAGCTACAAAAATCTCCTATAATCCAAAAACACTATGCATGAACTTTATACTACAGTTTGGTGGCTAGTGCAAGTTGGGTGCAGTAATTATAAATGTGGATGTTTAGTGATTCCAGGATTGAGAGAATTGATTTACAATGCTGTAAAACACATTTCTTTTGCAGGATGAAGATTTGCTGGTCACAGAGGGGCAGCTGTTTGGGCGAAACATGGGCTGCTGTGTTAAGATTATTGACAGTGAACGGGCACTTAAGAAGACCATAGGTCCTACATATGGGGACCACTACAGCTTTATGAACCCTTCAGGAATCTGCGTGGATACAAGTGGCAATTTTTTTGTAGCAGACAAAGGGAAGAACAACGTCACCCTCTTTAGTCGGGACTCGTCCTTATCAGCGCTGGTCGTGACCCAAGACTTGGAGGGACCTAGTGGGATCACTGTAACAAAGAATGGACTTCTTGTTGTGACTGACTGTTATCACCACTGTGTAAAAATGTATAAATACAGACAGGAATTCATATATTAAAATTATACAAAGAAAATACGGTTCTCCACAGCAGAAAGGATCTAACATATTTTAGAAATTGCTAAATCATTTTATGAAATTGTAAAATGCCTTTATAACACTCCCCCAATGGCAGGTTCACTTTAAAATATAAAGGATACATATCCAGAATTAGACCTTCAGCTATGAATATATTTTATAAGAAGTAGAAGTTTTGGCGCCCAGAGATAACTGGGCCTGCAGAGGCACGATTTTCTTGTTCCATACATAGTTCATCATGGAAGATGTCCAAGCTTGTACTTTGCTCCCATTGAATTATAATTAGTGTAAAAACATGGATGAAGTTATATGTATGCTTACTTGGTGGAACTGGTTTAATTGTGGGTAGTTTTAAATCTATAATTAAAAATGTATTAAGCTAGTTAATATTAAGTTTAAATGTCACAGATATATACATTTTTGATCAGTAAAATAGTCATGGTTAGGAGCCCAGAATGTTACGCTGAGATGACATTAAAAAATAAAAATGGCGGGAATCTAATATAAACCATCCAGATTTATTAATAATCATAACTACCAAATGCCTGTTTTATGAAAAGACAGAATATGTATGTATGATGATATTGTGGTTCTACAGCCCTAAAAGTCACAATGTGTATATAAACTGCAATGTGTTTGTAACAAATTGAGTGAATAAAATACCGTATGTTGTTTCTTTTTCTAAATGTCTTGCTTAATAACAAGTACAACATAAAAAGTCTCAATAAAGCCCTAGCCATACCCGTTAAAACAAAAGTGTCCCTCTTTGGCCATTTCAAATGCTGGAATGTTGCAGCTGAGACGACTCTTAAATATAAATATGGAAACATAGGCCAAGTGCTTCTTATCTGTTGTCACAATCTATCAAGTCTGTCCATTTTTCCACAATAAAGACTCAGACCTTCGTTAGTCCTTGGTCTTGTCTTAGATGCACAATAGCTTTATGCCTACAGATGTTTAAATTCACTACTGGGACACTGTTCTATTTTATCTACCACTCTCTCAGTAAACTAATACAAATGCCATATACAGGATCAGCTAAGCATTTGTGGTGGAGAAGATCGCTGGCGTTTCATCCGAAGATAATTCATTTTTGTCCCACATAATTACACTTCACTGACAAGATTTCCTCCATTTTCCTCCATTCGAGCGTCTATCACGACAGACCAACCAGTTACACACCAGAACCATTATAGCAGATAACCAGATTCACACAGTTAATGGTCTACCTTTACATATGTGGGTATACAGGAAGTTAAAAGACCCATGCAAAAGTTGCACCCCATTTTGTTTTATAAATATTCAGAAAATACAGAGAGTTGACAGCTATGCTTTTTTATAGTGTGATGCCACTTTTGGGTTGCATGGTACAGACTACCCGCCCATTAATTTCACTTCCAGTGGTTTGCCCTAAGGGGGAGGAGGCTGCCCCAGCAGGTAGGAGCTGCTGCTCTGCGGATATATAGTCTGCACCCTGTGCGGCAGCCGACACTGAGCTCTGCGACAGTCATTCACTGATCTGGGTGATCACTGCCATAAACCAAGGTAGCAGCTGACCTGCGCAAAGGGTTAACCGATCTCAACATGACGGCCGCTTTAAGGTGCCTTTTTCCAAGGGGCAGGCTGTGTGTTCCAGATGCTTCTACCAGGACAAAGCTGCCGGCATGCACACAGGTGAGCTTTACATGTTCTGTATAGAGTTTTTGATCATTTTATCTTACAATCTAATACATTGACAGAGTCCGCTGTTGAGCTTTATAAGGATAGTAGATATTAACTATTTAGTAACCATCTCACCTGTGTCCTATATGTCATGTGGTTGTATAAGAATGGATACATCTGGTGCCACATTAACATTTTTTAGGATGCTCTAAAACCTGTTTATGCTACTACACATATAATAGAATAATAATTTAATGCCAGCTTATCAAAGACTCACTTATTCCTTCTTTTATGTTCATAATATCACCAAACATGTATGTTCAGCTCTCTGCACACTATATGGATTATGTATGGCAAGACATTATGGCACAAAGTGGTAAAAGTGGAGCTACAGGTCCATTTCATTGGTTGCTATGGTATTTGCATCACATTGCACAAAAACTGCTTTTTAGACGTAGTATCCATGTCTACCACCGTGTAACTGAATCCATATGCCCTGTCTTATATAGAGGAAAACACGTATTCTTAAATGTCAATATCGTATTCTGCCTTTATGTACCTACGTTTGGAAGTTATGGTCCACTTGCACACACGGATCCGTTGTTGCCATAGAAACTGGAAAAGATTCTTAAAAGTTTCTATGTCATTAAACCTTAAGGGAAAAGACAAACGACAATGAAAAAATGTCTGGAGTACACCTTTAAAGCCATACGGGCATCATTCCTCACTGTAGACAACAGGTATCATCATCTGTCGATAGAGACAATTCTGTGTTTAGCGTTCTTATAAATCTTGAATAAACACAGCTGCTTACTAAAGAATTGCTCTAATTTAGTCCAAGTTTGTCCAAGTGCTTTGGTGTTGTTGAGATGCTAATGACTTGTTTCCTTACCCCAAGGTCATCTGCACAAGTGCTGTATTACTTGTGCTCTTTTGTGACTGTTTTGCGACTGGCCACTACCAGACAGACACGACTTTCTATGAATTTCGCACATATACCGTCAAACCATCGATGATGCCCGAGTTCATGAGGCTTGCTAATGAGAACATGTACAGTCGCACTAGGCACTCAGAGCTGATTGGCTACTTCACTATGGAGATAGGAGGCCTTAATAAGGTGTTGCACATCTGGAAATATGGTATGCAGAATTATAATGTGCCTGATGATCTATCTACTTCTTTTATTTCTAATGTAATGAGTCTTAAGATGATGATCATCTTTACATGTTGCCTATGTCTTTGGTGGATTAAAAAAAACACATTATTTTGTGCTTGGTGGGTCACACTTTTTTAAATTAAGGAGCAATTCTATTAGTTTTAAGATGGAACACTGCCACCTCCTTGAGTTAAAAAAGCACAGGCTTTCAATAAACTTGCTTTGACCATAACCATAACCATTAACCACAAAACCATCTAAATCCATGGAAACCACCTGGGCATTAATGCTCTGGTAATAGGTATGGTAGATTTCTGTACAGTATAACTAAATGCAAATCCTGCACATCGTAAAGTGTTTTGTTTTCGTTTTCTCTTTGTTTAAGACAATTTTACAGAACGGACAACAGTTCGGGAAAACATTTCTCAAGATGCTGATTTCATGAACTATACTGCTATAGCAGCGCCAATGGTAGACAAACAGTACAATGAAATTGCATACTTATTACCGTGGTGCAAACTACATCAGCCTGAAAAACAAGGTGAGTGAGTAGTATTGTGACCTGCTGGGCTCCATAAAAATATATGGACCTTTTGAAAATCCTAGGAACCCAAATTGGCAGGGTGTGTCATTCTGTGATCTCATCTTAGTTTTGGCCAAGCAGGTGTCAAAGTAGTTACAGTGTGAATTTCCTCATATGGGCTTGGTGAAATAGTCATGACATAGTCATGACATAGTTTCCCCAACTGTTACATAACATTGTACATCAGATTTACATCAGATTTGCATGGAAGCACAGTGGGAGCTGTATTTCCAAATAGAGCTGGATCATATTCATGGCATCGTGGGCACTGGGCCTGGAGTGTTTGGGGGAGACAACAATTTATATAATGCATATATTGATCGATTTCTTGGGAGTTGGCCAGTCTGTCGATGAGGTTCTGTGTGTGTGTGAGTGATCTACCACCAGTGCAGGCTCCTTACATTGTGTAAATCTGACCATCTGAACCAAATTCCCCTTGACGTCATTTGCGACACAACTGGGTAATACTTGGGAATGTAGCTATGAAATTTGGATTTCATAAGCACTGTTTAGAATCTTAGATTGATTTCGCTGTTTTATAATAATTATATGAAAAACCTGTTTTCCTTTTTTTGATAGGGGTTTATGAATTGGTGACCTTTCAGCTGAAGCCAGGAGGACTGGCCATTTGGGGGGATGCATTCAGAGCCACCATCTCTGCTTATGTAAATACCAGCTACACTGAACTTGTTGGTGTCTTCAACACGGAGTATGGATCACTAAACCAAGGTAGTAACCTCTGCTTAATTTTTCTTGGAGATGCAAATTTGTGAATTTGTCTTGCAAAAATCCAATTAACATAAAAAATGGAACAAAGCAAACTCTTAAAATACATGAAAAACATCTAAAAAAAAAAGCAAACAGAAAGCCACAAGGCTCTTTCTTAAGTCAGGTTAAATTGAAGTCTATATATGTATATTTTAATTTATTGAGCAAAGAGCTGTGTTTAGAGCTTTACAGTTTTCAGTATAAGGGAAGGTACAATCATACAATAGGTACTGTGGGCTACAAATATTTTAATTGTGGTACAATGGGTATGAATTAGGGTGACCACATGTCCTGGATTGCCCGGGACAGTCCCGCAATGGGACTTTAAATCCCGGGTCCTGGACAGCCTCAATCCGGGACAATGCATTGTCCTGGAATTGAAATGCAGTCTTTTTTTTTTTTTTACGTGGAGGAGAGAGAGGGACGCCAAGCGGTCGCTCAAGAAGTTTTCAGCAATCACCTGGCGCCCCTCAGTCTCCTCCGCGAGGCCTCCAGCTCAGTTGTGTGTCGGCATGTCATGCGGAGCGTTGGAATGTGACATCATATTCCGGGGCTCAGGAGTGTAGCAGCGCACACCACGGCAGAGCAGGGAGACAGAGGTCTCGCGCTCCCACCGCAGGACTTCTAGAAGGTAATGGAACTACAAAGTGGGGAAAGGGTAGATGAGAAGGGGAGGAAAGGGGTAGATAGTGAGAAGGGTAGATAGTAAGAAGGGAGAAAGGGTAGATAGTGACAAGGTAGAGGGGGTAGATGTGATTTCCAATTGATCTATACCTGCAAAGTTGGGTTTGTGTTATTCTGTTGATTCATATCTGCTATGCTATCTTTCCTTACATTATTTATGTATACCTGCAAATACAGGTATTCAGTTGACCAATACCTGCTATGCTGTTTCCATGTGTTTATTTGATCTATACCCTCAGTGCTGAGTTTACATGTGATTTCCAGTTGATCTATACCTGCAATGTTGGGCTTGTGCGTTCTGTTTATCTATACCTGCAATGCTATGTTTCCATACATTATCATTGTATACCTGCAAATACAGGATTTGTATTTCTGATTCTATGCCTTCAGTGCTGA
This sequence comes from Spea multiplicata, assembly GCA_009364415.1. Classification (NCBI taxonomy): domain Eukaryota; kingdom Metazoa; phylum Chordata; class Amphibia; order Anura; family Pelobatidae; genus Spea; species Spea multiplicata. The sequence continues at coordinate 31,775,342 of VKOC01000001.1, forward strand.
GTTCACATGTGAATTTCAATTGATCTATACATACAAAGCTGGGTTTGTGTGCTAATGTGTAGATCTATACCTCCTATGCTATCATACATTATTTATGTATACCTGCAAATATAAGGTTTGTATCTCTTATTCAGTTGATCTATACATGCAAATGCTGTGGAGGGAGTGATTGTATGCTAGGGAGCGTGAAGCGGGGCCCAAGGAAATGCTTATGTAGGGTCCAATTTTTTCAATATAAAATGTATTGGCAGCAGAGTCTAATATATTTATTTATATAATATATATATATATATATATATATATATATATACTATATATATCGGGCAGCAGGGGCTGCCAGTTCAGCTGTTACTTTAAAAATCATATTTCAATCAGTCTTATTTCACAAAAAGTACATATTATGTAGTTAAAAATGCATGTCTAAAAGTATATATATATATATATATATATATATACACATACACCTGTGTGTGTGATCTCATGCGCTTCATAGTGTGTCCCTGAATGGCAGAAATAAAATGTGGTTACCCTAGTATGAATACATTAGGAAAGGATGCCTCTGACCCATATAGCTTACATTCTAAGTGTGATTACAGTGTTAGAATGCTTATTACAGGGTACACACATTCAATGTTTTAATGTGTGTTTTTACAAGTCCATGTTTTATGGTGGTACGAGAATGAAGACAGCCGCGCCGCTGGAAGACGTCTAGCTTATGAAGATGCAAGGGTGGCTGCAGCGGGTGAGTTAATGCCAGTTGCTTATATATGTTTTTGGTTCTTGTCACATGGACAAATGTTTATGCACGTTGCAATAAAAGGGTGTACCCTAATCACAGTTATGTTTCATAAGGATTTTACTGTTTCCATCCTCAATTAACTTTACATAGTTGCACTGGATAAGTATGTTTATGGAATCTGGTGGTCTTCTGTGAGATTATGCCAGGTAACTCAGATGGCAGTATTCATTAGAAAGGCAGTAATCTGGGGTTAAATATATCTGCCAACACCCTTCTAGTTTACCCTTCCCGGTTTACTATACATATTCCAGATTATGTAAACTAAAGAGGGAACCCAAGGGTACAAGGATTGTCTGCTTAAGACATGAGAGAGAGTGAAATCAGAACTGGAATCTCTGTAAACCAGATTAGGTAGTTGCAGGAGAATAAAGGAGGTGAAGGGGGCATGGTGTAAAAGACAGGTGCACCTATTCTGCCACTACCAGATTCATTTTATAACAGTCTATTCCCATTTGTTACTATACTCCACACAGTTTTAATCTTTGTTCAATCTGCAAAGCTTTTAATTTTGTTTTTGATATCTCTTTTAATGTGTTTGGTGGAACGAGTAGGTTTTCATTTTTAAGTGTCTGAGGTATTTATTGGACTATTAGTGGTACTGCAATTTTTTGCGCTAGGTGGTCTTTCAGAAAGCAGCAGGGGATCTGCGATCTCACGAGACTTTTCTCTCACCTTGTTACTGACTACTAGCAAAGAGTAGCCACTCAGACCCAGGGAAGAGCAAAGTATCCTCCAGTATGAGTGAAAAGGCTTGCAGAAGTAATTGGTCTATATGGGGTATTTACTGAAATACATGTCATAAATCCTGTTGGGATCTACCTCCACGTGTGTCTAGAACGGAACCTCTCAATGTGGCTGTGAAAAGAGTTCATCCTAGTCCATCTGCTCCCCAAGTCTCTGACTCCATTGGCATATAACAGCTGTGGCGAGTATAAAAATATAGGAATGCTCTGCATTCACCGCTCAACCCCATCTATTTTAGCAGCTAAATTCACGGATTGTGCAATTTACCTTGAAAGCTAGACTATTAATATTAATATAAATGCAGACCTTGTTCAATCTGGTTCTTAAATAACAGGTAAGATTAAAAGACAGAGTTTTACATGTGCAGCAACTCAGATATTGTTTTTTGTATATTTGTTGACTACATTTCCTAATTTCCTTGATTTCAGTGAGAGAAAGCGTGAGATTCCTGGTGTCCCAGAAGAATGTGCTCCTACAGCCCACGGCATTCTCCCCCCTCAAATAACACCAGGGCAGTCTCTCTGGATACCAGCACCATATGTTGGAACTCCTAAAGCCTGACTATTGAACTGAATAATATATTTTATATTCTGCAATTTTTTTCAATGTAAACTTTTTTCTGTGATCCAATGATCGTTATTTATTAAGATACAGTGCCTTTAAGACTGCGCTTCTCTATTAAGTTAATATACATGCCTGAGTATGCAGCTACTGCATTGTTGGTATAGTAGTATGTAGCCGCAACAATAGTACGTATCCGCAACAATAGTATAAAGTGTTAACCTCTCCCGCAAAGTCCCTCTTCAGTGAATGGATCCCAAAGATCAACACCTCCTTTAAAGATCCAACCAAACAATGTCTGACGCTTATGTTATTACTCTTGACAACTCATGTGTGATTTCTTGTTTGGTAAAAAACTACACATAATTGTAGTAGAAACAAATTAGGATTACCGCACAGATGCAGTAGCTTATTATTATGTTTTATTTATAAATCAACATTTTCTGTATTGTAAGAAGTGACTGGTAAATTGTTGGTGTTATATAAATAATAATAATTAATAGAAGGGGTGTAGAGAGAGTGTGCCGTGGATTAAGGTAGGAGTTGTATTGGTGGCAGATAAGAATGGTTCTAGCTGAAAAGACTGTAGTGAAGTTCTTCACAAAGGGGAGATGCAGAGTGTCATGTAAAGAAGTTAAAGCCTAGTATAAATGTTGTATAAATTGCAGAGGAGTGAATTGAGATACGTCCACCAAAAGCGTGTTGGAATAATTGAGACGGGAGATAATAAGTTTGGTGGCTTCTTGGGTGAGGAAAAAGTACGTATGAGATTACTGAGAGTATGGGGTAGAGATAAAACGAGGGAACATAATCACTTCAGTTTTCGAGAGATAACATTTCAGGTAGCGTTGTGACATTCAAGCAGATATTGCAGTCAAGCAGTTGTTAATACGGGACATTTGAGTGTATATCGGTAACAAAAAAACAGACTGACCTTTGAGGGATGCTATCATAAAGTAGAAGATCGCAAGCCTGAGAAAGTAAAATAGAATTATTAGAAAGATATGACAAGATACAGGAGAGAGCTGTTTCTCATATACCCATAGAAGGAAGTGAGTCAACAACAAGGTAGCGGGTTCAACAGTAGGGAGAAGGGACCTTTGATAGTGAGCAAGTTACTGGATTCTTTTGTTAGAGGCGTCACTTTCAGTAGAGTCAACGGGTCTGAAACCAAACTGAACAATACTGAAGAGGAAATTAGAGGAGAGGATGTTAGGTAAGCGATTGAACACAATCCACTGAAGCAACTTAGAGGCTAAAGGGAGGAGAGGGGATAGTAGTCAGAGAAGTGGGGTAAAGGGTACAAGTCAGCTATGTTGGTGCCCTCTCCTGGTATATGGCTTGATGTGTGATTTGATCAGTTGAGTCTATTAAGTAAAACAGCACAGAGGTGGGGCCTTAGAGCAGAATTATGGAAAGATGGAGGCATGTGTTCCAGGCTTCGTGAGAGCTGTATGAGAGTACTTTTAGAATGGATGAGGGCAAAGAGTAGCATCATACTATGTGATTTTTATGTTTCTTCATTAGTAACAGTGATTAATTCATGCAAATAAAATTACATTTGTTGTTATCTGAAGTGTTTGTTTTCCCCCAAACTGCTTGCTACCTTTATCTAAAACTGATACATTTTAAAATTAGCAGCATTAATAATGTCTCTTTAATTACAAAAGTTATTGGCTTAGAATGTAGTTTAAAATATCCTCACGCCAAGCACCCAACACTTGATGTTGTGTACTCAAAAATCTATGTATAATGCAATGTAATTTATGCTATAAAATGTTTCTTTGGTCAGGGCATTTCATAAAACCACGATAAAGTGTCATGTAGATGTATTATTTGGGTTAGAATAATAGATCCACTATATGGACTGAAGTATTGGGACACCTGACCATTACACTAACAGGGACTTTTATCACATTTCATTTAAAATAGACATTCATTTGTAGTTTGCAGCTATAAGAGTTTCCACTATACTGGGAAGACTTTCCAAAATATTTTGGAGTGTTTCTGTTGGAATTTTAGCCCATTCATCCAGCAGAACATTTGTGAGGTCAGGGACTGATGTTGAATGGCCCACACAGAGCCCTGACTGTCCAAGTTCTTCCACTCCAAACTCATCCAACCATGTCTTGCTTTGTGCACTGGGGCACAGTCTTCCTGGAATAAACAAGGGCCTTCCCCAAACTGTTCCCACAAAGTTGAAACCGTAGCATTGTCTAAAATGTCTTGGTCTGTCTCCTTCCCCATACCCAGTTTGTGGGAACAGTTAGGGCAAGGGCCTTATCTATCCCAGCATGACATGTCAGGCACAGGCCCACTGGGCATTTGATCAGATGTCAGTTAAAACTCATCTCCTGCAATGCAAATGCCTTGCATGCCTTATTTCAAATATGACCATGTGAATTTGGCCAACTCAAAAGCCAACACACCAAGAACTTAAAGAGCCACAGCAGCCATCACAAACATATGACAGCTCCACACTCCTTATATGTATTTCCACCTCCCCTATCTAATTTCCACGCAAGTGATGAGTCTGGCTGAACAGCCAACTCTAGCACTGACTTGGAGAACCCCTGTGTGCATGGATGGAAAGTGCCACCATTGCTTTCAACGTATTGGCTAAAATAGTCACACCACATAGGAGGGCAGCTGCAGGGCTGCAGCTTCTGAATAACATAGGTGTTTTTTTTCGCATATTAAGGCGGATTGTATCGATGAATGTGTTTTCAAAAGAAAGCCATATTTATCCTGAAAAACAATACACAGCCAATAACCTGCATCGGTGCACTAAATGAGAACGAGAAAGGGGGACAGAACGGTCGGATAACACGGCAGACATGTTCCGTTACATCCCTGTTTTCTCCCTGATGTCCCTCTTTTCTATGATCTTGGCATGCTTGCTGGGTACCACAGCCTTAAAAGTCACAGCAACAGGAAATGTGTGGCTGCTGTTGTTAAACTGACCTGTGTAAATAAAGTCATCCTACTCCTTCTGGGAGCCTTACTGAGTTATCAATAGATAGCAGTCACAGAAAATGTCTAAAGCATTAGCCCTCTAGGCCCAGCACCTGTAACCAGGTCATTTCCAGCACTGGGACTGTATGTATGCACCAGTGCTACTGGGGTAGAAGCGTCTACAATGTACTGCATTCCCACTAAACCAATACCAATTTAAATAAATAGTAGCCCCTGGGCGCCATTTTCCTTTACAAATAATTCTAAAATACGGAAAGAGAGTCCCCACTTCCGTTTACAATGCCAGTTTATGCAATTCCATGGTACAGTCCGCGCTCCCCCTCACTTTCACTTTCAGTTGGTTTGCTCTGAGGGGGGAGGTGGCTGCCCTGGCTGTAGCCGGTGGGGCAGAGGACATTGACCTCTGTGACTGTCACTCGCTGATCTGGGACCGCAAACATTCGCACTTAGTAAATGATCGACTGTCTGCGTTAACGGTAAAGAGAGAGTGCACGGAAATTACTGCCATAAGCCAAGGCAGCAGCTGACCTGCGCAAAGGGCTAGCTGATCTCAACATGATGGCCACTTTAAGGTGCCTTTTGCCAAAGGGCAGGCTGTGTGTACCAGATGCTTTTACCCGGGCAAAGCTGCCGGCATGCACACAGGTGAGCTTCATGTAGCAAAAGACTCACGTGTTCTGTATACGATGTCACAATATTAACCAAAGAAGCTTGAATCATACGATCTGAAGGTGATCAATTGTGTCTTAATGTTAATTGACAGAGTCCCAGCTATAAGGATAGCAGATATTAACTATTTAGTAACCATTTGTGTCCTATATATCATGGTGTCGTAGAAGAATGTAGTGGCACATTAACACCTTCAGGGATGCATTTACACTGCCCTCACCTGTTACATAGTTACATACTTCATAAGGTTAGAAAAAGACCTAAGTCCATCAACTTCAACCCTTCTACCTAACCTTCCTACTCTTGATCCAAAAGAAGGCAAAAAACCCTAATTAAGCTACTAAGAATTCTGCCATCGGTGGACAAAAATTCTCTATTTATAGCCCTATATGTAGTTTCTGTATGTCACCTTGTTATGTTATATACTAACCGTATACAGAGCTAGGGAATCTGATGGCGCTATATGTAATACAAATAATAATAATATATGAAAGCATTTCTTGTTATGATAAACGTGGGGCAATAGATCCATTTCATTGGTTGCTGTGTTGTTTGCCCAGTATATAACTGTATTTATATGCCCTGGAATAAGTTTACCTCTATACAAATATATGTAAGTAGACAGATCGCATTCACTCTGCACCTATATGACTATGAATAGATCCAGGTTTCATTATTTGGGCATCCCAAGTTATGGTCCACCTAAACCCCGTGTATTTAAGCATTCTCCCGTCTATTTTCTAAAATAGAGTAGAGATACAAATAAACATAACTCACTTTCTATGTAAATTAATGTAGATGTTCTACCTTCTGAGGTCTTTAGCTAACTGTCATAAAATATAGAATGGATCCAATAAATTGTAGGTAAGTTGTGTTTTGGGTTTTTTTTCTACATATTTTAATAACTTTAACATTTGTAATTAAATGCAGTGATTTAAACATAGTACTGTTAAATACTCCCCAGATTTATTATTGCGGTATTATTTTATATGTGATCCTATTCATGCAGGGGATGCACAGTTGCTGCATGGACTGGTAGGTTGGTGCCATTGAAACGGGAAAAGCTTCTTAAAAGTTTTTTTTTATATGATTTAAACCTTCAGGAAAGAAAAATCAAATGACAATAAAAAGAACATGACAGGCCAGCTAAGGTTTATTTGTGTAACCGACTAGAGCATATGAGCATCAAACGTTTGTGCAACTGGGACAGCACCTTTAAAAATGAGATAAAGATCAGCTATTACCTATGGAGGAACATTCAGCATGACTGTGGGAAACACATAGGCGTTATATTCCATACTGTGATGGTATTGTGTCTTGAGCTTAGTCCTGACCATCGTGGTGAATACATTAGGAGCAGCGTGTGTGTGTGTGAGCAGAGGACAACTGCTGCCGACTAAGAGCTGGTGGCCATCAGGAAAGTGAATGAGCTGTGTTTTATTAAAAAGCTGCATGTTAAGGGGGATGAAGGCATGGGGCGGCCATTGTTAAGGGAGCAAGTTAAGGGGGATGAAGGCATGGGGCGGCCATTGTTAAGGGAAAGGCCAGCAAGAGGTTAGAGCAGATTATGTGGTGGGAAGGAGATGTGAAGAGAGAGAATCAGAGGAAGAAGAGGGAAAGAGGGGCTAGGAAGAGAAAAGGAGCCAAGAGAGACAGTTGGGAGAAAGAAGTGGGGAGAGAAAGAGAAATGGGAAGGGGGGAGAATGAGGAGGAAGAGAAAAGGAAGCAATGAGAGAGAGAGAGAGTTTTGGCCATGTAAGTTCAATGATGAGCACAGCTAATATTTAGCTGTGCAGCCTCGGCTCCAAATAGCCTCATCAACAACAAATTTACAACAACAAAAATGGCAAAGGAGAGGAGGAATCTGTACAGAGGATGATATCGGGAGTGTACCTGTAAAGCCATACTGACCTCATTTCCCACTTTGGGCAACATCATTGTCTTGAGTCAGCTGAGACTATTCTGTGTGTATCTTTCTTTTTATCATCTTTTTTATTTTAAATAATCATCTTTATGAAAATGGTCTAATAGATCACATTGGATGTTAAACTAGAAACGTTCAGTTGAAATTCTTGGCAAGTCAAGATGATGTCTGACCATCGTTTCTTTGCTTGTGAAGTGTTCTGGTATTATTGCCAGTGACTTACATTTTCTTACTCTAAGGTCATCTGTACAAATGTTTTATCACTTCAACTCTTGTGCATTTATTTCCTTATTTACCCTTTAGGCTAGAGCAGCGTTTGCAACAGGTCCACGCCAGGCAGACACCACGTTCTATGAATTTCGCACATATACCATCAAACCATCGATGATGCCCGAGTTCATGAGGCTTACTAATGAGAAAATCCACAATCGCATCAAGCACTCTGAGCTGATTGGCTACTTCACTATGGAGTTAGGAGGCCTTAATAAGGTGTTCCACATCTGGAAATATGGTATGAAAACTTAGAATGTTAAGGTATACTTCTTTTATCTCTAATGTAATCAACCATAAGCTGATGATCATCCTTACACGTTGCTTTCTTCCTTTCTTTTTTAATTTTGGATTGTTATTTCGGAATCATGTAATTAGCATTTAGCTCTTGCATTTTTTTAAAGTGTTTTGTTTTCGGTTTTCCTTTTTTTATTGCTTTAGACAATTTTACGCAACGAACAACAGTTCGGGCAAACCTTTCTCAAGACGCTGATTTTATGAACTATATTGCTAAAGCCTTTCCAATGCTGGACAAACAGGACAATGAAATTGCATACTTGGTGCCGTGGTGCAAGTTACAGAAGCCAGAAAAACCAGGTGGGTGGAATTCCATTTCAAAGTAACATCACATGCTCTATAGTCTTACCATTTAGTCATCCTTTTACGGTAAGAAAACAGGGAGAGGACCTGTCTACTCCACTTTACTCACTATGGTGTATTGCGAAATGCCGGGCGGAAGATAGTTTCTTTTAAATTCTCTGGGAAAGCAGTTTGGCGTTGTGTCACTCTTTGTCTGGTTGACCTCAGATGAGGTCTGCCCAAGTGGCGGAGATACTTACATTACAGTTTTAATTTCCTTATGACTGCCGAAACACAGAAATGATTGAATGCGTACCTGTGCAATAGTTCCCTGTCTATTGCAGAACTACAGCCCTTGCAATGCTTGGCTAGGCTTTTACCATCTTATGTTCATGGGAGCACAGTGGGAATTGTAGTTCCACATAGTTAATGTACAAGGCAACCCAGGCACTGCTGCATGGCCTGAGGTACATACATATTTTTCTTAATTGTGCTTGGGAGTTGGCACCCCCATTATATGTATAAGGAACCTGGGCAGTCACTTGAGGGTTCCATGTGTGTGACAGAGACCTACCACCAGTGTAGGCCCCTTACACAAACACCATGTCAGCCTAGGAGAAGAAGCCTTTTGGGCTTTTGATAAATCACCATACATCTTAATAGAGGGGTACACCAAATTGAATACATTGTCCTGGACCCCATGTTGTGTTAATCTGGCTCTGGTTCCACAAGAGCTGGAGATTAATGTGTAGTGTATTTGTCTGCTAAAATGATACTTCTTGCGATATTCTGCCTCTTGCATTTTGTGGGTCCTTTTCAAATAAATTCCAAACGCAAGGATTAAAAATGATTAAATGACTGACTTTAATATTTCTAAACCATATATATATATAATTATATATATATATAATAATAAATCTTTTTTTTACAGGGGTTTATGAATTAGTGACCTTTCAGTTTATGCCTGGGGGACCCGCTGTTTGGGGAGATGCTTTCAGAGCAGCCATCTCCACTCATGTAAATACCGGCTACACTAAACTTGTTGGCGTTTTCAATACAGAATATGGATTGCTCAACCAAGGTAGTAGCCTGTACTTTGAATATTTTTTTCTTTGTATCCTGAACATTATTTATTTGTTTTTGTTTCTCTGTTACTTTTAGTGTAAGCCTGAAGAAAAAATACTGCACAAAAAAAGAATAAAATTATAGGTGGATTTGGTTTGCAACAACAAAACTAGAACAAACTAAATGCACATTGAAAATACACAAGAAATAAAAAGAAAATCTATATAAACACAAAAAAGACTATTGAGGCAGGTTATGTGAGAGTATATATATATATATATATATATATATATATATATATATGTGTATATTATTATATATTGGTAGCTAAGAAATTTATTTAGCACACTACCGTTTACAGTACAATAAAAGGTACAAAAAGTAATTTTTGATTGGGATACAATAGTTATAAAACATATTAAAGGGTACTCTTCAATGTTAAAACATGTATTTTTGAATTGAGAAAAAAATATTATGTTTAAATGTGTGGAATCAGATCTCCAGACCAAGTAGTTGCAGGGGGATAAGAGATGTAAAGGAGGGCATTGTGCAAAAGTAATATAATGTTTTATGTTTAAATGTTTTTTATTTTATTTTATGCAAGTCCATGTTCTGTGGTGGAATGAGAATGCAGACAGTCGCGCTGCTGGAAGGCATCTAGCTCATGAAGATGCAAGGGTGGTTGCAGCGGGTGAGTTAATGCCAGTTTCATGTAGATGGACTGTTTTTGATTCCCTCTTAGATCTCAGAAAAAATTGCATAGGTAGTCTTGAAGCCATGAATACCTTAATCACATGAATTGTTTTAAAGGATTTTCCCATCAATGAATGAGCCGCTGTAACCAAACTTTATATACGTTATGTGATGTAACGTAGCTGTGGGAGGGAGAGGCATTGGATAAATAACCATAGCCCCTCCCACAACTACAGGCTAATGTACATTAGCCTTAACATATATGCAACTTTATCTGGATTGTCTGCTTAAGACCTGAGAGTGAATAGAATCAGACCTGGAATACCTGTAACTAGATAGTTGCAGAAGAGTCAAGGAGGTGAATTGGGCATGATGTAAAAGACCGTTCCACCAGTACTGGATTCATTTTGCAATGCCCTGTTCCCACTTGTTACTATACTCCTCACAGTTTTACCCTTTGCTTTGTTTGCAAAGCCTTTCATGTTGCCTTTATTACTTTTAATGTGTATAGTGGAAACAAAAGCTTGTTTAGGGGTGTCTGGATTGTTAATCAGACTCTTGGTGGTATTGCGCCCATGTAGAACCATCGCTAGATGGTCTTTTAGAAACCAGCAGGAGATCTAGGATCTCACATGACTTTCCCCTCAACTACCTTTCAGGTTTCAGTGTTTGCAGATAACACAAAATTGAGTAGGGTAATAAATGCTGAACTAGATGTGTCTTCACTGCAAGAGGATTTGGATAAATCGGGTAACTGGGCTGATAAATTGCACATTGATTCAATGTAGACAAATGTAAAATGATGCATTTTGGACATAATACAAATGCAACATACTTAACGGTGTTTCCTTGGGGAAATCTACTAAAGATTTGGGCGTAATTGTATACAATAGACTTAGCACTAGCGCACAGTGCCAGCTAGCGGCTGCAAAGGCAAATAAGGTATTAATAAGGTATTAAAAGGAGTATTGACTCACAGGAGAAGATATTATTCTGCCTCTTTACAGGTCCATGGTAAGAGGAGTGCCACAAAATGAATAAGGATAATGGAAAGCTTTAGTTATGAAGAAAGGCTAGAAAAGTCAAATTTGTACACATTAGAGAAACGGCATCTTAGAGTGGATATGATGTTATATAAATAACCGTAAGGACAATTAAAGTATGGAATTCACTACCTAAAGAGCTGGTGCTAGCAAATACATTAGATGCCTTTAAAAGGGGCCTGGGTACCTTGTAATGAAGCAGAACATAGAGAGCTATGTATAAAGGAATTATTATTCATGTATGAAGGAATTAATATTTATTTAGTGCTTGTTGATCCAAGGAGAAATCTGATTTGGAGTCGAGAAGGATTTTTTCCCCCCCATTAAAAGCAAAATTCGAAATTGCAGACATTTTTGGCCTTCTTTTAGATCAACAGCAGTAAACAAGGAATAGGAAAATGGTTGCGCTTGATGGACCCAAGTCTTTTCTCAACCTAAACTACTTTAAACCTTGTCATTAACTAATAACAAAGAGTAGTCACTCAGACCACAGGAAGAGGAAAGTGTCCACCACTATGAGTGACAAGGCTTGTAGAAGTCTTTGGTGCATATGAGGTACTTACAGAAATGTATGTGTGACCAGAATGGGACTACTCAATGAGGCTGTGAAAATAAATCTCTGTCCCTTCTAGTAATTCTACCTACTCCCCATGTCTGACTCTATTGGCATATAGGAGCTGTGCAGATAAGAGAACTATAGTAACACTTTCCTCAACCCCATCCTCAAGCTAAATAATTTTCAGGTGACTTTGTATGACCAGAAAATCGTAGGCTTAATTCACACCATCTAATTATTAACATAATTGTGTACTTGTATAAAAGAATGGGTAAGATGAGAAGACAAAGCGTTGCATCTGTACTAATTCAGGAAACAGGAGGAGGTTCTGTTCTACTGCCCTACATGATGGGTTTGTTTGAAACCTATGTTGTCTCTTATGATCTGACAATTGTTTTTTCTAATTTTCTTCTTGTTTCAGTGAGAGAAAGCGTAAGATTCCTGGTGTCCCAGAAGAATGTGCTTCTACTTCCCACAGCATTCTCCCCCCTCAAATAATGGACACCGCCGCCGTATGCCTGAGCTCCTAAGGCCTGACCGCTGAATTGAGAAACATAGTTCTGTAATGCTTTTTCAATGCAAGCCTTACATTCACGTGATTGAAAGATGGCTATTTATTAAGATACAGTGCCTTTAAGACTGAGCTTGCAATGACTTCATAATCCGTGCTGTAGTGAATGTTTGTTACCGCTATAACACTATATGTATTTCTTTCACTCAGCAGTAAACCCTGCAGCAGTTGTGAAGTGTAACTACACATAATATTGTAGTGGCAACAGATTTGCACTTCTGCACAGACTATGTAGTAACTGCATACCCAACGATGCACGCTAAACTTTACTTGTCTTGTGTGAAGTTTGTGCTTCATTTGTTGCTAGTAATGTACCAAATAAAAATCGATTTGTAGTGGTTTGAGATGTTCATTTTTTCCACCAAAATGTGTTACAGGTGAGTTGAGCTCATACCTGAAAACTACGTAGACCTGGAGAGTCTTACCTCATGCTTCATATAGGAACGGGTTTCAGATGGTCCTCAGTTTGGAGGAAAGGAGATGGAGGGTTGATGCAATGGGGCATAGCCCAAACTGCAATCTCTCCTCCCTGACAAAAAGCACTGCTGGTAATTAGCTGTGTTGCAAATCCAAGGAGTATTAGAGTTATGGCTAAGATGAAAGTCCATTGCTATAAGAAGCACTCAACTGGATAGTTAAAGAAAAACTCCAGTTATCATATATCCACTTTTTTCCTAATCAGGGTCGGCAAATACAGAATGTACATTTCTGTGATTATCTGATTTAGGGACTTCAATATATTTGAAAAGTTTTGTGTGCTCGCAGGTCGGATAGCTGCGTTTAGGGTTAGCTCCTTTAATATTTTATGCAACTTGGGTATACACCTATTTTTTGTTATGTGCTACCTTCAACTTGATTATTTGAGGAAATTAGCTCAGCGAAAAAAAAATTGTCACGCGTCAATGCTTAAATAAAAATATAGAGGTTTAATAAAGTCGGCAGGAGAGTTATGGTTTCATTGTACGTTATGAAGGACCATCCTTGGCAGGTTTCTCCTGCAAGGGTTCAGCATAATTCAATCCAAAGCCATAACTGCTGTGGGGAAAGAAGGGCAGCTGCCCCAGGCAATGCCCAAGTGCCTCTTTTCCCTTCTGCAAAGTAATTGTAGTCTTCATAGATGGGGCTTGGTCAAACATTCTGCGGAGAGGAAAATGTCCCTAAATGGTATACCAGCCTTGTAGGAAAATAATATAACAGTCTAGAAATGTTAAGATCGAGCAAAAATTTAAATCTGTAAATAACCATAGGCCATCTTCCATAGGGCCACCGAGGAGGCAATATAAAAAAATGCATTTTAAGTTGGCTGAAAAAGCAAAACAATCCAGTTTGTAGAAGTTTAGTGATTCTATCAGATCATTTATGTTACTTCATTACATTAGTCCCCGTTATAAACACATCTACAAAAATATATCATGTTAAACACATACCAGACAAGCCAGATTTGGTGTCACAAATTTTATTTACGTGACATAATACAAGGAAATTAACATTAATCTATGCTATACATTTTTAATACTTAAAACAGTTAATGACAATACAAATATTTTTTTTCAGTCACAGAAATTTGAACTGAAGGATTTAACTTAGAACGTTGCTGTAAAACCATTTTTTTTTTAATTATAAATTTTCTGTCTAGTCTTTGAAATAATAATGGGTATTCCAGTGCAAAATTAGATCCCATTATAGACAGTGTAAAGTGCTTGGAATGAAGAACCACAATGCATGACAACATCACATCATATGGGAGAAATGTTATGTCTGTAACAAAGAGAGACAAGATTTACAAACAGAAGCAACCATGTATAATGCTTTCTTCCAGGCTACCGCCATGGGGTGTGACACAAAATCGTCCGTTGGCATATGCATAGTGGCATAAGAGTGTCTGATTGCTTCTCGCTGAGAATAAGCAGTAAGATTATGGGTACATGTCAGTGGTTCTTGAAGAAATCACCATTTGTTATCAACACGAAACATAGATTAGTTGGGACGAGCAAAGGACATTTTACCAAACTGCTGGCTGTGAGACGTAACTGGATAATGTTTGGTTCAAGAACATAGAAACCACGGGTTCAAAAAAAGACCTACTATATGTGCGCATCCACAAAAAGTGGTCTGTGTAAAAACTGTGTCTTGTGATTGTAATATGTAACAACAGTCCATTATAAAGGATGAGCTTGTTAAAAGCTAACGGAAAACATGACCTGTACGATACAGCCATCAGTTAACTTAGGCACATTTTGGATAACACGGTTTTTCAAAGTCCGACTTCACTGAAAGAATGTGTTCATTTCTCAATGGCATTTTGTCAGTCCCTACGATAATCATATTTGGACACTTTTGTAGTAAGAAGACCAGAAGATGTGGGCCTACCTGTTTGCATAGACTATGGCGAAAGAACTATATACAAATGACAAAAAATAATCTTAATTGCATTGATAAGTATACAAAAAAGGTTCCTGCAGCATTTTGTTGAGCGTTTAGGAGGTCAAAGATTATGGACTATGCAAGTACGGGGACTAATACCTTCCTTCTGACCAATTTGTAACAGCAAGTAGGCTGAGGCAAATAGGCCAGGATTCTGTCTACATCATTTCAAAAGTTGCTCTTACTGATTGCAGCCAAAAAGCGACAATCATTGCACATAGTGATTCATAAATATTCCCTGAAACACGTCAACTGTATCTCCTTTTCCCCCTGACAGAGGCAGTAAACAAATCATTGAGACAAAAGGAAGGATAGAGAGTTATAAAGTCGGGACCATTTTTTAATGTGGCTTGTATTAAGCTAGTTTGTATCTTGTTTTGGTTGGATCCCCAACTTTTGTGGTTCAGTCTTTTTGTTTTACGAACAGCACCATAAGATAGATTCATTTACACGTATCCATCAATGTCCACATATAGCGTATATGTTCTTGTATGCGTTTGCCTATTAAATGCAGAAAACACGCAGCACGAGAGGGGTATTAGTATGCATGGTGAGTAAGGCTTCAAACAACATATATTATGAGTAGCTAACAGTAGCAAAACCCATCAGCAAGACACAATGCCAACTTATCACAGAAAAGACTAGAAATGCCAAGGGGGCGCAAAGTCAATTCCTTCAAAGAAATTAAATATGCACTAAATATGGAACACTAGTTTTGGTTTATCACCAAGGTGGCAACCTAGTAGGCCTTAGCTGTTCAGTGAGTGAGTGATATGGAAAATGTCACACATCCGTTGGTAACTAATTGTACTCATATGCTGTAGTCGTAGTATTTATTACCCTTGACTTGGCTGAACATTTGTGCATGGTAAGCGTAGTAGTAATCCCTTTCCAGGAAGATCCGTAATGCACCAAGAAATTTCCTCACATTGTGGCAAAACCCTGGCCAATGTAATGGTAATGAGAATACACAAACGATCCTTGAGGTTAAACCAAAGAGTACACACTCTTAATAATAACAAAAAGCCATCCTGAGTATGTACGGTATATAACAATACGACTAAAAACCTGCTTTTTAAACGGCTGGCAATACAAAATATTTGTATTAAATATGGTATTCAATGTTGAATCTAAGAACGGAACTCAAACCAAGATTTCCCTTTTCCTCCACTTTTGGCATTTTTAGGCACCAAACCTGTTTTACTTAAATGCTGGGTACGCTCTGTTTGCAGCTTGAAACTTTACGGTCCTACTAGTCAGCAAGCACTAACTTGCTTACATTCCGATTTTATTGCTGTAAATGTGCGCCCTGTAATCCTTGTTGCTGCAACACATAGCATAGAAATTCTATCCATGGCTAACAGGAGAAGTGGATGCGCCTACTACCGAAAAATGAACTGTGCATGACATCACCAGAGCATTAAAGCTAGTCCTTCAGTTCTGGGCACACCGAGTTTGGCATTCCTGTTCACAATGTACATGTAAATTTGAAAGGAAAAATAGTTAATAATAAATAGTCACTGGTCATAGTGTCTCAGTGGTAAAATGGTTTGCGATCCCAAAAAAACAAAATGAACAATACAAAAAAAACCTAAAAATTATATGTAATAGCTAAGGTGTCAAGCCCACAAAAGGAATGAACCTGTGGGTGCAACACTACAGATTCACATTGTCGTACTGTTGGCGTCTCAGTTCAAGCATCCAACCTGAGCATAGTACAACAAGGCAGTACAAGAGGCACGGCCTCTGTCATGGAATTCTGTCTGTCACTGCATTGATTTGCATTGCATTGAGTGGTAGCACTGTGTTGTCCAGTATACGATGCCCCTTTGGGCAGGTCCTGGAGATTGGACACCTTGGCATTCATGTTTCATCTACAGCCATGAGTGCCTTTTCATTCAAATCCTCTTAGATTCTCCATATAGGCTGATCACACGTAGCTTTCTTTTACCTTCTCGTCCTGTAGAAATGATGTTAGGAGAGCAACATCTACAACAGTCTGGTTTTTGTGCAATGACATGGAGAGATCGTCATCGCTTTGGTCCTTGGCAAAGTTAACAAATACCTAGAAAAAAAACCAAAGAAAAATGTTACTTAAATATTTTGGTGCATGCCTTGACAGAAACATGTTTTTCTGTAAATGTTAACATAGATACCAAATATATATGCGTGATATTATATACAAACGTGGTAGATTATAACAAGGCTTCAGGGACACCATTATTTTAAGCTCTGACAGCAAGCCACTGTAAGATGTGACAGAAATAGTGTACAAAGCTAAATGACAACTCATCCAGGTCTCTAAAATCTCTCTCTTTACACAGCCAGCAAGTTGAAATCTATACAGTATGTATGTATATACATCCAGGGAGAGTATAGTATAATATTTGCTATGCTTTCTCCCGTGTATTTTGGGTCCCTGGAGTGGAGTATGCCACTAACAGGGTGTCTGGCCCATATTTTCTACGGAGTGTGACTCAGGTACCTGGTAAATTGTTTGGGGCCACCTGTGGCCTAATAGGGGCTATAAAGAGCAGGTTAAGCATAATGCCAGGAAGAGTTGTTTGTGAGCAGAGAGGAGGGTGCTGCCAGACTTCCTTTAAAGTCAACTGCATGTATTAACGTCGGTAAGCATATATATATATATATATCTATATTAATATAGATAGATATTACATGAGCTGTCATTAGAATGTAAAGTTGCAGAGCATCTTATATGCAACATCATGTATATTTCATCCAATTTTTTATACTTGGTCTATGTAGTTCCAACACATATTAACATGTAAACCATTCTTAAACAACATACAAATACACATACTTGGTCAAGAGTGGTCTGAGAGACGGAGTAATCTTCAATATGAAGTCTTTTTTTGTTCTTGGAGAGTGTGCTGAATATCCTGGCCAGGGAGGACTGTGAGGAGGGGAGCTGGTACTGTAGCATTCCTCGATGCTTTTCCTTTAACACGCTACCTGGAAAAGCCTGGCTAAAGAAATCTTCTACAGGCTTCAGGTCTGGGTTGGAGCCTGATACACGTAATACTATGGTATAGCCATCTCCAAACCTGTAAGTAAAAGAGGTCATCTTACTATCAGGCAATCTTCAGGAGTGCAAGGCATCTTCTGTGATTATTGGTTTTTACTACACATCTAAACTTATTGACCTTTATTTTATATTGGCTAGTATCAAAAAGAAAATGAGTAGCATTTCAACCAATAAACATGATCACTCTAACCACATTCATATAATTTATTATTATTTTATTGTTATTATCTTTAATTTATATAGCGCCAACAATTTATGTAGCACTTGCATCAACATTTTTGAATTTCAGGCAGTCCTAAACATATTTGAAACCTGCTGTATGATGGTATGAGAGCATGCTTTTAAAAGACATCACTACCAGAATACCAACCGACAGTTCCTCAAGTTGATGAACTTAGAGGCGTAATATTTTATTTGTAAATTTTACATTGAGTGGTCCTGGTTTCACTTCACCAAAATTACTAACACTCTCATCTGCTAAAAACAAAAAGGTTTCCTCTCCTTGCTCATGGATCTCTTTACAGCCCTTGACACAGTTGACCACCCCTTTCTCCTGCACGCCCTTAATTCTCATGGCATCCATGACATGGTTTTCTTCTGGCTAAAATCCTATATGTTTTGGAAACTAACTATTGGATTCCATTTCCAAATCTACGCAGATAACATGCTAATCTACATTTCCTCTCCCATACACCCTTTTAACCTGCCTCCCTACTAAGTGGCTTTCCATTTCCCTCCCAAACACGCCAGTCGACTAGCTCCCAACACCAAGAATAAAAAGTAACTTTAAATGAGAAACAAACAAACTATCCTCCTAATATCCACAAACTGCACCCTGAAAAGAAACCATCTGGTCTCCACCTTCTACTCGACTGAATTCTCCACATGACCCTAGCTACTGTCAAATGATCCTTGCCCAAGCAGTCCTTTACCTTCTGTCTAATTCCTCCCAGTAACAAATTGTAAACCCTCAATGATTATTACTTCACCCCTCTATATTGTATAGCACTACAAAATCCGCTGACTCTCCCCAACGCTATTTTGTCTCAAAGCACCCTATGCTGACTGAGAAATCTGGTACCAAAGAGAAAAGGAAAAATAATTACTTGTTCTTTAGATGCTGGACACTTCCAAGACACCTGAACCTCCCGTTAACCATGATGGCCATTCTTGTGCAGAGAGCTTCACATTCTTCCATACTGTTTGGAAAAAGTATCAATATGTTAAAAAATAAAATGTCTTGCAATGTAGAAAATACTGAATGGTTACGTTATCAATACAATATAAACATGAATGAGTAACATGGTTATACACATGAATGAGTAACATGGTATATAGTACTTACCTGTGGGACGTGAGAACAACCGATCTCCCTTCTTTAATAACACTTAAAGCGCAGTTCCACAGGAAGCGTCTAGCTTTGGGATCCATGCCCGTTGTAGGCTCATCCTTTGGTTAGAAAGACATGTGTCAACGTTTCTACCATGCTTTCTATCACCAAGCAATTTATTTAAAAGTGCTGTTGATATTTGCAAAATTGTTAAACAATAATTATTTACCAGGAAAACCACAGGAGGCCCCCCGATGAGGGCCATGGCTGTAGATAGTTTGCGCCTGTTTCCCCCGCTGTAGTTTCCGGCACGCCTTTCGGCATATTTTACTAGGCCCAGTTTGCGCACTGCCCATTCGGCAACCTAAGCATAGGGAACAAGGAGCCAATGGTCTTGAATTTAATTACATATTATACATCTGAAGATCTCTGCTGAACATGTAATAAAACATCTAAGACATGCAATGACTAGAAAATAACAAAGTGTTTTGTTCTCTCTTTCAAATAAGTGTTTATATCCACCTGTTGCACCTAACCAGATTACCCAGATGGTGCTATATAATACAAATGATCTTATTTTAAATGTGCATAATAAAGAAATGATATAATATCTTATGTTCAAACGTAAACTGTTACGTGAGAAGAGGCGCACCACAAACAAAACTTTACTGACCCCTCACAGCTTTCCAGGGCTCCCTTAACGGTTTATGAAGGAACAAGCTGAGATCATGTACATGAGGAAGCAATTATTAAGAGTAATGTGACACAATGCCATGTAGGATGATGCAAAAATCTAAAGATTTCCTTAGGGAAATGGTGAAAAATGATTTTACCTTGCAAACCTCTCTCTCAGGAACCCCACGTAAGAGAGCATAGAACTCCAAGTGTTCCCTTCCTGTCAAAAGCTCATTGATGGCATCAAACTGAGGACAGTATCCCATGTTCTGATGGACTTCTTGCATGTTCGACAAGATACTGTGAATCAAAATTACTCATAAGCAAATTTTCTCAGAAAAGAATTTCTATTAACTCTCTTTATATGAAATATGAAGCTACCCTACATCTGTCTAACTGGTGTGGATATTTGTCACACAATTTAGAAGGGTAGTATGCAATGTATATATGGAAGAATTAATTAATTTCACATTGTCAGCAGTCTTTTCAGACTAATTAGAAAGTGTGGCAGGCAGAAGCGTAAATGGAGAAGCATACTACACTAGACAAGTCTAAGGGAAGGGTAGTTTCCTTCGAGTGTAATATCTGTGGATGTATGAGAACATATCAGGGCTAGATCTAACAGACACAGTCACCACAAAGAATTCTAAGAAAAAGAAATATATACATATATATATATATATACACTGGAACACACAGATCCTCTCTGTGTAGTTCATGATCTTAAAATAACAGTTTAAACCATGTGATGAAGCTACAAGATGCGATTTCCCATATACAGCTCAAGAGAAACATTTCCAAGGTCATTTCCTATTGATACGTGACAAAGCAAGAACAGCAACAAGGCAATTTCTCAACAGTGTTACTTCCTTACTTAAGTCCACTTCATGACCATCCACAGAAGTTATTGTTTACTGGTACTATATCAGTGAAATTTATGGAAATGTTTATTACTGACCTGTGTCCATTCAGGAAGGCTTCTCCAGAAGTCACATCAGTGTCTCCCGTAAGCATCTTAAATGTGGTGGTTTTGCCTGCACCGTTGACTCCAAGCAGCCCGAAGCACTATAAACAATGACCAGATTCCAGGTAAGCATATTGAATCATTTAATACATAATATTATAGTATTTATTATATACGTGTGGTTTCTGTAACTGACAGAAGCAATACTTTGCATAATTTATCAGTAATAAAGTGATTTACATTCCAAAATCTCATTTTGGAATATTTTACT